>JAXDDX010000019.1:3322500-3757500 GCA_034670405.1 Hoplostethus atlanticus
GGGTGTACTCTGGCAAAGAACGGTCACATTGCCTTCTTCCAACAAAGAGAAGAAAATGCTACATTTTCATATCTGAGAAATAGTGATAATGCCTCTCGAACATGAAACTGAGAAATTCACGAATCCGCCGCAAAGTCAAATCTGATTCCTGATGGATTTGTGTGTAAAAAAAAACCAAAAACAAACAAAAAAGAAAAGAAACGCTAACCTGCTCATTTCTGCTTGTTTCAATTCAGGAGGTGGATTTGCTTCTGATTCAAAACCCCAAAATGCAACGCCATAAAAACATTATCATCTCGACTCCGTAAAAGAAATCGGTGTTTTTTCAAGGCTCTGGCGCTTTTCTACACGTTGCACTTTCACTTTTATGGAGAACTATCTCACTCTGTCGCACATTAGAAATCACAGAACGCTGAAGACCGGCGCCCTCCGGTAATCCTCTTTTATTGGAGCCGCCGCTTGCAGAGACGGACATTGTGTTGAACTTTAATATTCCCGTTTCCCTTGGTAGAGTGGGCAAACACATATGTACGCATTCATGCAATCCGGCACGCACGCATGCACTCTCCATACAGCTGCACACACACACACACACACACACACACACACACAGACACACACACAAACACACTCAGTGAATCATCGTTCCAGACAATATCTTTGTCAAACACTCTGGCCTTGACGGATAGGCATCGACAGACTCCCAGAGCCATGGCAACAGTCAAGTGTGAATACCGCTGACAAGAAGGGCTTAACAGTGTTTGTGGTTTACAGCGATTGGTTGGTTAATTCCTGAGTGATACAACACAGCCATCAGAACGCAGATGCTTCCCAACAAATAGGCGATTCGTTAACGGATCGCTCCGAAACGAGGCAAAAAAAAGAAGCCATTTTGACAGTCAGGTTACAGGCGCAAGCAGTGGTGCATCATGGTTATCGATGCTGATAACAACTCTACTTAGGCTAGGCTGTAAATGACAACACATTTCATTTGACGCATGACTCATTCTGTGGATTTTGGAGGCACGGGAACCGAAAACCAACCAAAAGTAATCAGAATATGTAACTGAATTGGACTAATCCAATTGATAATCTACTGGATTATTTCACTGATCATATCTTAATCAGGGAATCAGTAATATGTAATGGATTACATTTTGAAAGTAACCCTTCAAACCCTGTCAATACCTATATACCTGTATATTTGCATCCAAATCACCTATAGTCAGGTTGAACAAAATCAAAATATCTATTCTCAGGGGTGGAAAGCAGTGAAGAGGATGAGGAGGAGGAAGAGGCAGGCGATGAGGAAGGAACGCTGCTGTGCCGTTTGTCGGCTCGAGGTCGAAGCCGGAACATTCAGGCTGCGTCACTGGGAAAGCGGTTCACACCGTGCCGCATCACCAGATAAATGAACACAGCGCTCGACAGGAAGTTAGAGGAAGGTACAGTGTGGAATCCAAGTTGGTTGAACGGTGACGCATCGTTTTTTACAGGCAGGAAGGCTGACCCAGTAATAATGATAACCAAAAGGTGTCTGGTCTGCTCCCTGTGATCTCGGTGTTCCTGTGAGTGGGTGACTGATCTGTATCTACAGCACCAACACTGCTGCACCAAGCACCAAGCCGCTGTTAACGGCTGATCCTGCGCTCTGACCTTCACGGCAAAACGGCGTGTATCTCGGGTGTCGTGGATCTATCTCTGTGAAAAGTTTCGTTTCCTTGCGTAACGTCTCGATCTTGAAGGTTTTGAACGACAATATGTCATTTCAGTATTTCTTTTTCAACATTTTTTACTTACTTACTTGCTGGCAAGTAACTGAATAACAATCTAGTTCACCAGCTGGAATCCAGGATGATGGGAGGCATTCAGTTGTCGACTCCACACTAGTCACGACTCACTCTTCTGTGTGTGTGTGTGAGCTACCCACACCTGTGTGTGTGTGTGTGTGTGTGTGTGTGTGTGTGTGTGTGTGTGTGTGTTTGAGAGAGAGAGGAAGGGAGGGAGAGAGAATAGGAGAAAGTCAGAGGGAATGAGAGAGGCAGGCAAGCGGAGAGAGATGATTTTCTATTGCTTGGACTAAGACAAACGAGAGAGAGAGAGAGAGAGAGAGTGAGAGACACGAAAGAGAGCGAGGGAGAGAAAGAGAGAGACAAGGTGAGAGAGGGGGGAGGGCGGGAGAGGAGAGGAGAGCACTGGATACCCAAACCTGTGAAGAGATCAGCATTGCTATGAATAAACATGAACAGCACTGCCCACGCCAATGTAACAGTGCCCACACACACACACACACACACACACACACACACAAATATGGAGACATGTGCAAATCCCTCTCTCTCTGTTTCATACACACAAACTTATTGGTTCTAATCTTTAAACAGGCTGAAATTGTGAATCCGTCCAAGTATTTCAAAAAATATCTACTTTTTTAAATCCGTGTTTTCCAAGTTTTTTATTTATTTATTTATTTTTTAAATCTTTGCCAAGGACAAAATCAATACCGCATTCTGGGCCGTGTATATATCGAGGTCTGCTCTGATGCTTTTCCTCTTTGTTAAGTATGGAGGTCAACTGTGAGGAATTTTACGATTTTAAATAAAGGCACACACACACACACACACACACACACACACACTTCTTTTAGAAAGTAGGATCTTCTCCTGTCAAGCGCTGCTGTTGCCAAGGCAACGGTTGGAGAGCAGTCATAGGTGGGTGGTGATGCCTGGCAGCGATCTGTCTAGAGGGCTCTCATTGGCCTCTCCACAGTGTCCCACAATCCTTTGCTGCTAAGGACCCTCCCCGCCTCTCTGAATGTGACCTGATGAGGAGGTCAAAGAGGAGGTGGACATACCTGGAGGGGAGGGAAGGGGGAGGGGGGGGGCAGAGATACTACAATAAGGTAATAATTGGTAATCTTATTGGGACAATATACTGCAGCTTCTTGAGTTGAGTCAAACCGGATTGAAGTGAGTTGAGCTGACAGACTGAGACAGATGAATGGTGAGTTTAGAGAGGAGGGAATCAGGAATGTGAGGTGAACAGATTGACCGACTAGACTGAGAGAATCCAGAGTAGAGGAAAAAAAAAACCCACAACTGAAGAACATGTAATAAATTAAAAAATTAAAAAGACTCAATAAAAAGCTTGATTAAATCAGCGTTCAGCTCGGCTATTGCCTGTGTAAATTGGAGCAAAGTGATTTTCACCACATACTCAAACTCTCTTTTTTTTTTGCAGGCTAATCAAGCAAAATTCATCCCACTCCCAATTTAGTGCCCTGCAGTATTTTACTCAGCCTGCGTTACATCGCAGGGATGCGGAAAGATTTATTACCAACACATTACAGCAAGAATAACATGGGGTCCGGTTTTAATCTTTAATCTCCGGCTTTGGGTCCACCTTGGGGTTTTTCTCTGTTTTTGTTTCATTCAGCAGTGGTTTGGTTTCCAGTTTCCCCAAAGTAATTTTGTTCATGGTTCATTGTTGGTCAATAAAGCCGATAGATGGCTTCTGTGAAAAGCTTGGATGCTTTTGTTGAAAAAAAGGTTGAGGAACACTTGCTGTAGCTTATTGTGCTACCCTGCATATTGTTTCTCGGGGGTGCCAGGAAACAAATTCCATGTCACACTTGTGACTTGTGAGGGCTGTAAATTTCGAGTTGAGCCGGTGCATGTGGAAGCTCGAGCTCTCCGCAGTCGGGGGGGTTGAGATGTACTCGAAGCATTTTCTTTTCTTGAGTGCCTTCTCGTCTGCCCCGGGTTCCCACGGTGGGGTGGGGGGGGCCGGTGTCCAGTTTCAGGTAACTCGGCCGTTCCAGGAACGTGAGCAGGCGGGACGGCTGGGAGCCATACCGGGACACGCCAGGATCAGTTAAATTCCCAGCATTCCTCGCATAGTCCCTTTGAGGGGAAAGCAAATAGACTGGGTGTTAACAAGCCCCCCCCCGACACACACACACACACACACACACACACACACACACACCTCCACAGAGCATTTGTAGCAGGTCTTATCAGCTAACAATAGTGGGGGGCTGGGGTCACTTCCCTTTCAATTCACTCAGTTCAAAATTCTTCACACGTCCAGGAGATACAAGATACATCTTTTGAGTATCATGTCCTACCACTGAAATCTGTTAATGTTTGAATTTGACATACAATTTTTTTTAATCATTTTTGTACAAAATTCCCTGAAATCCTTTAAGAGAAATTATAGGGCTAAAGAAATCTAATCAAATCGACACAATTTTAAACGGACAATTTTTTCGAGGTTTTCTCGTCACAGCAAATTCACCATTTGGATGAAATAAGCACAGAGCGCTGCGGTGCACCAAACCGATCTCGTCAGTACCTTTTTTATACCCTTTTTGTTTGAGTTTAGGCTCAAGGTTTCGGGGGGCAGACGAGAGTGACAAGCAAGTATGTTCACTGATGAGAAGCTGAAATGCTGCAAGGCTAATGTGTCAGAAGAGTATCTCCCTCCTGTCACGTGGACCATCGGGTGAGAAAACATCTTTAAATCGTCCTTGAGGCAAGGAGGCATTATATGTATCGACTGCTGACCAACGGGTAATAATCTGCTTCACATTCATACACATGTTCAGTGCCTTGCTCAAGGGTGTTTCTGTAGTAGCAGTTGAAGGAGAGGGAGCTTTATTCCTTCACTTTTCCTGATTTTCCTAGCTGGGATTCAGACCGGCACATTGACGGTTAGTATACTGCTTGGATTGCGTAGGTAAAGAATCCAGACACAGCAGGTGTGTGTGTGTGTGTGTGTGTGTGTGTGTGTGTGTGTGTGTGTGTGTGTGTGTGTACCGCATACCAGCAACAAACCAGAATGCAGCAGCAGAGACGTCCTCCACACAACCTGAAAAACGTAATGCAACCTTAACATCTGCTGCCCAGTCTGCTGTGTCTCACATTATGCCAACATGTCCCGGTGCTCCACAGACGTCAAACTTTGAAATGTTCTCGGCAAGTGTCGTCGAAAGAATGTTCCTGCGTAGCGAGGGCTTTAAGAAACGCCGCAAGAACCACAGCCAGACAGACACACAGACAGACAGTTCGATTCATAGACTTGGGAGAGGTTTACAGACACCCAGTGGTATTTCTTTGTCTGCTGTTCTCTTCCTCCCCCTAGTGGTGATATGAAAACATTACATCAGGTAACAATAACTTATTTGCTGTTCCAACAGTTTCATGCCCGCAGCAGAGATCGGCTATGGCAAGCAGACTGAGGTCAAACAGTACACGCAAGTAATAAAGTGTTTTATTGCGCTTGAGGTACCAGATGGGTGGGGTCTGCCACAGGGGACTATAAAATATAACGAGTGCTGCAAAGATTAGGCGATCAGAGTATTTGAAAGTCAGTTCATACTACTTTGACTTACCTGAAACTCTCTGATGCAGCACCACCCGGCTGGTGGGTGTACTGGTAGGTTGAAATGAGTACTCGCAAGAAGCAGCTGACCCAGATCTGCTGACACATGTACTGATGTGATGTGGTGGCTAGACCAGAGCCATACACATGACTTAAAGCTTACATGGAGCTTTTTTCACTGTTTAGGGTCTGCCTCCCCCTAGTGGCTGTGAAGCATAGGAGGAGAACAAAAGACGTCTCCCCAGGACTCTCATTGGTCAATGGCAAACACAATTACATTTTGGCATTTTTTTATAAACATGTTATTTCACTGTAAGAGGAAAAGAGAGACAGAGAGAGGAACATGGCACTAACTTCTGTGTTTATGTACTTTCATCACCTTGTCACTGTTATTTATTTATCTATTCTTCACAAAAACAACATGTACAAGTGTATGGAGAAGATAAACTATACTTTGAATCTTATATATATGAATTAATCAAATAAAAAAAACGATTGTGGAGGTCTGATGACTTAAAACCTTTTAAAATGTTAGACTGAGTACTAAACTCTGAGGGGTCTCCTCTAGTACCACTGGAGGGCAGTATACTTCTTTACAACTACAAACCAAGCCCCCCCCCCCTTCCTAGATATCTCATCCTCTGATCATATTAAGCTTCTTCTCTCTACACATACACTGATAATCACTGGATAGGCTGCTCTCTGGAACAAGAACACTAAGCACGACTTGAACTCACAAGCACATCAGCCTCACTTGGCATTTCGCGCCACTGCAGACAGGTGCAGTCATGCGGATGCACCAGCGCTCAGAGGTAAGGCCCGCGGTGAAGCGGGGTTTGTTCGGCGATGAAGCCTTGCAACTCCAAACCTCTGGTGCGCTGCTATTGTCAGTTGTGTTGCATTCTTCAGTTTACAACCCACACGATGCACTTTTAATTCACACCAGGACGGCGGTCTTCCGAGCCAGGCGCTTTCGCGAAAAGCCTCGCCGCTGAAACCCTCCCCCCGGTGTTGACGCTAATTCAGACCGATGGCGCTGGATGTTTTAATTGCCTTTCTCAGATGTCAGAGTGGCATCTTTACGAGCGAAGATTATCAGGACCCAAGCAACTGGCGAGTATCGTCTGCCAGCGCAGCAAAAGACTAAAGAGGCTATAGCTAATCCTCCTCCTAAAGCTTTCTGTGGTACAGTACGTTTCATTTCATTATTATTTGGAGTGTGTCTGGGCTAGACGGGATGTTCTGTACTGGAAGATCTCATTGACTTGTGTCACGCTTTTATGAGTCAACAATATAAAACCGTGTCTGCTTTGCGGGGCTAACGCAAACGGCACAGACTGAAAATGTAAGATATTTGTCTAGCCGTACCGTATTTATTTAATTTAACCTGGGCAAGTTAACTGAGAAGGCACTCTTATTTACAGGAACAGCCTGGGGGAGTAGCTGCAGGGAGGGTTGCGCACATACACACATTTACACCTGGGAGCCGCCCAGCACAACCATAGCCTCATCCAGCTGGCGAACCGAGCAGCTCCACTGGAGCAGCTGGGGGTTCGGTGTTATTCCCAGGGAGATGGTAACCTGATGGTAAGAGCGGAGAGAGCTTCGTTTTTACTTCCCCTACTTCGATTTTTCTTCAGTTTTCTGCCACTACTGCTGCTCTATCATACATATACCATGGAGAATGTAGCCGCATCTCAGTGGCTTCAATCATTCAGTGTCGTATTGAGTCTTAAACTCTTGTTTCCCTTAAGGGGGCGGGGTTAAGTAATCTATGACCTTTTATTGACCTCTATTGGTGACCACTAGGAATTGCAACATTGATAGAACCAATCTCCTAAATCGAGACTTATTGCCACTTTAAAACAAGTGCTTTCTGAAAAATCCTGCAAAAGGGGTGAGATTGTTTCCAATGCAGTTTCACCTGTTTCCGAGAAACAAGCGTCAATGTCCTGAGATAAGGCAGACCGCTCCAGTTGCGTCAAGATAATTTGATTCAACAACATTCTTGAAACAAATTGACTTGCATTGGAAGAAAGAGAAACGAGCGAACGCCAAGATGGATATTTCTTTTGCAGTGTTTCTCAAATTGACTGTGGCAGGAACTGAGCCTATGCCCATTTGGATAGGGGACAGCGTTTCTATCCACTAGGCTGTTCACTTAGACCTGCATTGATAAGGATGAAATGCAATCTGTAATAACTCCCAACTGACTTCAGTGTTTTACCGCACACTCGGGATGCAGAGGTGAATCGAGTGCACATCAGTCCACGTGGTTTAGCACATGGCGGTTTCGCGGCCTGTCAGAGTCGCTGTGCCAAGCCCGTCCAATAAACCTCCCATAAACGTCAACGGGCCGACACCACCGTGTCACGGGCCCAGCCGCGATCTCTTCGGCTCGTCTCTCTCGGAGGGAGGGAGGTTTTCTGAAGCTGTAGATACAGTATGTCAAAAACCTGCCTCCTCCCTTTCATCTGGAGTCACATGGTCTGTTTCTTAGGAAGAGCAGGTGGGGATTATATTTTTCTAATGCACCTGAGGGAACTGGGTATGCATGCTTCGTTACAGGTGGTTACAGGTGGTTACAGGTGGTTACAGGTTGGTTGAGGTTGAGATGAGTTGAATGCACATCAGAACTGGGTGATCTGAGCTTAGGGCGTAAAGATAACCTCAGACAGGTATTTGAAGCACTATTATCACTTACTTGATACTATCTTGGGTCTCCTAATATAGTAAACCCCACCCAGCTGGCACGCCAAGCCAGATTGAAAATAATTATTTGAGAATTATTTGCAACTACTATTTGACGCATGCCTGGCGGAGACCAGACCACACGGCCTAGTCATAGTGTCAGCTTGTGGCCGGTTGGAGTCCCCGGACAACCCAATAAGCCTCCTATAAAAGTCGCCCACAAAAACAGACGACCCGAGCGAGAGCCGCAGCACCGGAGGCCTCAGACCTCAACCGACGGCTGCAGTGGGAAATGCTGCAAACCCACAATCATAAAAGTCGAGCCTCTCGTATAATGCGACAGACTGAATGTAAACAAAGCAAAGATGAAACGCAATAAGGAAGCTGAAGTCATGCAGTCGGAGCTGTGTGCACGGTAATTGCAAGTAGGCGGCGTTTGTCCGGAAAGATCTGCTCGTCAAAAGCGCTGGTTTCTAAAGCTGAACCCAAAATGGCTCATGAGGCTTTTGCTAGTGGAGCCTCCATACAACAAGGCCTCTCGTATGTTTTCAGTACACTGGATTTCTAATATGAACTACTGAGCACTACAAAAGGAGAGGGATGTACCTTCCCACCTGAGCAGGTCCATTCTAGTGTATGATCAGCCCTCAGATCCTCTTCCACTGTTGCATGCATTCCAGTTTGAGATAAAAGTGTTGTCATTTACTTTTTTGGCCACTTTCCCTGAACCTGCCTCGTCCGTTTCCCTGAATGACATTTGACCACCCGTGTGGGTGAAGAGAGTGAAAGTGATGCTGATATTGTAAAGGTTTTTCCCAGTCTAGATAAAGTGAGAGGGACGATGCTGCGGTGTGCCGTGCCCGGTTGTTCAACTTACCAAAAAAAAAAAGCGGGATTAGTTGAGCAGGGGGAGGTGGGGTAATGTAATCATTACCAGAGCATGTGTGTAATTTTAGTCCCGTACCGAATCTGCCATGGCAAGACTTTTTATAGACTGCCCGTGCCCACGCCAGTAAAAATTCTGGCCTCTTCTACCTCCTGTAAAATGCCCAGTAAAAATAACCTCAGGTACAACTAGTCCTGTCCAAATTGACATCCTTGAGATTGTTGGCGAATAGCGTGTCATTTCCTTTGGGAGAGGACGCTTCACATTCTTCCAGCGTTCCCTCCCCCCAAAACGCAGATCGGACCCAAGGTCTCAACTCTGGTCCGGTTGCGACTTTTTCCCCTCACTGCTGCAACTGCACTGCGTTGTTGTTCATCGGGCACGCCACCGCCAACTGTGGAAGTTGCACATAAAGCATGGTGCATTTTTGGCATGATGACGACGCCTATATGTAGTGAACACTCACATGTCTGACTGAGTACAGAGATCTCTTATCCTGTGTGATTTACGCACATTGTCCTGAGAACGAATCCCGTTCGAATAGGGCTTAGGGAGGGCTACTGGCAACAGATCCACAAAGCTGCAAACTGTGGCTGCATTGCATTCTGGTCTATTGAGGCTACTGTTAGTGGAGACGTTGGTATCTCTGCCTCATATGATCTATGATTTTTTTTTATGGACGGCATGTCATCTACATTTAGCCAGTTAGCCACAGGAATAAGAAAAGTACACCACCACTCATATACTCCCATATGTGTGTGCACATTTTGTGTGTGTGTGTGTGTGTGTGTGTGTTGTCAGGGGTCATGTGAGCTCAACTCTTTGTTTTGGGCTCACAGGCTCAAACAGCTGTAGATTGTTATGGTCAACCTTGCAATATAGCAGAGCACTGGGAGAAGAGAAGAGGGGAGAGGGAAAAATGGTGTGTGTGTATGTGGGGAGGGAGACTTTCAGATGCCGACTGCTAGGAGGAGTTGGAGATGTGTGTGTGTGTGTGTGTGTGTGTGTGGGCGGGGGACTCATAGACACACTATACATTCAGCAAAGGACCAATAAAAACAATGACGGGGTTATTTCGCTTCGTAATCGTTCCCTAGCGGTGCTCAGCCTACACACACACACACACACACACACACACACACACACACACACACACACACACACACACACACACGTGCATGCAACCACACACACACACACACTACCCTCTTCGCTCCATTATCAGCTTGGTCCCTTTGGAGATCCATCAGGCCTGATGCATCTCCCAGGGAGTAGACCAAACCTCGAGAGGCGGCTTGCACATGTTACGGCTCTGACTAATCGCTGGGATTTCGTTAATCTCATGCAGATAAACTGTCTCGACACCATTTCTCATTCACACTTAGTTTTTAATCTTCTACAGGAACAAAAAAATATGCTTAACTAGACAGGGCGGGGGATAAGCTTCGTAGCTAGGGGCTTTTGTCAAAACAAAAATAAATCCTAATGTATCTCTTGTTACATTTGTTATGTGTCTAACTGAAGGGGTTTGTTTTTGTGGTTAGATAATGGGACTACCAAGCTTAGGGAGGAAGCGAAGAGGAAGTGTGTGTGTGTGTGTGTGTGTGTGTATGCGTTTCTTCCATTATGCATTGTGAGTATAGAAGACTTGCTTGTACCTGGGTCAAATAGTATTTTCCAAATACCTTTTATAGTTTGTTTGTTTTAGTCTACTTCAGTGCCAGATGGGTGGGGCTTGTAGGACAACAGAATGAGCGCCAGAAACGTTAAGGCAATCGCAGAAAAGCACTTGAAAGTTCACTTTGGATACTTTTCTGTCATTTCCAACTCACCTGAATTGCTCCTGATCACGGTAAACTCCACCCATCTGGTACTCCAACCAGGATAAAACAAACATTTATTTGCAAACTACTATCCGAACCAGATCCTCTGGGATGTCAACTTCAGCTTGAGTCCAACTAAGATAAAAAAAAACTTTTTAGGAGTATTTAGGGAGGAGAGGATGACACAAACCCCCCCCGAGGGCAGAAACAGTCGGGCGGAGGTCGAGGATGGGATGTTCTGTGCTGTGAAGCAGCAGAACTGGGTCGGATCGACTTGTCCTGACAGCGCTCTACACCCCTCGAGACAACACTTGAAACGAGTCAAATGAATGTGATTCATGCGGTGTTGTGTACACACACCGGCTCAGGCTGTTTATATAATGTCAACATTACACCCCACTTTCCTCCTCTCTCCTGCTTCCACTCTGTCTATTCATCTGTCTCTGCATACGTGGGCTTCTTTTCTTCTGAGCAGACCATTTAGGCCTTTTATGCTAAGAGTGTATACACGGTACACGTATGACCACGTAAGCCAAAGACACCAAAGGATATAAGATACACGACACGACCTGTAAACCTTGATTTCCGTCCTACAGGTTTTTTTCCCCTCCAGGATGACGATGCTTCATGTCCGCTGAGTCACTGCAGCCGTGTAGCCTCCACTCTGACCCACGTCCATGTTATGAACACGTCTGACTAGGCGTTTTTCTTTTGTCGACCAAACCAACTTAGACCTGAGTCATGTATAATTATATAGGAAATAATAGAGGAAGCTGCATGTCCATTCATAACGGTGTGGAGGTTTAATATTTATTGGCTCAGCTGTAACCAACTATGCCACACACACACACACACACACACAGATGAAATCCATCTTGTTAGGGGTAAATGTCATGGAGGTTTACAGTGTGTTTTGATGAGTCAGGCTTTTCTTTGACAGCATGTTGTCGGGCTCCCTTCTATTCAGGCTCTAGAGAGAGAAAGAGAAACAGAGACTGTGGAAGGTAGAGAGAGAAAGAGAAACAGAGACAGTGGAAGGTAGAGAGAGAAAGAGAAACAGAGACTGTGGAAGGTAGAGAGAGAAAGAGAAACAGAGACAGTGGAAGGTAGAGAGAGAAAGAGAAACAGAGACAGTGGAAGGTAGACAGGGAAAGGCACAACATGCCAAATGAGCTGTGACTGAAGGATAAGGGGCGCTGGGGAGCTAAATAGTGGAAGTTAATGATGCTAAGCTACATCTCATAAGCATTCAAGGGGTTGAATCACCGAGGAGCTCTTAGTGCTTTAAGCCATTATCTCTTAGCAGGCTTAGAACTGTTGAGATGATTTATTGATTGAAAAGTTAAGTGTTTTCACCATTGCCACTTAAAATCAGCGCAGTGATCATCGTTAGCCTTCTTGGCATAGCATTGTGAGGTGAGATCTGGTGGGGAAATCTGCTGGATTGCTTTATGGCACAAAGCAGGAAGAGGGCGCTGTTCTTCCAGCGGCAACAGAGCTGACACTTTCAGAGTTTCTCATAACGGCAGATGGTGGAAGGAGTGAAATGCCGATTGGAATAAACACGTCCAACATGTTTATCCTCTTCAGTAAAGCCAAAGAGAAAACGAAGCGACGCCAGGGAGGGGCAGGGGGGGACGGACGAGTAGCAGCATCCTCTTTGCAACAGGAGTGCAACAGGGCGTTTATGGGAAATGTGGTCTTAATTTTGAGAAACACTAGCCCTTACAATAACACTGGTATGTGATAGAGGCCTGTCATCATATACCAGGCATCTCGTTTGGTCGTCATGGTCTCCTTTGTTTACGGTAATTGTACCATGGGATCACAGTTAATTTGACAATGATATATTGATGTTTAAAAATGCTACACGTAGCAGCTTTAATAAAGATGTTGCTCCTGTTATTGCTAACAACTGTGACGCCGTTTGAGGAGAGCAGTGAATCATAGTAGTAGTATTAAGGCCTCGCAGTACGCCCACTATGGAAAGACGGGGCGGCTCGGCTACAAGCTTGGCACGTGGAAGTCGTGTGGTTTCTGCTCACATATCTGACCTACAAACGTGTGTGAAATTTACGCATTGCAGTTATGGTGACCGACAGTAAAAGATGGAAATATGTGCCTCGCCACGCTTTTCCCCCCCCCAGATTTCACCATCTGAAAGAATTGCTCACCAAACGCAGACTGCCTGCGTAGACGTGCGGATGCCGGCGTGGATTAATCACCGCGCCGGAAAAGCGGTGTGGGTGGGCCTTTGGGTGAAGGTCGAGTCAAGCGTCACTACCTGCCACAGAAGAAGACCTTTTACCACGTGTTTTAAAATTGATCTTCATAAGGTCAAAATAGTGACGCTTAATCAGTGACAGGCTTCCTGTTCTGCTCTGCTGAACTGGTTTCTTTGTTCCCTGGATACTGGGTCACATCCCTGTTGAAGTCACATTTGGGATAAGCTCTTTTATATACATATCTTTATCTTCCGACCACAAATATCCCAGTATATATATATGAATTAACAGAATATGCTGAATATCGCTGTGGAAAAAGAAGCAACTGGAAACAGGATACGGTGTTGACGTGCCCCAGTATCCCGACTACTACTGCTCACTAAATCCCAGCACATCCCGGCACACTGAGGTTTTCTCCTGATCAGGATATGTGCTTCTGCGGGTTATTGTAAATGGGACAAGGCCGTTTGCAAGCGCCTACACAAAAGCGGAACACTTGACTTTCACTTGAACACTTGAATGTGCATCGCAAATGTGCTCGGTGACTTACAGTGGAACAATGGCGTCCACAGTGCCAGGATTTGGGAAGCCTAGTTCTGGGGTCTCTGGCAGCGGGGATCGTCTATTTCTGTCTAGGCCTCTCTCTCGGGAGGAAGACGGCGGTGACTTTCCACCCCGAAATGAGTTCAGTCAGCGCTAGCGGAGGGGCCGCGATCCCGCTGTGCGACAACGTCAGCCCGGCCAAAGTAAACAAGGCCCGCTGTGTGAGTGTAACTGAAGGAGGGACGGAGGCCAGTCGGTGGATGACTGCGACTCCTGTGTGACCACACAGCGCCCAGAATAGAGCGCCAGTATAATGGCTTCATTCATTCACACACTCATTCACTCACTTCCTCACTCACTCATTCATTCAGTCACATATAGGCATGCACGTACTTTGTTTTAACCTGGTTGCGGTATCAGATGGGTCAGGGCATTTCAAGTAAATTGTAAGAAAGGTATCATCAACTGACTACTGACTACTGCAAACCCCACCCACCAGGCGGCTACACTCGTACACACACATCCTGGTATTTCTATCCTTATCAAGACCTTCCATTGACTCATTTTATTCCCTAACCCCTAGCGCTAACATTAACCCTTAAACTATGCTTACCTCGTGCATGTGCCTTCTCCTCTTCATGTCCTTATTTTCCATTGATCCTGGGTGGAGGTCCCTGCTTTTTCCCCCCCTTCTAAAGTAGATAATCTGGTGCCAGTGCATAATGCAACACTAACTGTGTTGTTTGTCCTAATCTTAATCTTAACCCTAAACCCAAATCCTAGCCTGGAAACTGACCTCACTCCGACGGTCTAAAACTCAAACTGGCTTTCACAAGTATAGAAGTATATACACACACACACACACACACACACACACACACACACACACACACACACACACTTCCCCTTACTTCCCTGCCTATGCGTGGTACTCCCATCATCTAACCATAAAAATAAAACCCCTACTGCCAGACAGCAAATCTAATTTAGATACAATATGATTCATTTTGACAAAAGTCTGTAACTGTACGGCCCTGTCTAGACACACACACACACACACACACACACACACACACACACACACACACACACAGGTACTCCAGTATTTCCTATGGGAAAGCAGAGGAGGATGTGTGGATTTGACATGAGAGGCAGGGAAACGTTCTCCTCCTAAACACCTCTTAGAGAACAAATGCAATGTTGATTTCTTATATTGGAACATGACTTGACACAACTCAGTAGACATAAATCTCAGCAAAGTGTGTGTGTGTGTGCATGTTTCCTTGCACGTGCATACGGGTGTTTGTATGCATATGTCCCATGATGATCTATCACTCTCCTTTCTGGCAGCATGTGGCAAGAGGAGGGATCTGGCAAGTCGCTGCAATTAGGTCAATGTCCCACTCAGCTCACTTCAAAGAGGCCCTCTGCATCGGCAGAGGAAAAAGTTATGTGTCAGTTGTCAAGCAGAAGAAGCGCATGAGTTCGCTGAAAAAAAAGTGCCCAAAAGTGATCGTTTTCATGCATACCTATATGCATTCCTGCAAGGCGAGTGTGCAGCAGGCTATGCGGTGCGGTGGGGTGGTTTTTTTGGGGGAGCGATTTGCCCCGTTTGGGAGATTTGATGAATTCCTCTCAACCACTTCTCCTCTTCTTGTTTTTGCTCCTTTCCAGACCATTTCACACACTGACAGGCTGCCCTGTGCTTCAGATGAGTGGGTGAGGGAGTGCGGCAGGACGGCGGTTGGGCATTAAGTGTGTGTGTGTGTGTGTGTGTGTGTGTGTGTGTGTGCATGTCTGTGTGTCTGGGCCAAAGTGTGTTCAAGCGTGTGTGTATGTGTGCATATGTGTGCATGTGCAGCTGAGCCGTTTCTACGCGTGTGCATGTGTGTGTGTGTGTGTGTGTAAATGAGTGTATTTGTATGTCTCATCTCATGCCTGGCTGTCTGCACTGTGGTTTTTCACAGCATCACCCAGTCAAATGAAACCTCTGGATCTGAAAAGATTCCAAAAATCAGGTTATATCCTCGTTTACTCCAAAATCCAAAGACTAAAAGACATTTTCAGCCCTTTTATTTTAAGCCAACGGAGCATTCAGTACGAGTCAGTGCTAAATGGGCTGATAGGTGGGTGTACCAGCTGGGTGAACGCCATGACACTGAGCCTTGGCAGGACAGGAGGGTGTCCTCCATCTGAGGGTGGCTGGTGTTACATCTCCAGCACCCACCAACCCTGCCAAAGTGCCCATGAGCACTGTGGTCGACCCTACACCCAACCCTGACCTCTCTGATGATGTGTGTGTATATTCCATAAGACACATTCCAGTTGCTTTGTGCAACTTTTATCTTATTTAAAGTTCCAGTGTTTTTCAAGCTGTGCCTTATTTTCCTAGTTTTGGCCACCATCCTCCGTTACTTCACTGTAGAGCTCTACATATCTCAGTTTGCAGGGAGTGCTGCTCTCCAATCCAGTCCAACTCCAAGGGAAACTCAAAGAGTCAAACCCAAAAAGCCCCCCTAATGTCTGGATGAAGACCGGCAGCCCGCAGAGTAAACAAGGAAGCGTGTGAGCAACGCCAAAAGGTATCAAATGGACTTTTATAACTGAACGTTCATGTGATAATTGTTTAATCACAGCTACTTAAAGACGTGTAACAGCAGTGTGAGTGTTATTGCGTTGACAGGTTGTGTTTTCATCCCTTTTTTGGGTTTGGTTGTTTGACTTTCCATTGGCCCTGTTGAGTTGTATTGGAAAGCAGCGCTCCCTGTGAACTCAGACCTACATAGAGCTCTACAGTGAAGCAACCGACAAAATTTTGATCAGAATCAAACTGCATGATGACAAAAGCAAGGAAAATCAGGACCAGGTTGAAAATCAGGACCGGGCTCCAAATGGCAGCGAGAGGTAGCCGTTTGAAAAGCTTGAACTTTGATTCCCAGAAATCATGTAACGTGACGTCGGTGAACTGCACACAGCACACTCATGTTTACCAACCTGGCAGGTGTGTGATCATTTTATACCAAAGGGACGAGAGAAGCAAAAGATCCAACAGTGGTGAGTCCAGCTCACTTGCTGCCGTCTAAGAGACAGTTTGTACGTTTTGATTCGTCACTTCCTGTGGGCGGAGAAGTGACCATACCGACATCAGAGTTTCATTTGGACAATTGGGGTGAATCTACGGCGTCTCAATTAGTGGGGATGAGATGCTCTTCTCTGTTGCAACCCCACCTTTGTGATTTAGGCTGATAAGACGGGTGTATTTTTACATAAATATTAAAAATAAAAAGTTTCTAAGTTCTGTGTCGGCAAATCAACAGTGTCTTTCAGACCGAACAATATCTGAACGCTGGCACAGGTAAGTGAGCTTCACTATACACGCCTGGTGGCATGAGACGTATATGGAGAAGCACTGAACATCTTGACTGTGTGTGTGTGTGTGTGTGTGTGTGTGTGTGTGTGTTCGGGATACTGTGTTTATCCTGCTCTTACCTCTGCCAAGTGGGTCAGTCTCACTGGAGCAGCCACACACTGACAGAGCTGTATAGGAAGAAGGGGGAGTGCAGGGGGGGGAGGAAAAAAAACAGAAAGAGGAGAGGGGTGGGGGGGTGGGGGAAGAGAAACCGGGTCACTGAGGCTGTGCTAAATGGGTTTCTCCAGGGTTGGATGGATGGATGAGTCCAGAAAGAGGAGAGGAGAGGGCTGGTGGGTGTTTTGGATGTGTTTATTCACCCCCGGTCTCCTGGGAACGCCTCCGCGCTTTTTCCTCGAAATCTCCTCACGTGTTACAGAACCGAAGAAGGGGGTTGCGGGGCAAAACAAGGCCGCGGTACAAAAACAATTATACATCGCTGAGGTAGGCATTTTTGGGGAAAGTGGAAATGTCTTCTCGATGTATGGATGTGTAAGTGGATTTACTGTGTGTGTGTGTGTGTGTGTGTGTGTGTGTGTGTGCATGCGCGCTCGCTGCTTAACCACTACCAGACCTGGCCCAGATGTGAATCAGTGTGAACCAGCTGGACAGTTTTGGGGCTTCGGCGGTGGTCAGGGCCAAGTCTGAGTAACACAACTAGTTCATATTCTTAAGTGCTCCTATACACGTGAGTGGACAGACACACACACATGCAATATTACCCTTCATTGTTTTAGGTGTAGAAATATTTAGAATGCTTGACTTATGGGCTAACCAGCCTCTTAAGCTACTCCAGCTACACAATAACTGGGCAGCCTGCTGAGGTTTGGGCTTAGTGTGTTAACAGATTTAGGGCCGAAAAAGCTACAAATATAATCTTCCTAAAAATGAACATGCCCTAATTTTCTGGAGCTTCAATTGAACTGTTGCAAAGGAGGAACAATAACATAAGCATTGTTTGAGTTGGTCATGTGGGTATTCCCTAGCAATGCATCCAAACTCTAGTTTTTTTTTTAAAGTTGAAAATGTATAAATAGGGTTAAAAATATATAAGTGCATGGATAAAATGTATAAGAATATAAGAGTCATAATCTTTACAGTTTAAAAGGTCGAAGTGAGCATAGTTTTTTTTTATATGTATATGAGCCAACACCTGTATTCAGCCTAACTTGGTTAGCAGCATAATATGTCAATCTTTGTTTTTCTTTACTTTGATTGGAATGTCCTAAAACTAACAGCCAACCCAATTCCATTCTCAGGTGGAGGGGTGGGGCTTAGTCGTAGGCTGCTGGGTCGCGGGCGCCCGAGGGAGGCAGAAGAGAGTTAGTCCAGTGAACAGTGAATATTGTACAGGGCAATAACGTTCATAACTTAATGGCTGACGAACAGTTATCCTATGGTTTGGACTTTTGTGATCTACAAGAGGTAAATACAAGTTTGTGTATGGTTTTCTATACTGTGACTAAATGTTATAGTGTAAAAAAACGAGTAATGATGCTAATCGCGAGTATCCATTAGCATAATAGCCATTAGTATGGTGGCCCTGAGAGCTCAATGCACTGCAACTGCAAAAAAACACATGCAAATTAAGAAAACATCTTCATCAATTTGACAACACACACAACAAATTACAGACAACACAACACATTAAGACAACACATTACAGACAACACAACACATTAAGACAACACATTACAGACAACACAACACATTAAGACAACACAACACATTAAGACAACACAACACATTACAGACAACACAACACATTAAGACAACACAACACATAAGACAACACATTACAGACAACACAACACATTAAGACAAACAACAACAGACAACACAACACATTAAGACAACACAACACATTAAGACAACACAACACATTAAGACAACACAACACATTAAGACAACACAACACATTACAGACAACACAACACATTAAGACAACACAACACATTACAGACAACACAACACATTAAGACAACACAACACATTACAGACAACACAACACATTAAGACAACACAACACATTACAGACAACACAACACATTAAGACAACACAACACATTAAGACAACACAACACATTAAGACAACACAACACATGAAGACAACACAACACAACACATTAAGACAACACAACACATTACAGACAACACAACACATTAAGACAACACAACACATTACAGACAACACAACACATTAAGACAACACAACACATTACAGACAACACAACACATTACAGACAACACAACACATTAAGACAACACAACACATTACAGACAACACAACACATTAAGACAACACAACACATTACAGACAACACAACACATTACAGACAACACAACACATTAAGACAACACAACACATTACAGACAACACAACACATTAAGACAACACAACACATTACAGAAACACGCTGCAATTACGCCAAACGACCACAGAAGTGTTTCCAGAGGACACTTAAAAGTGAACACGTCTGGACAGTCAGTGGTGTTGGAAAATGAGCTAAAGTGTTTTTGGTTTATTTTAACATTGTGATCGCATGATTCAGATATTATTGCAGATATCTGCTAGTGATGTTACGCTTGATACCGTAATTCAAACCTGTCCGCCAACCCCGAATCCATTCCTGAAGCACTGCGTGGATGAGGCTTCAAACGTCATCGATGACGTAATGATGTTAAAACGATACAAGCCTCGATACGTTCTCAACACGCGCCTCGAGGCTTTGGTATCAAGCGTAACATCACTAGCAGATGTCTGCAATAATATCTGAATCACGCGATCACAATGTTAAAATAAACCAAAAAACACTTACATTTTAGCTCATTTTCCAACTCCACTGTCCAGACTGTTGATCACTTTTAAGTGTCCTCTGGAAACACTTCTGTGGTCGTTTGGCGTAATTGCAGCGTGTTTCTGTAATGTGTTGTGTTGTCTTAATGTGTTATGTTGTCTTAATGTGTTGTGTTGTCTGTAATGTGTTGTGTTGTCTAGGGCTGTCCCACCGCGGGTGTGTATCTGGCTCATCACCGCGGTATGCGGTGGTACCGCACTTTTTTTAAAAACATTTTTTTTAATACATGCGAGTTTACCCGTGATCGGTTCAGTGTAGTTCAGTGTAAGACACTAGCGGCTCCTAAGAACAGGAAAAAAATGTCTAACGTCGTAGGAGTCCCAAACAATTTCAAACATGTTTGATAATCTATCCATTTGTCCCTCAACATTGTGAAATCTGATAAAAGTAGGGATGTGAACGTGTACACGAAGTTTGAATCATACATGTTTAGACGCCCCTGGAAGCCTGGCGGACTGGGGCAGCCTTGGTGCTCCGCGGCTGACCTGCCGGGAGGGGGGAGGTGCGCGCGCCGAGGAAGACGGCGCTCTACACGGCGCTGGGCCGGGTTTATATCGCTGGTGTGCAAATAAAACGGCCTGCTGGCCAGTTAACTCTCCTCCTGTCTATGTCTCTGTCTGTCACGGACCCCGGTACTGTGGCGAGTCCGCCACAGTATTATTATTATTGATACATTTTTTTTTTTTTTACACACAAAAAAACCAAAACATTCATAAACTGTAGCCTAACTTACAATCGCTGTCATAAATGGGGAAATAAACTACTTACCTACTAAATACCAAGCGTCTTTCAAATCAATCACGTTAGTTAATTATGTTAACCAGCCAATGCGCACGCTCGTAAATTCACTCCGGCTCACTAAACACGGCGAATGTCAAAAAGCTCTTCGTGGCAGTTTTTCAACAAAATTGAGGGAGATTACCAAACAGAGCAAAGTGTGTATTATGTGAAAAAACACTCATTACACTAGCCCTAAAATGAGTTTAGTCATACTGTAGCGTCCCCGTCAAAGACGGATACTTTGAGTAGACAAAACGAAACAGTTAGTTTGCAATCCAGTGCATTTATTAAGCTGATTATTAGTTACTGTTGGCCGTAACCACGCCGTACAACAGCTCACCTCGATAACTTAACTCTCCAAACTCTTAAACCCAGCGCCAGAGCGTACCACCACAACACAGGTGTCTCAACCTAACTCTCTTGACCCGCCTCCCCGCCTCCCCGCCTCTCAACCAATCACAGGAAGACTAAGCACACTAAGACTGGTGATGGGCAACCAACCGTTGGGAGGTACGAACCCGCTAATAACATCTCCCATAACTGGCCATAACTAACAGTAAGCATCACATATTTCAACCGGGTTGTAACAATACTTTACACCAAATACACATGAATATGATTAATTTAATAATGAAATGGAAAACAAATAATAAAAAACTTCCAAAATACAGGACTTTTTTTTTTTTTTTAACAACCGCGGTTGTTGCGGTGGTTTATTTTCCATCCGCGGGTGCCTTGACACAACCGCGGTGGTGCGGTGATGCGGTTACCGTGACAGCCCTAGTGTTGTCTTAATGTGTTGTGTTGTGTTGTCTTAATGTGTTGTGTTGTCTGTAATGTGTTGTGTTGTCTGTAATGTGTTGTGTTGTCTTAATGTGTTGTGTTGTCTGTAATGTGTTGTGTTGTCTTAATGTGTTGTGTTGTCTGTAATGTGTTGTGTTGTCTTAATGTGTTGTGTTGTCTGTAATGTGTTGTGTTGTCTGTAATGTGTTGTGTTGTCTGTAATGTGTTGTGTTGTCTTAATGTGTTGTGTTGTCTGTAATGTGTTGTGTTGTCTTAATGTGTTGTGTTGTCTGTAATGTGTTGTGTTGTCTTAATGTGTTGTGTTGTCTTAATGTGTTGTGTTGTCTGTAATGTGTTGTGTTGTCTGTAATGTGTTGTGTTGTCTTAATGTGTTGTGTTGTCTGTAATGTGTTGTGTTGTCTTAATGTGTTGTGTTCTCTGTAATGTGTTGTGTTGTCTTAATGTGTTATGTTGTCTGTAATGTGTTGTGTTGTCTTAATGTGTTGTGTTGTCTGTAATGTGTTGTGTTGTCTTAATGTGTTGTGTTGTCTGTAATGTGTTGTGTTGTCTTAATGTGTTGTGTTCTCTGTAATGTGTTGTGTTGTGTTGTCTGTAATGTGTTGTGTTGTCTTAATGTGTTGTGTTGTCTGTAATGTGTTGTGTTGTCTTAATGTGTTATGTTGTCTGTAATGTGTTGTGTTGTCTTAATGTGTTGTGTTGTCTGTAATGTGTTGTGTTGTCTTAATGTGTTGTGTTGTCTGTAATGTGTTGTGTTGTCTTAATGTGTTGTGTTGTCTGTAATGTGTTGTGTTGTCTTAATGTGTTATGTTGTCTGTAATGTGTTGTGTTGTCTTAATGTGTTGTGTTGTCTGTAATGTGTTGTGTTGTCTTAATGTGTTGTGTTGTCTGTAATGTGTTGTGTTGTCTGTAATGTGTTGTGTTGTCTTAATGTGTTGTGTTGTCTGTAATGTGTTGTGTTGTCTTAATGTGTTGTGTTGCCTGTAATGTGTTGTGTTGTCTGTAATGTGTTGTGTTGTCTTAATGTGTTGTGTTGTCTGTAATGTGTTGTGTTGTCTTAATGTGTTATGTTGTCTGTAATGTGTTGTGTTGTCTTAATGTGTTGTGTTGTCTGTAATGTGTTGTGTTGTCTTAATGTGTTGTGTTGTCTGTAATGTGTTGTGTTGTCTTAATGTGTTGTGTTCTCTGTAATGTGTTGTGTTGTCTTAATGTGTTATGTTGTCTGTAATGTGTTGTGTTGTCTTAATGTGTTGTGTTGTCTGTAATGTGTTGTGTTGTCTTAATGTGTTGTGTTGTCTGTAATGTGTTGTGTTGTCTTAATGTGTTATGTTGTCTGTAA
This sequence comes from Hoplostethus atlanticus, assembly GCA_034670405.1. Taxonomy (NCBI): domain Eukaryota; kingdom Metazoa; phylum Chordata; class Actinopteri; order Trachichthyiformes; family Trachichthyidae; genus Hoplostethus; species Hoplostethus atlanticus. Next base: position 3,345,238 of record JAXDDX010000019.1, read on the forward strand.
TGTGTTGTGTTGTCTTAATGTGTTGTGTTGTCTGTAATGTGTTGTGTTGTCTTAATGTGTTGTGTTGTCTGTAATGTGTTGTGTTGTCTGTAATGTGTTGTGTTGTCTTAATGTGTTGTGTTGTCTGTAATGTGTTGTGTTGTCTTAATGTGTTGTGTTGCCTGTAATGTGTTGTGTTGTCTTAATGTGTTGTGTTGTCTGTAATGTGTTGTGTTGTCTTAATGTGTTGTGTTGTCTGTAATGTGTTGTGTTGTCTGTAATGTGTTGTGTTGTCTTAATGTGTTGTGTTGTCTGTAATGTGTTGTGTTGTCTGTAATGTGTTGTGTTGTCTTAATGTGTTGTGTTAATGTGTTGTGTTGTCTTAATGTGTTGTGTTGTCTGTAATGTGTTGTGTTGTCTTAATGTGTTGTGTTGTCTGTAATGTGTTGTGTTGTCTTAATGTGTTGTGTTGTCTTAATGTGTTGTGTTGTCTGTAATGTGTTGTGTTGTCTTAATGTGTTGTGTTGTCTTAATGTGTTGTGTTGTCTGTAATGTGTTGTGTTGTCTGTAATGTGTTGTGTTGTCTGTAATGTGTTGTCTGTAATGTGTTGTGTTGTCTTAATGTGTTGTGTTGTCTGTAATGTGTTGTGTTGTCTGTAATGTGTTGTGTTGTCTTAATGTGTTGTGTTGTCTGTAATTTGTTGCGTGTGTTGTCAAATTGATGAAGATGTTTTCTTAATTTGCTTGTGTTTTGTCTACTTGCATGTGTTTTCTTCAGTTGCAGCGTGTTCAGCTCTCAGGGCCACCGTACATTAGCCCTGATACAGGACCCTTTGGGAGTCTTTCATCATATGGCTGTTTACCTCTTGTGTGGTAAAAAGTCAATGGAGCAATACAGGACCCTATGGGAGAGGGAAACGGCCATATGATGAAAGACTCCCAAAGGGTCCTGTATCAGGGCTAAATAGCCATTAGCTTTGATTTAATACTGTTAGCTTTGCATTTGAAACAATCGGTTAAGACAAGCTATTGCTAGATCGCCATGAAATAGCGTATGGACTTGTTGCTTAGCTGGTTTATCTAATTCAGGAGACGGACATTTGTGACTGTAAGAGAGAGGATCGGGAAAGCTCCTTTGAACCACTCTGGAGAACTGTTTCACTCCTGCTGGTGTGCTACTGTAGACTGTTGCTGCTGTTTCTGCCGGCCGTCCATTACCCAGCTTCCCCTCATCTACCCCTCTTGACTAGTCCCTGGATTTGTGAGTACTCATACACCTGCACGTGCCTTTGCATTTAAAGTATTCATGTTTTGGTAATAACTGTCTAAAAGGATATATAAATTAAGACACAAGGAAAAAACCTAATAGGAGGCATATACTGTTATTATACTTCCTTAATCTTATTGGAGGCACCGCCGGTTATTTTTAGTTTCAGAATAAGGGAACAAAGGTTGTAAGAATCATAATAATAAGTACAGCTAATAGCGCCATTAAATTTGAAACCGTACCCAGGGCCCCGCCCATAGTACTACTACACAGAGCAGATTCACCAAATATTACATAGCTACATGGGACGGGTGTTACACAATTGATGCTTAGATTTGATCTACCGACAATCTTAAGTACATGTGGTTTAGATATCTTTGTGTATCCTGCAAATGTTTTGTTTTTTTCTGCGTCTTGAGAAACAAAACAGAATAACTGCAGTTTTCCTCAGCGATGCCAAGCTGTTGTCAGCTGCTGTTCAGCATGAAAGCATAGAAACACCAGCAATCAATCAAGTATCTCATATGATAATTCAGCGCAAGGCCAGTCATTTTAGCTCTACTCCTTTAAAACCAGTTGAGTAACTGTTGCCATGATGCACTAGGCTGCATATTCAGCGCTGGTCCAGTGTCTGCTTCTGGTTATCTAATACTGTAGTAGCTTAGCTGTTGATATAGCAAAGTCTAAGCATGGGGATTTCCATACCGGGCTATCACGATGTGTGTAACCATGTATGTGTGGATTACTTGCCCAGTGGTGGTGAGCTCAGCACAGGAAAACAGCTCATAAACACGTTGGGGCCGCTAGTCATGACCGCCGCAAACACACGTGAGCCAAAGCATCCACTGCAAGTCTCGCACACACACACCACACACACACACACACACACACACACGCGCACGTCAAACAGCTGAGGTAGATTTGTGGTCGAACACAGCGTCCCGTCCTCGGCCCAGACATCTACTGTTGACAGCTAATTCAATCGACTCTTTGGCTCGAAGCTGGATCAAGATGGTGCAACGTGTTACTGAAACCCAATGCCGTCTGTCCGACGGGCCCCCGACGTCCACTGATGAAACGCGACCGCTGGTTTACGGAGAACTTATGGGCCTCGAAAAGAAGCGATCTCGCTTCTTGCAATCTGGTAAACACCCTTAAAACAAGAATGGGAAATTGTGACCTAAATTTGTCAATTTTGGGAATGGAGGTCATTGTCAGACAGTGTTCAGGCCTGGTTAGTACTAAATACACAACGAGGCAATGATGGAAAAGGCAACAGGAGGCAGGTGTGTGTGTGTGTGTGTGTGTGTGTGTGTGTGTGTGTGTATTGTATTACTATACACATTTGAATACTGGACGTGAGGCACTGTGGTTGGTATTCACTTTGAAAAGCGATCATTTTGCAGTTAGTGGTTAGGTGTAGACAGTTAGGGTTTGGGTCAGGATGCAGGACAAGTATGCCTAAGTGTGTGTGCATGTGTGCAGGTGTATGGCCATATAACTCTTCTTTTTAATACCTGTGAGTGTCAGTGTGTGTGTGTGTCTGCTCAGCTTCCCTTGGACAGAAAAACCATTAGCTAGAGCAGAATAGAAATCCCAATGTTGGGGGAGGTATTGGACTAAGCAAGCATTTCTTTAACTGTAGGCCCAGAGTGAAAACTGATTGGTGGGTTCTATTATTAGAGTCCCAGGTTGAGACTAAAACTATTCAATTTGAAAATGTTGAAGAAGTTGTTTGGTCTGTTTTAGGTGTCAGACATGGTTAATGGATGAGGAGGAACGAGATTGCGTTTATAATGTCAATCTACAGTATATGATGCTATCAATAGTCTTTCAGTAGTTAATAAATGATGAACCGTTCATTAAAACTGATCAGCATCGTACTTCTTCTTCGTCTTCTCCTCTTCTTCTTCTCCGTTTGGTCTGGCCGTGGACATTAAGTGGCGATGGAGGCCCATATCTGACCCGCTGCTGCATCCCGTTAAAACATCTTCTCTGGTGTCACAACATCTCAGAGCTGGCACCGCGGCCGAGAACATTTTTCTGGGATAGTGCCTCGTATATCAGGTTTTACGTATGCTTTATTAGATCTTCTAAATGGGCCAGTTATATCGCAATGTGTGTGTGTGTGTGTTTGTGCTCGTGTGTGTGCGTGCACGGCTGTGTTGTCTGTGTGTCTTTTTCCGTGTTGTAGATCACCGCTCTTGACATGAACTTCCCCTGGAAAACAACGCGCGTTAGAGTGCGCGTAGATGCCGGGTATCACAGTGTTTGCTTTGTGCATGTGCTTGTATGGGTTTTATTGTGTGTGTTTTGTTTATGTGCACTTGTGTAGCGTAGTAGCCCTGCGCTAGAGGCCTCCGCACGGTCGATCCCACAAGCCCCCTTGGTAACCCGAGCCCTCTCGCTTTCACAAAACATAATTAAACGCAATGAAAACGTGACCTAGTTTTTGGCTGTAGAGGAGCGGGGCCGAGCGCAGACAGGGAGTCTTTGAGGATTAACACTGTGGAAAAGGGTGATACACATGTACATGCACACATGCATATATATACGTTCATATGCACACACACACATATACACACTCTCTCTTTCTTTGGTGCTGGCCTTCCATGTAAAGCTGGCAGTGTGAGTGTGCAGACTCGAGACACACACACACACACACACACATACCCATCAACCTTCTCACATTCCCTCCCCCTGCCCTCGCTTGGCCCACATCCCACATCACCTCACGGGACTCCCACCTACCCCCGGCCTCAGGTCACAGCTCATTTGCAGAGGCCATCTTTATTTCGCTCTCCCTCCCCCCGCCAGTGTTTTGACGGGCTGGGAGTCACAGGCATGCTCACGTGTGTCTCCCCCCCACCAGCCTTGGGTCAAATGGTATTTGCAAAAAAAACCTTTGCATTTGTTTTATGCTGCCTGGACCACCAGGACTATTCATATTGAAACAAAACTAACAGCATTCTTATTTAAAAAGTAACTTAGAACGGATAACATTAACTTACTCTGCTCGTTGAATTTCCCTGTGTGGCGAACTCCACCCATCTGGTAAAACAAAAGCTAAGAAATACTTGCGAGTACTGTTTGACCCAGGTCTGCCTCCCACACGCCACATGTAAGGAGGATTAATGTGGAGAACCACCTTGTCAAAACATTGTCCTTTATGTGGGAGTTTGACGTTAAAGTGAAAAAAAAACCCAAACCTCCCGCTCCTTCCCTTCTTTTTCCTCGACTGCAGAGGTCCTTCTTGAGGAGTGATTCAGTTGCGGCACGTAGGAGGTTGGAGACAATTTGCCTTAAAATCTGTCAGGGATTTCAAACACGGTAATCCATTTCTATCAGTGCTGCAGCGAAGCCAAACATACACAAAAAGTGACAAATGATGGACGTATGGTTTTAACAATACATCACTCACATCCCACTCACATCCCCCCACACACACACCCTTTTATTTGCGAGTGCATCAGAAACGTGAGCCGTCATTTTCCAGAAGCCGCCGAGGGAGATTTCTGGTTCTAATAAGTGGCTCCTGGTGACTCATTGTAGAGGCTCCTCACCTGTCTAACTAATACTGTCTGCCTACTCACTCACACACACACACACACACACAAGACGCACATCCTCCCACAAACACACACACACATCTTCTTTTAAGTTGTTTTGACCCCGCATCATTTTCCCAGGCGAGTCAGCCAGCCAAAGTGAACCTGTCACTGGCTGGATGAGCGCTGAAGCCGTTAGCACCGTGGGTCACCGTGGGGAAGGGCCGTCTGCAAAGCCAATTAGCCTCTCAGCGCACCATAAAAACAGACCAAGCCTGCAGCTCGGGGGAAAACTTTCCTGGCCCAGAATCCACGCGGAGGATTTTTTTCCAATACGACAATTTGGAGCGATGGGCGGTGAAGAGAAGGGAAAAAAAAAAAAAAAAAAAAAAGATGAAACCCAATCTACCCACTCCCAAAATATTTGCACTGCTGAGAAAAACAAAAGCGATCCGATTTCTGTTCGGATCCATTTTTGGTGACACACTTCTCTGAGGAGACCGGGGGGAGTTGTGGAGCAGACACATAATCTCTCTTTGACAGGAAAATTACCGAATGAAGTCTAAATGTTTATACTGTAGACCAGCAAGAGAGATGCTGAAAAGTTTAGTAGGGAGGTAGCGAAGGAGACTAAAAACCAAATGGCTGCAGGCAGGGTCTGAAATCAAACACCCATCAAGCACCAAACGCGGGTCAAATGTGTCTGAACTTTTTGAGATGATTTTGAACTTTAGATGATGATTTGAATTCCCCAACTCCAATTCTCAATCTTTCTCCGATTGTGTGTCAATCAAATCGAAGCAAAACGGTGACTTTTTTAGCAAACAGGCTCCTGATTGGCTGCCTGTTGCGTGGCTCTACACAAAGCGGTAGGCGCCGTAACTTCTTATTCTCAAAAAAGCCCCATTGTTTAGGTGAGTGTCTGCACCTGATTCTGTACATGAAATAGCATTGAAAATGGGTTAGACGACATATTTCAATGAAAAATGTATATAAATAAAAACACACAGGTGGCAGGTACAGTTTTTTAGGCGAGGACACTGATTGCAGGAGGGTATTATCCAGCTGTGAGCTAGCAACTGGAGAGTGGTTGCTATGAGATCTGCCGTGGCCACCATCACTGATCATAATGTGATATTTTATTGATCCCTGCAGGGGAAATTATCTTTTCACTTTCACTCCCTCCAGGCAGGTCAGAGGTCAGCGTCCCTGTAGCTGGTAGAGATTCAGTGTCTTGCTCCAGGACGCTTCAGCAGGGTGGACGCTTTGACCCCAGTTTGTCCGGTTGAAGAACAGTTCCTCTCGTGACTAGGCCGTCCTGCCGCCCGCCCTCGAGCCAGGCACTGAACCCTAAATTGCTCCAGGGATGCTGCACTTCAGGCGACCCTGCACCCTGACCTCTTTTGATGAAACATCTCAGGAGCTATGCATGTCTGTATCTAGGAGAGAGAGACAAAATGAATGGCCCTGTCAAGTAATCATCTTCCGCCACGCACATTACAAAGCTTATCCCCCCTTGGCTCGTCTCAAGCCATCCTACCATATATTATGATTTATGTCTTCTGTGATTACAGTATGTAAAGGTATGGGGCGGATGATTGCAGTAACTCAGCGTGGCCTTATTCTGTCCAGACTCGGTGCCTAATCAAAGCCAAAAACCAGAACAATTTGAGTGAGCATCTACAGAATGGCACATTGTACTGATATAAAGCTGGCAGCGAGCCTCGGTGAAAAAACACACGACTGAGGTGAGGTTTGGCCACCCACACACCGACCCACATGCAGATATGCCACCTACAGTATTCTCTCTCTCTATCACACACACACACACACACACACACACACACACACACATTCAAAAGCGATGTTTTGACAACATTCCCAATGTGATATTCAGAGCATGGTATTAGGCTTGTGGCCTCTTTCTCCCTCCTACTGTCTCTCTCTGTCTATTCATCTCTCGCTCTCTGTCTCTCTCTCTCACACACACTTTCTCTCAGGTGATTCAAATCACTACGCTTGATGTGTTACGCTTGCCTTTTGCCTCCGGCTTTGGGGCTATGGGGAGGGCAGGCGGCTTTCCCTTGCTCTCCCACAAACCTCTCAAGTTTTTACTTTATTTATTCCCTCCCTTCTCATCTCTTTCTTGCTTTCTTGGGATATGTTTCTCTTTCACCGTCTCACCTTTTGTCGCCCCACCCTCCACATCCATCAGTCTCTGTTGTGATTGCTGTATAGAAAACATAAAGCAGGTGATGGAGTGTGGCGAGCAGACTACCAGGACTTCCATAACTCTGTCTCAGTCTGAAACAGTGGATCTCACCGTCGGTGTAAACATGCGGTGGTGCTTTTACTTTTGGAAGCCGCTCTAGTTTCTATAAGAAAGTGCCTTAACATACCATGAGCTCCTTACAATATCATGCATACATTTCCAGCCTGGGTAATGAAATCCTCCAATGGTGACTAAAACTCTGGTCTATAAGAAGCAGTCTGCGTGGAGGCCATTGTTGAGGATTGCACTGAAACGTGTTTAAATTCCACTAATTGAATCTAATTCAATACACACAACATGGATCCCAACGTATTCCAGCTGTGCAATCCAGTTTTTGCTCATTTTCTTTCTGGAGTTGTAATTGAGACTGCTCTGTCACTGTGTGACTTCAGGGACTATAATCTTCTCAGAGAACAGAGCATGGGCCTTCCTCTGCAGTTAAAAGCTATTCACCAGAAGTCCTCTGCAGCCTGTTTGGAGGAACAGAACGAACACTGACATGTATTGAAATTCCATGTGACCACTTACTAAAAAGATAAAAGCATCCTGAAATCATCTCTGCAGTCCAATTTACTGCAAACAGTAGATGCTAGGTTCAAGTTTTTGAAAAACACACTGTATAATGATGGATATTTATTATGTGTTGAGCTTTTCTTTTCTATTACCCAATGTGTGCAGTACCTTTACTTTGTGCGCATGCTTTCAGTTTGTATGGTAACTAGTTAATAGTCCCCGTCCTACTCGGCTAATTGCTTTATTTGTTTCAGGTGTGCTGAATGACTTGCTCTTTAGAAGCCCTCACAGAACGGCAGAGGACAGAAAGCAACTCAGTGATGATTGTTGTTATTAAAATGAAACATTTTGAAATAAAGACTGTCTAAATATGATGAGTTACACTCTATTTTATGGACTATAGCTGGCGGAACCTGCCTTACTTTGATTTCTAAATTGGCTTGATTGACAGGAGGCGGGTCCTAACCCACTGAGTCTATGAAAATGAAAGCATTATCTTGTACATATGGACTTCTCTGGTGCATATTCCTGATATTTACAGCTGCTTATGCATTGTTTAAACATGCAATACTGTATTTACTGCTTGGACGTCTAGTGCTCAACTGCAGAGAAAGTTAGCTATTGGTTGAAAGATTTGTTTTGGAGAGGAAAAAGCGAAAAACCCCTGATATCTTGTGTCCTGTTGTTTACAAGCAGAAACTGGAAGTATGTCAAAACTGATTTTGAAATTGTGGTGTATGCATGTAAAAACAGAATTAACATTACATGGATAGAAAACATTAAAAAAATTAGCAAAACATCCAATAATGCTGGAATGGTCCTTTTTTAAATTCTTGTGTCCAGTCCAGTTCCCCCTTTATGATACAGGCATTCAGAAATTGACCTGCGTCCATGTTTTCAGTGTTACCTAGCACAGAAGCCATGTTTGCCCTTGTATAAGTGTGACACAGACGATCTGGGTTTTTGTGCAGAACCAGGCCTGCCTGATACCCGAACCTTAATGGGCCACCCAGGGGTGTTAAATCGCCCCAGAGCTTGTGAGCCCTCCTGGGCCATCCGGTCCAGCCCAGGAGCCCTGCTGGAGATCCCTTTTCTCCTGCAGCCCCCGTCAAATGTCTGCAACAGATCTGCCAGAGATCCCCTCGCATAGCCAGATGAAAGTCTGCTACCGGTAAGTAGGCCATAAAACCGCAGGAAGGAGGAAAAAAAAAAGGCCTCGGTGTCCAGTGCCAAAATACAACCACCCTCCTCCCTCTCTCCAGGTCCACTCCCATGCCTCCACTATCCATACACCCAGTCCATCCTCCCCATGCTGCTCCCCCACCCTCAAATGGGTCAGGAAGCCATTTGAAGGGGTGGGGCACCCCGGTGGCAACTGGGCTGGAGTGCAGCATGATAGACAGATGGAGGACGAGAAGGACCCCAGATTGTTAAGGGAGCTGCAGGGTGCCGAGGAGTCACCATCCTCACCCTGCTCACAACCTAGGCCTTTTGATAAAGCAATTGAATGAAGGTGTGTGTGTGTGTGTGTGTGTGTGTGTGTGTGTGTGAGAGAGAGACTATTTACAGAGCCAAAAAGGAAGCTCCCGACAGCTGTTCCTCTCATCGCCTTTAACTGTAGAGGGGAAGCGACCTCTCTCTCTCTCCCCCTCTCTCTCTCCATCTCTTCCTCCTCTGTGCCATCAGTGCAGATCAAACCAGAAATCCGTGACCCGTTACCCAGTCATGACAGGGACGTTCAGGTGTGTGTGTGTGTGTGTGTGTGTGTGGAAGGAAGACTCGTGTGTGTGTGGGTGTGTGTTGTCTGTATCCTATATCATCATATTTCTCCGCTACTAGACTTCTGGGCCGTATCAGCGATAATTACAGTACCATTGATTGTCACGGTGGAGCTACAACTGTATTTCCTGTCACAGTATTGGGTCTTGAGTTACACCACACAGGAGACGCCTCGAACTCGGACCCTCCACACTTTTAAAGTACAGTAAATCCCCGTTTTTTTGCATCTGAGGCTGGATGATTCCTTTCTCTTCGCTCCGTGGCGGGCGGTTGGCTATGAAGTTGCAGAATAAAAACCAACTCTGCCAGAACAGACGATCTCTGTGGGATGTGAATTACACCGAGGGGGAATGCTGAGGCTGCAGATCTGCTCTGTAATACCGTCACTCTTCTTTATCTCCTTTTAATTTGATTGAACGCTTGGTGCAGCGACAGGCTGGCGTGGGTTAGTCGGCAGCATAGCCTATTTTTCCCCAAAACTGGCACGGAGCAGTTGGCAGCCGACCTTCGCCAGTTTCCCGGTTGTTATGGAGCCGCTGTTTTCCGGTGGTGCCACTTTACTCTGACATCATTTACCGGACTGTAAATGCGCGGTTCCCGTAGGCCGATGTAGAGAGAGTCACCGAGCACAGGGGCTGGCACTGAAACGCTTCGCCGTCACTGCCAAGAAGTACACGCCAGTGACGTAGAGGACTGTCAACACCTGGGCTGTTTTGAGTACGGCTCGCTCTGGAGCCGGTGATACAGCAGAGAGGCAGTTAAGACGAGCCTAATGTTTACCGGCCGCGTTATCTTTAGGTGCGACTAGGGTGATGGTTGACAAACCTCTTCCAAGCATTAAGTCATCGGTTACATGCCAGTCATCTGGGGTTGAAACCGAGGCCAGCGCCATTAGCCGAATTACCTACTGCGTCGTTGTTATTGTCAAGATCTCAATCAAGGGCAGTTTTTATGGCCCCATTGTTAAGTTGCGGCGCAGATAAGCCACACATGGAAGCTATTTGGGCCTATCTGCATGTATAAGCCTGGTTCCTGTATCTAGATTTATAATGGCCGCAAAGATTGTGTATCAGGCTGTTGTTCATTTTAAGTGCCACACAGTGACTGTGAACGGTGGTTGAGAACCACACGTCCTGTCAAACATCTGCAGTTAAACACATGTGGACACAAACAGCCTTCATGTTGCTAGTGTCTCGCAGAAACCGCACGGGTTACGATGCAGCATCGAGACCTCACGAGCAGGAGCATTGGAGAGCGTTTCTACTATGTGTCAGCTTTACTGTTTCCACGCTCAGGGAAACCGTGATCGCTTGTGTTATTGTTGTGTTGTAAAAGCGATTCATGACAAATCATATTACAAGGCGCCAACGTGTAATCAGTTGCTTTCAAAACACGTGGACATTTCAGTTTTGCCACTTACGTCTTTTTAAACGCTTGAATGCGGTCCACTGATCGTGCACGCAGGCGTGGACACCCAGCGGCACAGGAGTTTAAATGTACACTACTTATTTAGCGCAATTGCTTCACTGGCTGTCACCTCCACTACTGCTCAGAACAGGGCAACGTAATCTGACTCGGTTAATTCATGAATCATTTGCAGAGTTTCAACTGTGTTTTATGAATTAACCTTGTTATGTCTCCAAAAACCTCTTGGATTCTTGGAAAACTGCTTCATCTTCACATTGACGCCCCTGCTTTTTTGACATTTGATAATGTATTATTCAGGGCCTGGCTTGGAAACGTTTTGCACCTATGGTAAACAACAATTTTACGCTAAATCAAAAATGGCACAAGGCAGCAACAATGTGTCTCTGGAGTTGGGTGGAAAACTGGCCACAAGTTGTACTTGCCATCCAGCTGTTGGAGGAAATCAGTCTGTCATTTTGAGAATTTAGATGAGCGCGGCCATGATGTTGCCATTAAGGTTGCAGAACGGAAAGCATGGGTGGAACTGTTATTTGGAACCACTTTAATTCTAAGCATAAGTGATAAAAAACATGCTTTAAAAATGATAAATTCTTTGGCTTCGCTCGCACGTTTTAAATTTCTGAAAATATTTCTCAACATGCCTTTTGAAACGGTTCGCTGGCTGTTTTCGAGCCCCTAAAAAGACCTGCCAAACTTTGTGCTTTTGATGAAGACTGAAAGTTTTACTGTTTCAAAACAGGGAACGTTTCAGATGTTGGGACTTACACATTTCAGGCTTTTCAGAGCGGAAGCCTTTTGATCTGCACACTTCTGCCGTCCACTCCAAGACATTGATCAGCTGGAAGGAGCTGCTATCCAAACAGGAGGTTGACCTCTTTTTGGAAACTCTTGAGTTTCTACCTGCTGCTGCTCCCACTCCTGGACCGAGAGCTAATCTCCAGATCAGAGAACCCTTCAGCAGCCACAGTGGGAATTGATACAGCCCCTGTTCAGTTCAATTTAGTTCAGTTTATCTCCGTCCTGTTCAGATCAGCTATATTCTATTCTATTCTGTCCCTCTATTTCCGGCAGTATTTGCATCCAGCATCTCTGATTTCTAAATTTGTAGCTTAAGCACGTCGGTTCTTTCTCTCCTTCGTCGCGGCCAATCAGGAAGGAAATTGGGCATGAACGAGGATGAGGAAACCAGAGGATGTCTCAATCAATGTATGATGTGTGTGAAAGAACGTCTCTTTAATGTTGCCTCACCGTTTGAGGAAGTTGTAGGTTATCGTTCCCATACGCACGCCCTGACTTCCTCCCGTTGCTCACGGCTGGATGAATAACTCCTATTCTGCTTTTGACGCAGGTTGTTGTTTGGTAACGCCCACGCCGGGACGATAACGGCGCGTGAAAGGCTTTACAGATGTAGGGCGTCAGGTGGAGGCCGACCTGACCTCGATTATTCCCGGCATTACCGTGACCAGTCGCGGCGAGGGGATGGGTGTGTACGGGGAGAACCGGGAAGTAAAACCTTTCGGCGTGGAGAGAAATACATAACGGAAACAGGAGGGAACAGGAAGTCCATCACAATAGCTGAAACTGCTTAGAGGAAATGGGTACTGCACAATGACTCAGCGCAACCCAAGGATGGATGGTTGAGAAATAGCCCAATTTAACTTGCCTGGGGGGTATTAGCCATATTCGGATATTTGAGGTCTTTTCAAGATTATAGTGGAGTCGATCTTTCATAGGGAAATTACAGTCCATTTGATAAGCTTATCTTCCTTGTAACTTTGAAGATCTTACATAATATTGCACATAAGCGACATTTACCTTGATTCCCGCGACTTCAAAGTGCAGGTTGGAGGTCCTCCCGAGTTCCAGTGACAGACTTCAGAGCTGCGGAGCTTAGCCGGGGTGAAAGATGATCCTATTTGATGTAGGAGATTTGGTTAGTCGAGGAAATTAACCTGCGGGGGAGAGCTCCCTTGATCTGCTCCTTCTACCTTAGCCCCCGTAATGAGTCTTAGCAATATGAGAGCTCGGCGTCGGCGTGGAGGCCGAGGTCAGGGCACGGGGATTGATTCGCGGGCCGCCCCCCCCCCCACCCCCGCATTAACGTCACGCGCACGTCCGGAGTCACGCGTCCGCACTTGAAAATGGACACCCCTTTTTTTTTAAGTCTATGAAAGTGAAAGTCTATTTCACCCTGACATATGAGCTCAGGAGAGAGAGAGGGTGACATAGGAAGAGTGATGGAGAGGGAAAGAGAAAGTCGGACAGGAAAGCTGGGTACATGGGTGACTGGTTTTGGTGTCCTCTTGAGGGGAGGTGGATCCTACATCTGTTCCCTACGGCTCCGGATGTCAAAGGTCATGACCCCATTCTGTCACTAGTGGCGATGACAGAGAGACTGACTGGGCCCACTGTCAGTAGGTCACGAGCCTGTGGGTGACTGACTCTAATGCACAAGCCACAAAGCAAGTTTGGCTTGGGAAAATGTTAGAGTGGTCCAAGGCTCCATCCCAGTGTGTGTGTGTGTGTGTGAGAGAGAGAGAGTGCAGCGGGAAAGCACACACACACACACACACACACACACACTCTCTTGGACCGAGCCTTGTTCTAAAGTATTTCAGCCAGATCAGCGTCCAGCCTTAGCCCAGTCACGGCATGCAGATAAATCAATCTTCATCAGTATGGCACAGACATCCACGGAGGAGGCTCAGCAGAATCACAGATCTGGAGATGAGCGCTCGCTCCAGCGGTTTGCTCCGTCTTTGATGAGTTGACAATATGCTTAGCGGTCCTCCAAGGATCGGGCATTGGGTTCACGTCGTCTGGATAATTGCAACCCAAACAACACACACCTCATGCAGACAGTCGCTCAGTTTGATGTTAAGGGGAAAGCACACTAACAACACCCTTGATACACAATTTGAAAAATGTGATTTAACTGCACAAAGAAATGGGACGTGCTACACTGAAGCTAAATTAGCCTGCGAGTCTTCCCTCTTTGATGTGGACATCTACACAAAGCTTTTTACATTTTGCCGTGCGAAATAATCCAAGACGTAATTTCTGGCCTCATTGGTAGTTGCAACCCAAACACCTGTTGCATCAAACCCTGCAGCATTGTTGACAGTTTGCGACGCAAAGCCTGCCGAAGTGAGGATGGAGCACAAGAGCTAAATAACTGCTCAGATGGAAAGTGGGTCAACTGGCCGGTTGCCACGGAGGTCTGCTCGGCGAGGGCCCCATCCCCATCACCTGCCTGCTCGGATTGGGATTACACAGCCGTGGCCTGCAGAAGACCCCCGCACGAGCTGGGAAGCCAGCGAGCGTTCCTCGAACCGTGAAGGAAACGCTGAATTGGGCTTTCGCACTGAGCTAATTTAAGAAAGCCCTGTTGTTTTAACACCACTCCAAGGCACTGGATTGTTTGGAGGAAGAAAAGAAAAAAAGAGACAGACGGAGAGATTCTTAACCCGATGCCTTTAGGGTACCAGTCTGCATTCCTGTTGGTGGCTTGACCACAGCAGGACCCCCGTAGTGGGCCGTGTGTGATTAGGCTCTCACAGGAGAGCTTACAGAAAGGCTCCTGTTGCAGCATATTCGTATTTAAAAGTATTTATTCAAGATTCATACCCTTAAAATCACTCATTTTGCCCTGGATACATTTTTAGTGAGGATATAGTGTCCAGAACAAATAAGATTTAAACATAAACTGGGAGGCACTACACCAACGCTGGACAATTCTCTCACTTGCTGTTACACCCAAAGACATCATTCCTATCACTTACATTTCAATTTAATTGATTTCTTGACCCTGCGAACCCTTAGGATCTGGAATCAAGCCTCTACCTCCGTGAGTTAGTAAATGCCAGATCTGGAACGCCAACAAAACCTTGCTTGGCATCGAGGCCTACCTGCCCACCAAGTTTCATGGAATTGTGTTGAGACGTTTTTGACATATTCTGCTGACAGACAAACTAACAGGGTTGAAGATAGATAGATAGATAGATAGATAGATAGATAGATAGATAGATAGATAGATAGATAGATAGATAGATAGATAGATAAATAGATAGATAGATAGATAGATAGATAGATAGATCATACTCTGATTACAGGAGGCTTCTGTTGCAGTGTCCTTTCATTCAGGTCTGCTGGGCTCGTCAGTGAGTCAGTGGGTTTTCCCGGAGGAAGGATGCTAGCATCTCTATTGACCTTCCTTCCTAGACCTGTATGTGTCCACGCTCTGGAGAGTGTGGGAGTGAACACACACACATACATGCACACTCACTCACACTTCTCGTTTTCCCACCTCTTGTTCCACCTCATCATCGCCCCATTTTTGATTATTTTTTTTTTTAGATTTTTTTTGTCTTTCAAGTGTTTGTGCACGCCCTTGACCACGCTGGCACACGCGTACGCTTGAGCGAAACAGGGATGAGTGGTTTTGTCACATTGTAAAGTCATCAGACGGTGGGCGTGGGGGGGGTGAAGCAGCAGGGCTCTTCAGCTGGCTCCCATGTCTGACCTGTTTCCAACGGCTTGTTATGACTCTAACAGAGTCCTCACGTCCCGCCCTTCCAACCCACTCACCCTATGGGGAGAGAGGGAGAGAGAGAGAGAGAGAGAGAGAGAGAGAGAGATAGGAAAACGGACAGACAGAGGGTGAGAGGGACAGATGGAAAAAGAGAGATTGAGAGAGAGAGACTGCTGAAGAAGGGAATACAAAATGTGTGTTGGTGAAAAAAGAAAAAATCAGTGACAGGAGTGTAAAGCAGAAGGATCCAATTCTGACCCTCCGAAGAGTTGATTGATTGATAGATGAGAGTGACAGTTTAAAATTGTCATCTTGTTTCCCAGGAAAATCACCTTCAGATATCCTCCAGTTGCCATCTTACTCTCCCTGATACATACATGTGGCTTCACTCTGAGAGGTCAGGGGTTCAGTGCTTTGCTCAACGGCACCTCGGGCAGTGTTGACAGGCGAACAGAGGTGTAAAGGCCTTTCGGTTTCTCTCCGTTTCATCACGCCGGTTCAAAGCAACAGCCGAACAACTTACGAACAAGCGATCAAGTTCATGTCAGTGCAAAAATCACACGAGCTAAACGTGGCAACAAGCTGCTCGAACAATGGGGCGATCCATTAATTTGCAATGAAATGAGAGATCCTTTATGGCAGCATTGTAACAGCCAGCACGTTTTCAGCTAATGGCCGGTCATAAAAGATTTTATACCATCTATCTATCTTTTATAATGCCTGTCGGCGTCGAGAGTTGAATGAAACAATTTAGTCTTTTGCACGATACCAAGTGTGGTACAGCAGCCATGTATAACCGTTTTATTGGGGATATAAAACATGTTTTTAGCTTTCATGGTCGTTAATAGTGGTCATTGCGGTGGTGCTAACTGGTAAACAGTGTCACGCTGTAGTTAGTCAACAACAGTTTAAGTGTCGTGTTTATTTCGGCGTATATGGAAGCATTCGCTGGGTTTTGCTACGTTGGAGATAAAATGTGGATTGTTTTTGCACTGGCTTTTAATATTTCGATGGCATTAACAACCTCATGCATTCACCCCTATTGTTGATGCATGTCTCTCCTGCACTCCTATTCAGCGGCACAAACTAAAGGCCTTCAAACCTGAAAATGAACGTGCAAGTTTAGAGGCAAATTTAGAGGCGAATGAAGGCATTTCCTCCTAATTCTCAGAACAGAAACAAATACAAAAAGGTGATCACAAAATGATACAAAATTGATTAGGAGAGAAAAAAAAGACTTCTCTGGGTAAATAATTTGCACTAGATTGCATTACACTGGCAGCTTTAGTGAGGTCTAACACACTTTTAACCTATTAACTGGTTCATCTATAGAAGATTGTCTGCCTGGTTTAACAAGCTGCATGCAATGCATTATTAGTTCAACGAGGAAGTGGGTATTCTCACCTTCTCCCCCTGAAAATCTGTAGTTAAAAAAGGTAATGCATTACATATTGTGTCCTGTCACACCCCTCCATAAAACCTCCCCCTTGCTCAAAGCCAGCCTCAGTGTGGGAGCCAGTACAAGAAAGTAAGATAACATAAGAAAAAAAGTGAATGTCGTGTCAGTAGACTGGACAGAAAATGTTTTAAATGGACTCTAAAAGGCTCGACCACGCCGCCGCCGAGCCGATATCCATATGTGGCTGAATGGTGTGACGTTGAGCAGGCGACTCTAAGCTGTTTAATTAGCGAGTCTAAGCGCCATAAACCCCTGTCTGGCGGTCGCTTTGTCGCGGCCCCGCCACATCCTTCACAGAAACGCAATCAAACAACTCGGCCCGCGTTTTAACCGTCATCTGGTTTCGAACTGATTTCAGGGTCGAGAAAATACTTTCGCGCAGTGAAATCGCATTCACGACAACTGCAGCAACGCCACTAGAAGCCGCAGTGAAAACGAGGCCAGTCAACAGCGAATAGCAGCAGAACCTCCTGACGCAGCTCTGAGCGACCATACCTTGTAAAACAAGACTGCAGTAGCGAGGAGTCATCAAAATGTGCCGCTTGATGCTTTGATGGGTTTTCTCAGCTTGACAGAGGATGTTGTGAGTGTTACAGTCATACTAAAGTCAGCAGGTTTGAAAGAATTGAAATGCCTGAGTTAATTAAACTGGAACCTAACGAGTTAAATAACATCTGATCTACAATCCAATCTCGACTACCCTATCCTGAAGTGAAACACAGTGAAATGAAAATCAGACCACTCAGGTGGAGATCATGTCCATGCTGGCATAAAGACTAAAAAGTGCAGAGTCACGTTGAGATGGTTGCACGTTGGAGTTGGAGATTTCAGCGTGTGTTACCAATAAATCATTGCAGCTCCTATCCACATCCCATTCTCCATTTTTAGTTATTACTTATTTCTACTAGTTTGTTTCAGAGCACAAAGCATATTATTACCATCAGGAAAAAAAACACACCACAATGTTGCTTCTCTTTGTAGTTCCCCTCCAAAAGTTCTCCTCTCTGTCTGTAGGGGGCAGTGTGGTTTCATCCGTCGTCCGCAGAGGCCTCTGGTCGGTCTCACGTTACAGGGTCTGACACTAAGCCTTTGCTCTCGCAGCAGACGGCTCCTTTCGAGAGCAGGACCCCGCTGTTTATGCCAAAAGCCAGAGTTAAGCAACTAGCATCTATATTACAGGGCACATTCTTGAAAGTATCCATGAAGTTCAAAAGTCAATCAATTAAACCAAACACAGATTTCAAAAATGATTGTTTGGCTAATGCAGATGCAATTAATATGATGCTTATTGTGCTGGACCATTTAAACCGTTTTAACTTGATTTAACTTGGCTCATCTTTTGACTGTTTTTGATTTCAAATTTGTGCCTGCACCCCAGAGCAGAATAAAAGCCCCCGA
Source organism: Hoplostethus atlanticus (assembly GCA_034670405.1). Taxonomy (NCBI): domain Eukaryota; kingdom Metazoa; phylum Chordata; class Actinopteri; order Trachichthyiformes; family Trachichthyidae; genus Hoplostethus; species Hoplostethus atlanticus. Next base: position 3,363,412 of record JAXDDX010000019.1, read on the forward strand.
ATGGCATTTTTTCCCCCTGCCTCGTCGTCGCTACACTTCTCAACATGTGGCGGGGCCATTTGGAAGGGCTTCTGATGTTTTCCCCCAGTGGATCCATCGGCAGGTGGACATACTGCTGTCTTATCCCAGCCCCTTCCTCTTGGACGGCAGCCGAGGATCAGTCAGCGGCGAGTCTCAGGGCGCCTGAGGAAGGGCCAGTGAAAGACCCAGAGGCTGGAAGCCGCCAGGCCGGGGTCAACCTCTGACACGAGACAAACAAAGTACTTTAACTTCTTAAACTTAAATTTCTATTCTATCATGTTTGTTCTGTTCTGTTCTGTATGCAGCTGATGGTGAATTAGAGACGTTTCCTGTGTGAGTGGCCATTTAGCCATCTCTATAAATCATCAACCATCTAGTGTGATGGTCAGTTGATCATATAAGTACTATAGTATAGTATACTTTTTGAGTCACTACTGTATGCATGCTACAGTTTACAGTTTCTGCTACAGTAGCAATATTCACAGCTTCACTCCAGCAGCTATTGGTGATGCCCCTTGCAGTTCTCGGTCTACTTTGTTGTTTGGTGGCGTATTTTTCTTATTCCCTTGGATAATTAATAAATGTCAAGCTATTTCCGGTGCAGCTACACAGGGTTTCGACCCTAATGTTCACACCCGTTCTCTTGGGGTTGTCAAAAGGAATTGGGAAATGTTGGGAAAAGTGAAGTAGAAGTAGACATCACAAAATAACTCCTGGAATGCATTGAACATCACAAATTGACGTTGACGTATATGCATTGATATAACAGTGTACGGGTATCAGAGGGGTCGACTTTTCCTTTAACTCCCAGCACAAGTGGATCGGCACTGCAAAATTTCTGGATCAAATCGAGCAGCAAATTTTCCACTCCAGCCAAACTCCGAAGAGTGGGGCGCTCCAAGAAAGCCTCCGGCCAAAATAATGATGTGGGATTTCCAACTCAATTTTCTAGATTTGTGTCCATTTGCGAAAGAGCGATAGGAGGGGTCAGCTAAGTTGGAGCATGCGAAAGGTCAAGAGTTTGAGGGTAAAAGTCAATACAGACTAAAGATCTTACATCAGAGACAGCCAGTAGTAGCATTTCAGATGGTCAGCGAGGCACTCCAAGAATTCAGAAATGCAGAGAGAGAGAGAGAGAGAGAGAGAGAGTGGGTGGAGGGAGGTTGGGGTAGAAAGAGAGGCCTATGCTCTGTCCACAAACCCCCCAGCGCCTCTTCCGAGAATCGGACAGGGAAGAGAGGGAGGGGAGGGGTGGTGGGAGAGAACGGGGAGGTGCTGGAGGTTGGGAGAGGGTGCTAAGCTGACACATGGACAACATCAATGTCAAGACGTCCACACACAGGCTGCAACCCGGGGCCTTCAGGCCTGGTGGGGAGAGGGTTGTCCAAGGGTCTCCGCAAAAACCCAGCCTCACTTCAGATGTTTGAGATATGGAGACGACAGCAGATTTTTCAAGTGGTAACAAGTATTTGGAGCTGGCGAGCGTTGATTGGAGAACTGTTGTGTTCAATTAACTGGACTGAAAGAAACAACTGACATGGAGTTGCTTTTTACACTCTTAGAGGTAAATCAACACTGACAAATGTTGGACATTTTGGACATTTACAGCTGATACCTTACTGACTGTATTCCATACTACTTTTAAATGATATAGATATACACAAATGAATGCATATGTGTAGGATGATAATCTCCCTGGTGTATATTTTGCACTCCTGTCCCTATGCAGGTCATGCAAGGTCCTACTGGACTTGTACCATGTGTCAGTATGAGCTGCAACGCTACGTACCTTGTCAGTGTGGCGCTGCATGAACGTCACAGGTCATGTCAAGGCAAATTCCTGCACTGTTAATGTACTTGGTGAATAAATCCTGTTATGAAATTATATTATAAACCTGTCTGAAATAGAGATGTGAAACGGGGCCGTCTGCATGAGTCACCAAGGCAACAGAGTGTCATTGATTGAGGATTAGACAACATCACTTTGATTTTTGGGAACTGGGCAGTCACTCTAATACACACCGACCGGTTCAGCCTCGTTTTTGAAAAATGTCTTCACAGAACCGTAACTCCAATGCATACTTTTCTGCCACATTTACTAACAAAAGAAACAACCGAGGGATTAATTTCCAAATATCTGATATCCGTTGCTCAATATTTCCAAAAAAAGATGATTGCATCCAGAAAAAGTGCGCCGTCTTTGTAAACACCTTCTAATTTCACGGTGATTCATGGGAAATCACAGCGTACCCTGGTTTTGTCAGCTATGAAAGTGTTGAAAAGCAAAATAAAAAAAATAAATAATCTAATTATCAACAGTGCCTTAAAGTTGGGTTGGCGGCTGCGGTTGCCTGGCTAAATACTCCATAGCGCTAAAGGCACCAGGTCCAATTCCCATGTCTGGAATAAACAACTTTTCAACAACCACAAGAGGACAAAGACCCGAAACACAGAACCAAAATCCTTCATCTCACATAATATCATCACAATTGTTTTACAAATGAGAAAATGATTTGTATACGAAGGCCTCAAGATGGCTAATAACTTCACTGCTATTTAATAATGAGATTTATTGTCGCATTGTTCAAGTTCTGCATGAATCATCAACGAAACGAATCATCAAGTGGACATTTTCAGTTAGAGGAGAGGACTGAGAGATAAATGCTTATCGAAAAAAAGGCCTTGCTCTGCAAAACAAACAAGTTTCCCAACACTTGCGTAACGCCCCTATGGATCTAATTTAACTTGATCACTCCACTGAGAATTATTACAGTGTTTGTCTCTGTTGAGTGTGGTATGCTGCCCTATTCTACTGGGGAACATTTACTCTCCCTGAAGGCAGATATACTTGTTGGCAGCACAAAAGTTACTGTGAAGTGAGAATTTTATCATGCATGAACACACACACACACACACACAGTTGTTTATTAACTTTCTGTCCATAGGGGGATCCATATGTGCAAGTGCAATATGGTAGTGCGGACGTGTCAAGTGCTGAATCGGGGGACGTGTGCCGGATTTAGTCGTATATTGACATTCAAGAATGTGTGTTTTTCAATGTCAGTCACCTCGCTATTGTGTTTTCATAGCGTGCACCTGGTTCTACGTCCATCTGCTGCTCAGGCTGACGAAAACCACCCCGACAACATCACTGATTATATCGCAATTGGGCCTCTCACTTTTTTTTACGTTCGACGAAACGGGCGAGCGGCGAATTTGTCCCACCAGTTGCGTTACGTAACGAGGTGCAGGAGCCGCATGGAAAACCCATTGCCGTTCCCAATCCCGCTCCTAATCCTCCCTGCAGTTGGCCTTAAGCCCCTTTAGCCCCGTTGACAGCAGTGGGCCAGGGGTTGTCATTAGGATGAAAGCTCTGCGACTCACCTGGTTACACAGCTGTCTGTTGGGAGGGAGAAGGCATGATTACAGAGCGGAGCTGGTCCTCCCACCTTCGCTAGCGTGGGCCAACACGCTTTTTTAGGAAGCCGAACACACCGCAGATGAGAGGGCCCGGGCCGCAGTTGTTGTTGTTGTTTTGCTGATGTTGTTGCTTTCTGTAAGGAGATTGCCGCCTTTTGAACAGGTGTTCTCGCTCCACCTTTATAGGCCGCTTCGCCGCTTTGCTGTTCCTGACCTGGAACAGCAGATTCATCTTTGGGACGTTGTCCCGGCTTGCTGGGTGTCAGGGTGTGTGGAGTGTCTTGACCCTGAGCCTGACAGTCAGTTGAACGCGTCGTGCTCTGAACAGAATTCGCTAATGGCAATTTTTCAATGTTCATAGAGTCGACTGACTTCAAAGTCAGTTGTGAATGATGAGGCTCCTCGAGGAAAACTATGTCTCCAAGCGACATTATATAATAATGTTTTTGTGCTGTCTTGTGCAGTCTGGTATTTAGGGTGGTTTAAATGAAACAAATGCAGTAGACTAATAAATCATCCAACATATTTAAAATGTCTGTTTTGCTACTCTATCATCGATTGACATAACACAACAGTGATTCAACCTCCAGCCACTTCATGAAAGCTTTTACATTTGCTGTTCTAAACACCCGGCGTCAGGTTGGTCTTTCTTGGGAAAAATCCTCTGGTGCACAGGAAGTGATGCGTTTGACATTTCCAGCGGACAAACAGCGGTTTGTTTGGAATAAACAGAAGAAGAACTGGGTAGCTAGCACTGAGCAGCGATAGCCACCATGGCAGACAAAAAAAAACAACACATGCCTGGGTATAAAAAGGTGTGAAAGAAGGAAGTCCTGAGTCGAGTCAGCATAGCGGGCATAGCAGAACGACGTACAGCGCACGGGTATCCATGCACGTGTGTGTGTGTACAGGTATGAGTGCGTTGGGGAGCGCAGGGGGATCGGGCAACTGGGCGGGAGGTTTGGCCTCGGCTGACGTGTGCAGGCTCGGTTGAGAAGGGTCCCCGCGGCCCCATGGGGGAACCCTTTTGACGTCAAAGAGCATCCAGAGCCCACAGACAGTGTTTTCATACGAGCTCCCCGGGCTTGGGTTACCGTGAAGAAGGGGAAATTGTAACCACAGAACTAAGAGGAGAGGAGCTTGAACTCCAGCCTCACACACCCCAACCCTCCCCCCGCCTCCCCCGTTTCTCTCCTTCTCCCGATCTGATCTGAGCGCTTTGCCCTGCACCTAGATGCATAAATCTCCCCTTGCTATCTTTTTCTCCTGCTCTGTTTTCTCTCTTTCCTCTTCCTGTGTCTCTTTCTGTTTCTCCCCGAGCTGATCTGTGTTTTTTTTTTGCTCTTGCGTGGACGGGGCCAGAGAATTCTTGCGTGTTATCTTTTTCCCATACGCCGTTTTCTTTTACTCCCATTTTTAGTCTCAGCTCTACCGCTGTCTCTTTTTCTGACCCTGTTTCTCTCTTTCTCCCCCTCTCTCTTGTTTTTTCCTCTTGTTTATAATTGAATTCCTGTATCCTTTTGTTGCCCTGGAAAGCACCGCGCCACAAACTTGTTTTTGTAAAAAAATGCTTTACACATAAATTTGATTTGACTCCCTCGACTTGGCCCCTCTCTCTCTCTCTCTCCTCCCACCCTCCTCCTCCCCCTCTCTGTCCCGCCATCTCATCCCCTCGCTGCCCTCCTTTTCTCCAGATGGCCCCTGCTGAGGGTGGCGTATCCGAGCGGTGACAACTCCAGCTGTTTTCATAGCCGAGATGTGGCGGTGGAGCGGCCACGGCGCTTGGATGGGCAGACGGTGTGAAGCTGAGGCCAGCTGTTTGGCTGCTAGCTTCCCTCCCTCCCTCCGTCTCCCCCCTCCGTTGCTGTGCGGTTGCAAAATCACATGCACAAATATACAGATATAGACGCAGCTCTTACTCCCCAATGCACACACGCGTACGTACATAAACACACACCTCCACATGTGCATGCAAACCTGCACTCATCTATATCTGCACAAGCACACACACCGGACTGATACATGCTGTTTATATGTGTATTTATGACTTCCGCACCGGGGATCTCTTTGATGACAGATTGTACAGTAGGGACGACCACAAATAGATGGTGTTGTGTGTTAGTAGGTCCGCGGAATATGACATTTAAACTACAGCCCTGAGTCGAAAGATGAGGTTTACTGACATCTAATGACGGTCCCAGGATGGCAAGGATCATCACTTTCTTCACCTTAAAGCGGTAGCGCGCACCCCCCGGTTTCCAAAGCGATGCCTTGATGTGTGCTAGGTCATAACACAGTCACGCAGGTTTAAAGCGCAGCAGGAGCGCTGAGGTTCAAACAGCTAGCAGAGGCACGTGGCGTGTTTGTTTGCGATGCAGAGACGTACTTCCCTGCAGTAATGGAGGCACTGATCTAGTCTCTTCAGTCCATGTGAGCAAGTGGCATCCTGATTGACTTCTGTGTGTTGTAGCCTTTGTTTTGTGATGATTCAAATGTCCCACTGTGGGATCAGTAAAGCAACTATGGCTGCTACGACTGTGTAAGGGTTTGCTGGCAGCGAAGAGTTCCTATCACTGATCACAGGAAGGGGAGGTAATGCAGGTTGGTAATCACAACAATACAAAGCCCTTTTTGCATTTACAGCTTCCATGGTTTATGCAAAAACAACAAATCCTCCAGTGTCTTTAGTACGCCTCCTTCACTCGGCATCTCACTTTTCACAATTGATTCTTGCTTCCCCCACAATGCAAATCGGAGCGAGCTGCTAAGAGCGTGGACATCTGTAGCAACAAATAGTGGAGCCCTGTGTTTTACCAGTCGCCCGTTTTCATGCTGCTTTGCCGCGTGCTTGTTTTCTCTCTCTCGCCCGCTCCATCTCTGCTCGTTTAAATTTAGTGGCCCGCCGTTTATTTTACAGCACTTTGCCAGGAATGTGCAGGGGGGGCACGCACAGAAATTGCCATTGAAATTGAACAAAATAACATTGGACTTTTGTGTGGAGGGATGGGGGGGGGGAGGGCAAGGTGAGGGCATTTTCAGTGACAAAGGTAATTTAGAATAAGGCTTGTCTTGAATTTCATCTGCAAAGTCTGTGATCTGTGTGTGTGTGTGTGTGTGGGTGGGGTGGGGTGTTAATGGCAAAAAGGTGACCACACGCCAAAGTAAACACGGCGTTCTACAATAGACGCCCTTACTAGCGCTGGCTGGCAGGGGAAACTGCTGGTGTAGCCGAGGCTCAGGAAGTAGTTCTCATGTGTCACGGGGGGTTAATTGTGTTTTGGTGTTATCTTAGAAACAAGACCCCCCATAAACCCCATTCAACAGCCCCCCTAAAGCCCCCACAGACTGCTGCCATCCACCTGGACAAACACAACAATACAGAAATATGAATTACGATTGGATACTTGTATTGCTTGTAACTCTGCACACATTCTATCCAGTGCACGAGGATTACACCCAAGGCCACACAGTAGGCACATTCTTGCACATCAGTATACACCCTGGATACTGTAAGCAATCAGGTAAAATGCCCGTGCAGAAGATATCAACTTTTATTGTGGCGACAACCTTGGTTTGCTAGACTCTCTATCCTCAGAGAATACAGGGAAGACAAATTCTTTGTTCTGCTTTTTCCTCTCTCTCGCTTTCTTTCGCTTCATTCCTCTCTCATTCCATCCCTCCTTCCACACAGTGTAGCTCTACATGGACCACGGGACCGGCTCTCAGTGGGAGTGTGCCCCGGTCATAATGATGGCCTCTGTGTGTGGCGTGTTAAGACAGCCGGGGCGAAGAGGGGGAAATTGCTGCTCTTGCACCTTGCATTCTTGGGCAGGGTGTCGGGGGGGATGGGGGGGGCCTGGCCTCGGCTCTCTGCGGCTTCCAGGATCGGAAGTTCGCTCTCGACAATGACGGCTGCCCGGCTCGGTTGCGTGTGGCGGGGAAATTTCAGCTGGAGAGAGCGTGTTATTTCTGAGAGGAAAGAGCTTTCTGTGCAAACTCCAGTGAAAAAGGGTTCGATGGTTGGTGAATGAATGGTCACGATGCTGTTGCGCAACATTCCTTTTCACTCAAGAGTGTATGCAGTGAAGGATGGGATGCCAGTTAACAGAGGAGACAGGGATTATAGCATCTTTTTCTTTAACTTATTCAGCCCTGGACCTTTCATTTGCGTATGGGGCTGCGTAGACCGGTCAGAGTGCCCATGTTGACCCCTGTCCACTGCTGAAAGCGCCTACAGTGGGTACGTGAGCGTCAGAACTGGACCACTGAGCAATGGAAGAAGGTGGCCTGCTCTGATGAAGCACGTTTTCTTTTACATCATGTGGACGGCCGGGTGCGTTGTTGCAGACCAAGTACACCCCTTCATGGCAACGGTATTCCCTGATGGCAGTGGCCTCTTTCAGCAGGATAATGCGCCCTGCCACACTGCAAAAAAAAAAAAAGTTCAGGAATGGTTTGAGGAACATGACGAAGAGTCCAAGGTGTTGACTCGGCCTCCAAATTCCCCAGATCTCAATCCGATCGATCATCTGTGGGATGTGCTGGAAAAACTTACAGGACTTAAAGGATCTGCTGCTAACGTCTCGGTGCCAGATACCACAGGACACCTTCAGAGGTCTTGTGGAGTCCATGATGCCTCGACGGGTCAGAGCTGGTTTGGCGGCACGAGGGGGACCGACACAATATTAGGCAGGTGGTTTTAATGTTATGGCTGATCGGTGTATGTGGCTTGGACAACAGGGAGGAGATGTGCTGAGTGTGTGCAGCAAGCTGACCGCGAGCCAACTATCTGTACACTCCACTGTACATCTCGAAGGACTTTGCTATGTCTGCAAAAACGTTGAGACAAATAAGGTACACCACAAAGATTTCTGGGACAGACAAGAAAAATGAATCGTCGAAGATGAAATGTGGAAAGTTCTCCCTCTAAGCTAATCGCTTCGTCACCGACGACATCTGCACTCGCATTCACCGGGTTGAACAGACGTCAGTCCTCGCTCTCGCTCTCTCTCTCTCTCTCGCCCATTCAAATCTCGATCTCTCCTTTGCTTGTTTTCTGCCTTGACCCACACAGCCACTCCATCTCTCATTCTCGTTCTCATTCTTTCTCTCCCTCTCGCTCACAGACACACGCCAAGTGATTTGTTAGGAGAGTCCATGCGCTGGGCTTTCTCTCTCTCTCTCTCTCTCTCTCTTCTCCCTGACGTAGACGCCCGAGAGATTCTCATCGCTACCTCGGCCCATTTATCATCCGCAGCGGTACAATTACATAACACTGTTTACACGCAAAGGGAGCGCCTGGGTTCCAGTAGGGGACGGTTACAAAACCAAGAAGCAGGAGGATTCGGGAACATGCACAAGCACAGATACACTCACAGACTGTACTGTACATCGAAAATACACAAACACATACCCTAGGCTGACCCCCGTTCATACCGCCATCAAACTGACATATTTATGTGAGTGACGATCTCTGTTACGAAAGGGAATACAGTCTCGTGTCTGCACGTGGGCCCGGGTGTGAGCGTGGCCTTGCATGTGCCTGAATGCGGCCTGAATCCTGTCTGCATGTGTGCCAGGATGAAACATGTGAACATATGAACGCATGGATGTGCTCTCTTCCACAGAGGGCCTCATCAGACTCTCTCTCTCTCTCTCTGACTCTGTTTTCCTTACCTCCCTTCTCTTGTGTAATTGATTGGCATGATTTACACAGTCATTATCTAAGCATGCGCTCTCTGGGACTCGTGGTGTTTCGATGGCTAACGCGTGGGCCCGCGACGAAAAGGGGGAGGATTACCAGCGCCGCTCACGAGAAGACCGTCGTTAGAGAGGAGAGCCGAGCCGAGTTGCCGTCTCTCTCTCTCCCTCGCGGTAATAACTCGTCCGTCGTCTCTCCCATCTGTTAAGACTCCCTCTCCGGGTTTTAATGGTGTGCCTTGACTGTTTTTCCTGCGCGAGAGTTTATATGCTTGTGCGCCGCGGATCCTTTTGGGACACATTTTAGTTCCCTTTTCCAATAACGCTGCAGAATTTGGAGCATGAGGAAGAAAGGGGCCGTTCTGCTTACTGCTGTAGCTTGCAGTTTACATCTTAACAAGTCATTTAATGTAGTATTGTGTAGTAAATTTGTACTTTTCATAATAAAAAAAAACCCTAAATCTGCCAGTGGGGTTTGACACAGTAATTGCACTTGTTTCCAAAGCAAATCAACTTGTTTTAAGATTTTTCGGTGTCACTTTCTTGATACTAGTGGTGTGATCTGCCTTGTTTCAAGATATTGGCACTTTCTGCTACTCCTGCAACAAGTGAGACTCCAATGGGATCTCACTCTGCATGCAGACATTTTTTTTTAACTTGTTTTAAAAATCCATCATGCCATTTTAACACTCAACGTGAGAGTGAATGCCTTGAAGAAATCAACATTTCTTTGCTGTCTAGCCAAGGTGCTAGAGCAGTAAAGCAGACCGGCGTACAGTGCTCATGGTATACCCAGCAGCCCAGCAGAGGCCACTTCCCTCCACCTGGTATTTGTGAAGGTAATAAACCCAAACTGAGTGTAACTGTCAGTGGGAACTGCAGCACCCTGATTAACTGAACCAGTGTTACGATAAGGCCTCAGCAGGTTCCAGCCGAGTCGACCGCTGAAAAGCTGAATAAACACCCCTCGGTCCACGCGTCCTGCACTGCACAGCGTCTCCCAAAACTCATTCTTGAAATTTGCATTTGTTTCTATTGTACGCCGATGAAACAAAGAGCGTCTAGGAGCGAAGGTGCACGGGGGTAGTGCGTGTGTGTTTTCTGGAAGTCCAGCCCAAGGTAGCTGTGTTGCCGCTCAGTTGGGGGTCAAGCCGCTCCAGATAAATATGTCGGCTAGAGATAGAGATATACGGCTTCAGCGTCGGTTATGTAACTGCGGTTGCAGCTGAGCCCTGAGGCGTTGGCCAATTTGGGAACAGAGGGGAGAGGGGAGGAATGTCATCCATCACACACCGAAGCATCACGTGGCAGCAGCTGAGCCGACCGGCTACTTGATGTCCCTTCCGCAGTCCACCTGCATACTGTACATACGACTTCCTTAAATAAAAGATGGGAATTCCTCCCACCTGCCACTTTCTAAATTTGCTTCCTGCTCATGTTCTATGAGGTCACCCGCCCACACATTAAAGACCATACAACCTCATTTGTTTCATTCGTCAAGTATTTGTATTGAGACCTTGTCAAGCACTACTCCTCATCAGTTGGGAGGATCTGCTGTCCAGTAGCCACGCGGCCTGAGAAGACCCTCCTCCTCAAGGAAAGCCCATTACGTAAGAGCTGACATGTGAAGGAGCCACGTCTCAAATGGCCTACTGGAGCGTTTGCTGTTGACCCTGGCAAACGGTCCATCACTGAGGATGCCAAGTCAAAGGGCAGGCTGTCACCACCTCTGTCCAGTCAGACCATAAAACTTGAACTTCCACTTAACATAAAAGTGTTGTGCATCTTGTCTAAGTTGGGAGAGGATAGAGGAAACATTTTGATTTGATTCCTGTCAAAAGTCATGAATCATGATAGTAGTAACTCTTGTGGACATGCTTGTAAATCATCTATCTTAACGCTGGACATCATTCAAGTTTCTTTCTGATCTGTTGCTCCATTCAGCTCTGGCTCTGCGTACATTGCTTGTGTTGTCTATCTCCTGGATATGTCTCACACTGTCTCACCAAAATCCCCTGGACAGAAATGATGTTTCTAAACTGTTCCAGCCTTCTCAGTTGCTTTAAGAGTTGAGGAGTCCTATTCCAAAACGCTTTACATCTTGGAACAAAATTCATTAACTGACAATCTTTTTGTAATAGCAATTTTCCAATTTTGGAACCCAACCCTTCAATATTGTTTGCATTAGATTTACGTCTCCCATACTTGATGCTTCCATTAACCAAGGGACTGTTTAGTTGAGACTCGCCAACCCTCCTGATTTTCCCAGGAGCCTCTCCTGATGTTCTTGACGTTCTCCCGTATTTTGATCAAAATCTGCTCATTTGCTGTATTTGTTAAAAATAGTAATACAAAATATGTAGGCCTTATACTATTACTGCCGTATATGTTGCACCAAAAATGTGAATCTCTATGGTTACATTGTTAGTTCAAGTTCATATACTGCAACAAAAAGAAATGCGAGTTTGTGTCATCATGGAAGGATAACGTTTTACAAGAAATGAAAAGATGCAGGTGCGTTATTTGTACTATATTTCTTTGAATGCAGGAAATAAGGTCTAAACCTCCTGCTTTGGTTTTGAAAATCCTACTTCTAGAGTGTCAATATTGGCAAGTATGCGTACCGAGAAATCCCATTCTTCCCAGTTTTTGGTAAAGATACTCAGACGAGCCCTGCACCGCGGCATGGAGCAATGGAAGTTTTTAACTAAGCTCCCTAAAGGTTTTCCTAGTAAATCGTTCTGTTTATGACTGGAGCATTTAGCAGAGGAAATGTCACATTGTTTTAAAGATGGTTTTTTTTTTCTGACTCAATCTGTTGAGTATCATGTTGAGTACCAACTGCGTCATAAATTGTGCATAAGTGATACTAGATGTCCTGCTGTGCGCTGTTGCGTGCCTCGCAGTCTGAAGACCAACAACAGTTACGTAAATTGCTTTCACACACGGCCAGTCACCAAATGAATGAAGGTGAGTTGGTATATTAGGTGTGTGTGTGTGTGTGTGTGTGTGTGTGTGCCAGACCCCGCCTATTATGGCTGTGTGTAACAGAGTAGCGAGCCTTTTCTCTCGTTTGTCATGGCATATGAAGTCACAGTTTCACACACACATTGTGCATTGTCTGCCCGGTCCCCGCTGCGACTCCCAGCTGTTTATGAGCCCATTTCCCAGGGAAAGTCAGAATACTGATGGAGTCACCTAACCACGTTACCCTTTAGAGACCGAGGGGGAGAGAGAGAGAGAGAGAGACTTTGATAGTGAATACTACAAAATGTCTTGAACTAATTAAGACCTGCAGCTACTGTCAAAGCCATATTTTCAAGATTGCCGTGCCCAGAGTGAGTCTGTGAGAAAAAACTACTATGTGAGACAAAACACTAGTAGGTCCATTAATGCCACCAGCGGGGGTAAGACATTTCACTAATCCAGTCCATGTTTTTAGTACCGGGTGAAAGAAATGCCACTGTACAGCTGTCACGCCCCAGAGGTCTGCGTCTGGACTTGCTGCAGTCAAGCCCTTGTTTTTTAGCCCTAGCATGGATCCAAGAGGCGCTTCCAGGTTTCAAAGGTCGTCAAAAGTCACAGGTCAAAGGTCAACGGCTGCAGCCCATGAGTGAAACACTTGCTGGTATATCCACTACAATCCCTGACAACTCAGAGCAGAACCACTCCTGATAAAAGCCTCACGCTGGGTGGGCTGGACCGCTGGAAAATATCATCTATTACTGGATACGTTCGACCCAAGCTGGTCCTGCTGGACTCTGAACTCCATGAGGGACATTTTATTTGTATGTAAGCGACATAAATGAATGAACATTTGAATTAATATAAATGAACTCAACAGACAACAGAAAGCACTTCAAGTATTTTGTGCATTTCAGAAAGAGTAGCAGCTTCTGAAACATCCAAATAAAAAAAAGATGTTTTTGTTCATGTTGTAATAATGCTAGTGCATCAAAAGGGGAATACCATGCCCTCATTCAACCTTTCCCATATCTAGCTGTCATATTTGTAAGTGACCATGATCAACCCACCACAACTTCCCCATTACATAATTGTTTGTACAAGTGACAGAAACATCACTATACTTGGCTTGCACTCAAATCCTGAAGGAGGAGGAAACACCCCCTTTTCCCTGAAGTGCCATTACTAAATCTGCCTCGACTTCCTCAGTGATGTATTTGTTTCTAGTGGTGACACAACACACGTATTAGGATTGAGTCTTCAAATCTCACAGCACGTGAAATAATCGTGTGAGATGATTCCACTTGTGTCATGAATTTTCTTCAATCAATTTTCTCTTGTGATCTGCCTTACTGACGTTTGTTTCTCAAACATTCCTGCAACAAATGCAACTGCTTTGGAAACATATGGACCTATTTCACCCCACTGTTCAAAGGTTTGAAGAAAAATAATATTTCAGAACTGAATATGAGATGTTTTTGCAGTGCATAGCTTATAATAGGAGGAAATACCCCTCCTCTCTCCAGTGCCATGACCAGTCAACCACAACTTCCCCAGTGATCACCAGTGACGCCAAACTAGAGCGCGGTACACCTGCACATCACCATTCATTTCCAGGGGAGGGGTTACGAGAGGATGGAAACCACCGCGTGGAACAGGAAAGGAGCTTTTTGATCGAGCTGGTTAACGATGCCATGGCTCATCGGGAAACAAAAGAGGAAGCATTGAGAGGTGACTAACGGTGTGAGTCAACTGCCTGGTCAGTAAGAGAGGGCGGTTTTGAAACTTCCACTCATTGTTGTTTCCAGGGTTGGCTGCACCGAGACAAAACCCCACCAAACCCGCTCCTATACTGCCTACACCTCATTCAGTCTCACATCCAGTTTCAAAAACCTTGAAACCTTCAAATGAGTGAAACTTCTGCAAATGGGATGAGAAAAATGAACTTGTTTCTAGACAACAAGTGTCAATATCATGAAACAAATCAGAATAAGATGGATCACTGACAGAAAATTCTTGAAACAAGTTTATTTGAGTTGTAAAAATGTGACATTTCACCCAAAATATCAAGCAAAATAACACTGAGACTCAATACTAGATGAAATGACTTGTTGAGATGAATGTTTTTTGCAGCGTGGCACCGTGCACATTGTGTTTAACAGAGTGAGGAGTCACCTTCCGCCCTTCTGCCATTCACTGAGATTCAGTCACCTGTGACTCAGGGAGGTTTTGCTATAAATGACTGACGGACGTTGTGGTTACAGTATAACGTTTGGGCATCGTAAAGTTCGTCAGAGTGAATAGTCACATGTATGATGTCATGCCCGGAGGAGTTTGTTGCTGGTGATGCAGGCGATGGAGAAATTGAAGCGAATCTTTTACTGTTGCACTCATTGTGTTGGCTAAATGCCTAAAATGTGAATGTAATCTAGGCTGAGGATGACTTCTGAGGCGTCTCAAAGTACAGGGGATGTGGACAACACATTTTTTTACGATTCAGACGTCATATTAAAAATCATAAAAATCCAAAGTCATATTTGCTAAAGTTATGAACGCCTGTTATCTGCTGACTGGAGCGTATCGCGTGAAACCCCGCTCTGGGCGAAGACGAATTTCATGGTTGAGCGCTATCGATGCAGCTCGTTAGTATGTAGATGCAGTTTTATGTGCTTTCATTCTGTCAAAGTGGAACTACGCTATTGGAAAGTCCAATTTTGTGCAAATTACAACACAATCCCACACACACACACACACACACGCCAAAAATCTGAATGCTGTTTTCTTTGCGCGAGCGAGCAGAGGGCATTTAGTCCGAAACACACTTCCTTCTGTGTATTTTCTTTTAGCGCTGGTTGAAATAAACCCATCATGTTCAAGAATGTGGAACAAAAGTTCTCCTTTCACGAACCAAGAATCTGAGATAACTGGAGTCATATGGGCCGCGCGTTCCTTTCCAGCAGAATCGGGAGGAAACCGAGACGAGCGCAGCCCACAGATATCCATCCGATCTCAGCAATTCCTAGGCAATCTAAATAGAGATCCATTAGTTTTCAAAATGTAGACCCTGTTAAAATCAACTGGGGTAATTAAGAGCAGGACCCCGGGGCCCCAATGTATGAAGGAGCTTAGCCACAAATTTTCAGTTTACGACCAAATACTCAGAGATGTGAAACATTGAACCTGATATTGAAATCCTTTCAATTTTCTTTTGTTCTGTAATATATCAAAGCTAAATCTAATCCCATTCATTCAAGTTAAGGACGTCATTTGAATTGTTTCTTTCACATATTCTTTAAAATGATCATCAAACTGCATCTAGGAGAACACATTGTTATAAACACTGCCCCAGATCCTCAGTTTCCTCAGATGCTTTTGATTATATCCAAACCTCTGGGCACCTGACCACTTGTACTGAGTGGTGGCTGGAGCCTCGCTAAACCTGAGGTCAAAGGTTAGACACAAATCAGGGGAGTTGTTGGGACTGGAAACTTTCTTTCTTTATAATTAGAGACAACTTTCTGTTCTGACAGTGTGAGTAATATGATAAACCTTGTGATGCTACTGAAGGATCCCCACTTGTGCTGAAAAACCCAAGCGAGGCCTCGTTCAGCACCTCAGCAAGTCGGTGAAAGTGCAACGGCAGTTAGTGGTAAGGTGAGAATTTCCTGAAATCATCTTAAATGTCTCAACATTTCCAGAAAAACTCGGCGGATCTACGGAACAACCTTGAATCGCTCCATATATGGAACAATAATCTCTCAGTAGTTTGTGATTATCGTGACTGACAGACAAATTGACCCGTGCCTTCGGCCAGTAGCCGGGCACCTCGGCGAGAAACCGAAAGCCAACGTTTTCTGACGTGAGAAGAATACCCGGAAACGACATTCCCGTCCAAACCATACAACTCGGGAGACAGAGCTTTCTTTTTTGCTCACGTTTTTCTGAGCGCTGGAAGCCAGAGGGATCGACGGGGCTGCAGAGACGGTGGAATGCAGAGTTCCTGGACGGCGAGTAGAGCTTGGCAGAGAAACCGCGGCTGCGCTCCAACAGACAATCCTCTAAAGTCACGATTTCAATACAAAGGCAGCAGGTATAATGGTATATTGGAAGGTACTGAGGGAAGGGATACGCTGCTTCGACCTTGGACATGAGGGTAACATTATCTTGCGGTTTGGATTAAGCGCATTACTGATTCTTTTGTTCTCTAAGTATATGTTATCTTAATGGCCAGTGTAACCGTAGCCACCCTTTGCTCCAAAAAAATCTGTGTCAAAAACAATGCGGCGGCTATGTAGCGCAATCTTCTCCCGAAGCCCTGAATGCATTCCCCCAATTAGTGGCTGAACTTTAGTGTCAGATCTGTTTTGAGGTTATTCTTCCATTGCACCCTTTTCCAGAACTTTCCATGACGGGCCCCGATGCAGGGTTGAGACGGAGGGGGGAATGTGCAGAATCGGCAAAAGAAAAAGGAGGGAGGACAGTGAAAAGAGAGAGAGAGAAAAGAGCTTGCACCTTCCCTAAAGATCTTTCTCTCTCTTTCAATCTCTCGCTCTCTCTCTCTCCTCCTTGACAAAGCACACATTGCACAGCACATATGGGAGGCCCCCTGACAGGAATCGGAGTTTAAAAAAAAAAAAAAAAAAAAAGAGCTGATGCACACAGTAACAGGAACAAGGACTGCTCTGTGCAGCCCGTTCATTCATGGCAGGTTCCTATGTCTTCAGCCAAACATCAAATGAGAAGAATGCACTCACCAGTAGTGCAGTACTTCATACATCATCTGGGGCAAACGGCTCGCCGCCCTCTGCAGTTGATGTAATCTCGCCGTGCATACATGTGTCTCGCCAATTGTCCTATTTTTCTGTATTCTTTTCCCCTTTTCCCCCCAAACAGCACGTCATGAATTCCGAGATCCAAAATGTGCTTCTTTTTATAGAACGGAAAATATTTACCAAAGTTTTACTGACTCGCTCCCGGAATGTGATTGCGAGGAAAATAACACTTAAAGAAATCCCTCGGGATCGATGGATGGAAAGAACGGGGGGGGGGAGAACAAGGTGGCGAGCTCCACCCGGTGACCCAGATTTGGACCAGAATGATAGACTGTGACAGTGCGAGCAAACAAAACCTCCGGCCATCCGAGGGAAAAGGTGGAGAGAGAGACAAACACAGGGAGGTGCAGAGAGAGAGAGAGAGAGGGAGAGGGATGAGATGAAAGAGGAGAGATTGGCATGAATGGACGCGATCAAACAGAAGGGTTCGGGGCAGGGCAGGACATGGAGCAGGGGCCGCTGTCGAGGCCTCCAGGGGCCGGGCTGAACTCGTAGCCCCCGGCTGGGAGCTGAGTTATGGGGCCAGGTAGCGGGCCGGTGGATGGATTCCTTTCTCAACTCCTTGTAAATGGGACAAAACAGGGGAAACTCACGGAAGCGGCCCTATATTTTCCTCAGATAACCTATACGCTGGGGCTCAGGGGTGAGGCCTGGTATAGATTATGTGAATGGGCAGAAGTCGATGGAGCTCGGACAGCTAAACAGCTGTTTGTGAGTCAAGGTCAAAAGGGCACAAACAGGTGATCGCCTGGTCAAAGCGGGATCAAAGCGAGGTCCCCCCGGAGTTCAGGGTCATTCGAGTACGGCTCATCGACAGGGCCAGGCGTTCCCGGCACAATAACGTCCCTTTGAAGGCGCGGCGGGGATCCGCTCTGCTGAATATAACTCAGTTACACTTCATTCCGCTCAGCCGTGAATGAGCGGATGAAAGATCGAATGAATGGATGTACTTTGAGCCGCCGAAAGAGGACAAATTTCCCTCCCCACACTGAACACCGCAGAGCTCCGGCTGCCAGGCCAGCAGTGATCGATTCGGGGGCACAACAAAGTGTGCCTCTGTTTACTGTTTTGCTGTCAAACCCGTAGACACAAAGAACTCCTAACTGCTAATTAGCCCGAGAGTTGTTGTGCGCTGTGTTTTAATTTCGACTTCTCTCCAGTAGCCCTGTGGAGACTTTCCGCTCTAAATACCCAAGAATTGCATCCACATGGACTGTGGAGGAGTCGCTGGTTTGCGAGGTATTTGCTCAGGGACCTCTGTGTGTGTGTGTGCCCGGATAGTTCCCTTATGTCTCGAACCAAGAACCCCAATGAAAACCTATAACAACTCCATTACGTGCATGTTTGCGCTTTCCTTCTACACGTACATGTGCACATACATCCTTTTCCTATGTGTATGTGTGCATGTGTCTATACTCATGGCTGCATGCACATGGAAACTTGAAAGCACAGGGGGGACAATTTGTCTGTCTGAGCGTCCGTGAGCGTTCGCCTACATCGGCTATTTACCCCTTTTCCTTCGTTATTGGAATCATTTCTTCAGGAATTCACTGTGGAATGAGACACAAGACACCCCTACGCCACCATGGCAAGTCAAAGTGATTTAATAACCGGCGTTTTTTTTTTTGCTGACTGGTCTTTTCTGTAGGCAGTAAACAAGTTTCAGGCCCAGTGGAAGCCTTCGCTCTGTAGTGAAGCCCTCCGCAGGTCCAGCCAGCAGAGTGATAGTTTCATTGAAGCCAGCTGGCGAGGAGAATCAACTCTCTTCTATAGCCTGTAACAGTGCATCTCTCCGTCCAACTACATATAAAAGAAAGATAAATGTAAGGGAGGAGTACACAGGGATTGGGGGGTCAGCAGAGGGCAGGAGTTAGAGGAAAATGGGCTGGTGTTCCACAGGAAGCAATAAAACTCAGCAAGATTAAAGCAGAATCTTCTTAGAAATGACAATAGAAAGGGACTCGCTTTAGCTTTCTTTCACCCATCCTTCTCTTTTCCTCTCTGTTCCTCTCTCTCGCTCTTCTTGATCAGACATCCCCTTTCCTTTGGCCAACCTGGAGCTGGAAGTGACAGGGTAGAAAACGTGGTCGCAATTATCCCTTCGAACGATGTTGTTTTTTTTTGACCAGGCAGGAATCCGCGGAACGTGCTGGCTTTCCACCGCGGCTCAGGTGGACCTATTCTGTTCGCTCTTATAATGACACCCAGTTGTATTCCCTCACGAAACGGAGCTCGATATTAATAATAAAAGAGCTGATCTGGAATTAATGGTCAGGTCACACAGTGTTTTTCTGTATCTTAAGCAAAAGTATTCCTGGTTTGATCCCCCAAGTGTCTCAGAGGCGAAAGTTCCCCCTCGTTCATCAATAGAGTATCACAATATACTGTTTTAAAATGATCTGCTCTCCTCTGTGGTAAACAGATTGTTTCGGAGGTCTCGGAGGTCATCCTGGTCATGTGATCAAGACAGGAAAAAAAACAAAAAAAAAAAGCTGACAGATATGGGAGCCATTCCTCATTAGTCTATGGTTTTCATCAGAGCGGGTATCGGGCTACTCCGTCTCGGTGAAAGTGCTGCACACTCAGGACATGCGAGGCCGGCGTGAGAGGACTTTCTCAACAACTGTTTACTATTTGCGGTGTGGGACTGGATCCTCCGTTTCCCCACAACAAATATTTAGTTTTGAGCGGGAATGTGCCTGCGCAGCTCGATTTACTACAGACGGACACACACACACATGCACGCAAAGCACACACACACACACATCTAAACACCCCGACTGTCATCACTTAACCACTCCGTCTAATGCATCAATTAACTTTTTCCAAATTGCAACTCACCGGAGGCAAAAGCGGAATCTGCGAGCACTTATCCTATTTTATCTTCATTATGTTTGTAAATGGAGTTTTACTGCAGGACATCTGATTTACTCTTCCACAGGTAGAAAAGCGGGGAGGAAGTTACGTAGGTGTTACAGCAGTTTTCTCATTTTCACCATATGTCGTTTCAAACAGATGAAACAGGCTATCATCAAAACCACACTTGTTTTTATGCCCAAGCAGTCTTAACTACTTGGTTTAACACTCCAGAACCCACTGGATGCAAGGACACACACACACACACACACACACAATTGAAAGATGTCTTTATGAACCCAACGAATGTCATACCCGTCACTGCACACAGCTGGAGTCGTGCAAAAACTCTCCAGTCTCAATGAAAACCAGAGAAAAGGAAAGCTCTGGATCTGGCAAAATGTGTTGCACATGGGGCGTCCTGCGTCACTAATCATGATATTTCATTGATTGTTAGAAGTATGCTTTTAATATGAGAGTGCTTTTATATCAAATATTCCTTTTTCCAAAATCATACGATGACGTGAAGTAAAGTGTACTGTAAAATAGGGGGAAGACCAAAAAGAAGGGGTGTGGTTAGACAAGCTGAAACAAAGATAAAACCCTCAACATTACATGTAGGTGCAATGTTGGTGTTTAGCCGATGATGGAGACACATTAGCTGCTCTGGGAAATGAACCTGTGACCTTGTGGCCGCCGTGCCGCTGAAGACCTTATTCCCACAGTGGCCATTTTGAACTTTTGTCACACTCGGGATGGGGAAACCGGAAAAGAGCAAGTTCAGCCCAGCTCCGTCCCACTTACAGTATGTGTGAATGAGTTGAAGTAGTAAGTTAGTTTTGTGTACGGCCTGTTTCAAAAGTAGGTTAACATATTTTTCTACGTTATTAAGTATAATTTGTAGTATTAACAAATGCTTAAATGTGTAATGTTATCAATTGAATGTTTAATGTCTAAATAAGTTAAAAATCACTACAATTATACAACTTGATTTTCATTATTATTATCCATGGGTGTTTCAAAAACCTACTTTTGGAACACCTGGTAAATACAAATCTGGAAAGAGTGTCCCACCCTGAGTCTGATGTATAATGTTTGGTAAAATAGGTTGAGGTGATTTAAAGGGGTTGTATTTGACGGGCTTCATTCCAATATGCTGTGGGTGTATTTTTACAAAACAAAAAGTATTTAAAAACGATAAATGATTTCTGGGATCCTCCTCCTTCCACTGGGAGTTTTGTTTCATCTCCGCAGTCGTAAGAGAAGATGTCGCCGTTTTCCAAATCGGGGATTATCTCGTCTCGGAAGGAAACTCTTCATTTGTAGAAGGCGTTTTAATGTCTCACTGACAAGCCACATGTTGAAGTCAATGCTCTTTCTCTCCACTGATTCCAGCTGTTATAAGTCCCTTTATAAATAATAACATCAAGAAGGTGAGGATTAAGTACGTGATAAAGATTGTGGGGGTTCCTAGCAAAATGTGATCATTTTCTTTACTGCACGTACGCAAGGCTCACTCAAACAACTTCACCGGTTTTTAGCTAGTTGAGAAACAGCTTCATTGATGCTTTATGCCGCAATAAAATCTGTAGTAAATAAACTTTAGCTGGGCGTGTGTCTGTGTGCATGTGTGTGTGTGTGTGTGTGTTGCGTCTAAGCTGCCCCTGAGGTTGCAATGGGAGGACTGGGGATACACACTGCTGAGCTGGTGAGTTTGCATGCATAAAACCTGGGGAGGGGAGGGGAAGGCTGCGCACGTGCACGTCTCCCCATCCAAATAATCACTCCAGCCTGCATCTCAGCTGTAAGTGCTTGGGGGGCGGTGGGGGGGGGGACCCTGGAAAGGAGGGCAGGGGGCCCCTTATCTAAACAAAGGGGCTGAGGGAAACAGGGGGCCCTATGGAGTGTCAAGGACCACGGGAAGTATTCAATCCTGTTGTGACATGCTCACCTCCATGCAAAAACAAAGCCCAGCCAGATTCCCCCTGACCTGCTTTTAGCTTCACACATGGACACACACGTACACACACAAGACGATGTAAGGCAAGTATGTGCGCGCACTCGAGGCGTATAGTCGAATAGAGACGAGAGTAACCGGGAAACTTCAGACAGAGAGGAATGAAGAGAGAGAGGCAGACAGACAGACAGAAAGACAGGAAGGAAAAAGAGAGAGAGGGAGAAGTGAAGATAGAGAGAGGTAGAGGACGAGAGGAAAGGCCGCGTATCGGGGGAGAAGTCGTTAAACAGCGGCGGTGGTCCTCCAGCCACTGGGATGATGCAGCGGCGCTGGTATTCTCTGACACCATACCTTCCTCCGCACGTGTTGCACCAGATACATGGTTCTCATCAAAAGGTGGAAAACTGGCCCTCTGCCATCACCTAGCTAGCTACTCGCCATGTGACTTCATACACAAAAAGTCTGATTCTCTCCACTGCCCCTGCTCCCCCCGATCCAACACAACACACACACACACACACGTGTTTCAAACATGTACACGCAGGCACTGAGACAAAAACAAAGTCATCACATGCATTTTGCTCATCGACTTATGAGGGAAGCGGGGCCGTGGGGGCCGATGGATTTGAAGCGTCGAGGAGGCTGGAGTTCGAAGCTCAGCGCTGCCCCCCGAATTTCACCAAAACATCTGCTCCTAAATAAACATCGCTGCGAGGATGCAAATTATAGCCTTGGCGAGGATCCGGAGCCTAAAACGCAACGAACCGAAACATCCATCACTTTTTCCATCCTCACGAAGTTAATTAATTTTTATGAGTGTTTTGCTATTTTCTCTCGTTTTCTTATTCAAGGGTGGCAGATTGGAATATGCTCATTTATCACACTCGAGGCATGTTGGCATTGTCCAAACGCCCTTATTTTGAAAAACTGCAGCACTTTGGCAACTTTCAAAGTGCTGGCATTAAGATTTTCACACCCGGCAGTATTACATGTGCTGGCACGATATCGATATAAAGAGGTACCCGCTGTGCAGGGGCTCAAACGGTGTTGTAGAAATGGCCTTGAAGTGATCCTGACAGTGAAAAAAGGGGGTAAACCTCCAGGGAAGGCCAGGACCCCCGATCGCTAACAGACACAGCGTTACCATTACAAGACTTGCAGACCTTGACGTCTCAACCTACACGCTTTATTGCGAGAAAACGTCAGCATCTGTCAGCGTCGGCGGATGAAAAAAAACGTCCCCGCTCCAAATTTCATCCAACATTTATTCAATCATTCGCCATTTTCCACTTTCGGAGGGTAATGAGGACCAGGTTCCCGAATCAAAGTGAGACGGAGGGGAGAGAAGAGGAAAAATTAGGCCAGCAGATAAGTGATGTGCGGTAGTAGCGGCTCCTACATCTCCAACGAAGCTTTCGCGTAGGTGAAGCTGAAGCGAAGCCTCAGTCTGCTGTAGGCCTGGAAGCGACTTCAAAGTGGGAGAAAGTCTTAAAACCTTGAGCGGGGAAGAGGAGAGTTAATTGAGAGCATATCATTTCCAGATGGCCCACAAAAATCGGCGAGAGATGATTAAACTGCTAAAAAGCAATGGAAATCCCTAGCAATTAAGCCAGATAGCTGCCATATGCACCAGACTAGGTTAAACTGCTTCAGACTCCCTCTTTCTCCAACGTTCATCACCGCAAACGGCCTCGGAAAAGATTGTACTCCCAATCCGATGGATACCATGTATGGATGTACACATGCATGGACGGGCAGACAAACATCAAGCTATTATTGCTTCTTCACATTCACAAAAATGTATTACGATTTTGTTTTAGCTCCCTGCAGATCGGTGGGTCAATATGATGAAGGCCAGACATTTTTTGCATTTATATTTCAGTTTTATGTTTTAAGTTTAGTTTTAAGTCGGAAAAATCCCCAGATCAACAACATTACAAGCACCCAGTAGCAGGCAGAGCAAGTGCTAAAGCCACAGCGCCCAGACGACAGATGCAACAAATAGTAGAATGTTCTTGTATAATAGAGAAACTCTCGGTAAAGAAGTAAAATCCAGGTAACATGTATATATGAGTTTATTCTTTTTTTTTTTGAAGGAGGAACATCAGGTGCAAGTAGAGGGGGGGAGGTGGAGTACAAGGGGTTTGCGGGGAGAGGAAGGTAGAGGAGTGTGGGATGTTGGAAAGGCAATAATATTTTCCTGTGGTTGACAAATCGCCTGACACTATTTGAATCGGCTGAATCCAGCCAATCCCACCCAGCTGGTACTCCCTGCAGGTTAAAACAAACACTAAGACCTACTTGCTAAAATGATTTGACCCAGGTCTGTTATTTATTTATTTTTTTCCCTTTTCTTCAAGGACAAACGGCGCTCTGCTCCCGTCGCCATCACAGTGCACCATATCAGGAATAACTCAGACGACTATTTCACCCTTTGGAGCTGTTCTGAGAGCAGGTCTCAATTCAATCCACCTTTTTGGAGCACAGACACTCAACAGTCATGGAAAATTATGCCTCCCTTCAAAAAAAAAGCAATTTCCTGCAATCACTGTGGCTTTACTGTACTTAGTCCATCTAAATAAAAGGGGAGGTTATGTGTATTTGTCTAATTTGATTTGCTCGAGGTATTTTGACGAAGATTTTCCATCTTAAACTTTCCGTTACGGCGACGGTGGCGCAGAGAGGAGTGGCATTTTATGAACTGGGTAGACGGTAAGCGGTGTCAGAAAAGGGTGCGTCACCATGGACTCAAGTTAATTATGTTGAAAATCCGTCTAATTGCTTCTCTGTATCTTTGAAGAGTTTCATTCAAACACACCATATATCCACTTGTATTATATCTTCTCAAGCAAAGTAAATCTTCTAAATCTAAATCTTCAATAGTATTCTTCTTCAACTTTACACTCAAGCCAGTACATGTTAACATTATTCAGCGGTGGACATCTCTGGGCCGTCGTGGTCACCCAGAGGAAGTTGAGCGAGCAACAAAAAAGTTGCACACCACAAAAAAGACAAACCACTTTTTGAAGCATAAATTCCCTATTTTGCTCTCAACCACTGCCAGACGGATGACTTTGAGCAAGACACTTCAAGAAAATCCACCCGTGGATGTGTAACACTGTTATATACCATCAATCTGTGATGCTCTGTGGGTTGTTTTGTAATTTACTTCTGCTTCAGTTAGTGATTTCCTACATTTCCCAGAATGCCTGTCGACGGCGTGAACCTGTTGCGTTCAATCAAAGGTGGGCATATGGGCACGTACATTTGGCTAGCAAGTCAACTAGCTCGTGAACATCGGGGCGTGTCTATGACCGTGGCTGCACCCCTTTCAAAACACAACATGTCTTGTGGTTGCATTGCATTCTGGTCTATTGAGGCGACTGTCAGTGGAGAAATTGGTGTCTCTTCCTCTTCTATGATGGATTTCTCCCTGTATGATTGTTGAACGTTGGTACAAAAATGGTGAATCTAGAAAGAAGCTTTTGCTCTTTGATTCTGAGGGACTGACACCGTTAATCCCTTACCGTTAATCTAAAAGATTACGGTAACAGTAGAATCTTACATTTGTTTTTTTTAATTGTATTAACCTCCTTTGTAGCTGCACTGGAAATATCTTAATGTGACGTAACACCGTCTATATTTGGCCACTAACAAAACAACAAAATGGGACCAGTAATGCAGGGTACGTCACCAATAACCTTTTAACATTTTATTAACGGTGTTAAAGTGTTTTAGGGCGGATTTTTCCTTTTGATCTGGAGTTGCCCCAGGTTAGCTGAAAAACTGTTACCATCCTAAGCAGCTCCCATGTATGAGTGTTTAAATGTGAAGAAGGCCATTGCTGAAACAGAGCGCTCATGCTCAGCAGACCTTCCCTGGATGGAGTGAAAACTTGGGAGTTAGGCCCCCGCAATACACACAAAACGCCTCCTGAGCTGCTCTATTGATGCAGCGCATGACTGTGGAACAAAAAGTGGAAAATCAACGAGGGTACCATCACCGCCGGAGGGGAAACTTTGTTGACAAACAAAGAGCCCGCTGATCCTCGCTCCTTCCGCCGAGCCTCTTCATCTGGCTTCCTCTCTTGTCTCTGTTGGTCCTGAGGATCCTGCACAAATAAAAGCAGAATCAACCGTAAGCTCTTTGTCCTGGCAGAGCCCTAACTGGGTCAGAACTCGCCCCTCTCCCTCTACTTTTCTCCCTCTGATCTCACCCAGTTTCATTTCAAAAAAGCTACGGATCCACTGCGCATCCAAAATTGTTCTCATTACTCAATTTTCCCGAGGAGTGGAGGATAACGTATTGTAAAGTAAAGGTCTTAAGATGGCCAATAACTTTAATAGTATTCCTCAGTGAGTTTTACTTTCATGCCTGGAATCATTTTGCTAGTAAAGGGGGGTCAACTTTCTCAAATGGAGGAGATCACATTTTGGAATGAAACTCTCCATGCACGTTCATACGCTTAATGGAGGGGGAAGCTGCTTTTCTTTCCATACAGAGAAGTAATGTTCTGCATCCATGACTTTACTGCAATCATCAGAGATGTTAAAATAGAATATCTGTCAGTCAGCCACGAATGAGATTGTTGCTCAGCGAGATGACGATAGATACGCAAATACGGGTTTTTCCCACTGTGCACTCTTGGGGGCCTCGATGCTACGTCATCTTACCACTAAACCACTAAAGGTGACGCAGTCTGTAAAAGGCAAAGCGACCTGTAACAGACTGGAAAATGTGCTCAGTATGATTAAGCTGACCTAACTCGTGACCTTATGGGTTCAAGTTTGACGTCTGCCCAATTGTAATTCCTTTTAAATCAAGTGCTTATTGCGAAGGTATTATGAGACAAGAAAAACAACCGCATGGCTGCAACACAAAGCAGTAAAATAGCTTGTTTGAGGGACCTTCAGTCCAGCTCTGTGACTCCTAAAGTGTTTTAATATGGCTTATTGTCGGCGGGCCCCCGGTAAACGGCCCCATAGGGCACGCCGGCGCCCCGCGGGTCCTTTGAGGAGACAGGCATGGTAGAGATCAGCGCGAGGAGCCAGCCGGGGCAACGCCAGCCTCCCTGCCGAGCCCTCGCTGTGGGGGCTCAATCCAACTTCGGCAGCACTTCAAAGCACACACACACATCTGACTCCGAGATAGTGTGTGTGTGTGTGTGGAATAGTGTAGTATCAGCGCTTCCGTGCGTGAATGACTGAAGGTGAGCGGGTGTGCGCAGCAGACAGCGCAACTCGTGATTTGTACACTTTTGTGTGGGTTCACCCATGCGTGGCTGCCCCTCCGAACAGCATGTACCCAACAGAGTCATAATTAGTGCACTGCGAGAGTCCTGTCCTGGGTGGAGGAGGCACTAATAAGAGGAGGAGGAGAAAAGAAGATAAAGATTGTTGCCGTATGTTCATAATTCAGTATTCCCAAGGTGCCAATGAGCCGATAAGTCCAATATTATTCCCTCACTTTCATGCCAGGAATCATTTTGGTAGTAAAGGGAGGTCCGCTTCAAATGGAGGGTATCACATTTTGGAACGAATCTCTTCCTACGCTTGGGTCTATCATGCGCGTGCTTCACGAGGGAAAAAATCGGAGAGAAAGGTGTTTTCTTTATATACAGACATGCAGGTTTTCACGATCCTTTTGTGCAATATTGAAACTGCGAAAGTGACGTTCATGGTCACACAGTTCAAGTTCAGTTGCAGTAAGAGGAGAGGAGAGGGGATGTTGATGGGAGGCTGGCACCAGGAGGGTGGCGGTGGGTCTGCAGGGGCGGCATGTTCACAGAAAGTTTCTCTGTGGCTCTTTATCTGCGGGCTGGCAGCACTTCAATGGAGGCCTTATCACCATAATGGACACGGGGGGGGGGGGGGGGGGGGGGAGAGGACACGGCACGGACGCTGACAAGAGCACACACTCAACACTCAACACACACACCGAACGAGGCAAGCACACAGAATGGACGCAGACATTCAGACGTGCAACACACTCCCTTCTCTTTCCCTCTCATCAACTCTTCCCCACGAGCCCCGAGCTTTTCCTCTCCTCTTTATTTTACTTACTTTTTTTTTTTTGCATCTAGTCGACTTTCCATTACGCCGAGCGTCCTCCGCGCTATACGGTTTCTCCGGGGATATCACAGAACCTAAGAGGGTTTTCAAGGTTTCGGACCTAGTCGGACCTCGTTGCGTAACGTCCCTTTTGGTTTACAGGCCTCCTGGCTTCCCCGAGGCTCTTAAAAGTGTGTGTGCAACTAAACCTCCAGAGATGATGATTACGGTCAGAAGAGTCACTTTAGATAGGACTTCCTCCCAGCTGGGCTCCTTAAAGGGACATTGACCTGCTGTGGGGGAGAGTCAGTGGTCTTGGGTGGTCAAAAGGAGGTGGTGGTGGGTTGGTGGGTGAAAACCGGGCACTCGCCATGTCATAGGTTTAAATTCAGCTTGTGTCCTTTTGCCTCTGACATCTTTCCTGTCACTCTGACCCGTGTGTTGTCTAGAAAAAAGCAAAAATGGGGAAAAGAGAAGGGTGAGAGGAAAAGAGGGGGATAAAGTTGAGGTGAGGAGAAAGAACAAGGTAAAGACGAAGGAGGAAGAGAAATGACAAGGCCCTGAAAAAAAAAGAAAATGGACATGAGAAGGAAGTATAGGAGTATGAGTGGGCAGACACAGCATAGGGGGAATAGAGATAGTGATGACATGCTGTTTCATGTTATGGCCATATATCAGGTTGGGGGCCAGTGGTACCCTAAAGAAGAGTCAGGCTATAAGGGTTAAGAAATCTGCGGCTTCCTCGAGTCGTCCTCAAAAGACCAGCGAGGGCATGGAGGGATGGGGCGACTGGAATCAAGGAGCCACTCAGGCACTAGTTGTTTACCCCCGTGGCAAACAAATCCCCCCCCCCCATCTGGAGATGGGTGGTCAGTGAGGAGGGAGGAAGAGGGAAGAGAGCGAGCAGGGGTCTCTGTGGAGGAGACATCACGTGTTAAGGAGCAGCGATGCAGTGGAGGGGAAATCTTAACAAGAGACCCGTGAGGAAAATAACTGGCAACCATTTTGCATCAGTCCCACTGTAAAAAGCTGCGTTCAACAAATTGTGTAGTAAATGGGTGCATGTCATACAGATGTTCCGTTCAGCTCAGGGAACAATTTGCTAACTCCAGTTGCTATTAACAGGGTTAAGCCGCGCTTTTATTTTGAAAAGCCCACTCGCTAAACTTACACAGGGCTTACGCCGCTATGTTCAAAGTGCTGCGTTTTACATGATAACTGACGCGCAGGTTGAATCAGTACATGAATGTGCCAAGTAGCTGTTATGAGGCTCTTGTTCAGATGTTATCAATGTATGATAAACCAGAGTTCCTGCGAAGTGTTCCTGGGTGTCGACCTACTCATATATCCCAGAGGGACACTGTGAGAAGTAATCATAGTCCGCAAACTGTCTGGTCGAGGTCCAAAACCCAAAACAGCAACAAAAAGAGGTCAGAGGTTTCTAGTTTTGGTTCATTCCCTCTCTTGAGACGTTGCCATTCTCATCCTTTATTTATCTTAGATTCAACTTGGCCGCGGTTTCGGCCCTCCGGTCCAAAAGACAGTCTCTCCAGCTCAGACGTTCTCTCTAAAGTGGTTATGACGTTAGCAGGATGCCGACTTGACGTTGGACGCTCGACGCTCCGGGAAATGGTGTGGATTGGTGAAGCAATTCAGTTTCCTGATAAGTAACGGGAGGCGTGTCCGGGCCGGTCGGTGACGTGAGGGTTGTTCCCAGCGCTAACCACGTGGATTAATGGGAACATTTTACAACTCACTCCTGCATCACTCTCATGTCAACTTCGTTTTGTTGACGTTGAGACGGCATCACGAGTGACTCACCCCGGCGGAGAGCACCGCGCGATGCTGCCAGAGCTTTTTCCCAGATAGCACCATTTCAGCGCAATCAGTTTTTTGTTGTTCCAGTTTATTTTTTTTGCCTGAAATTTTGAAGCTTGGCGTGCGCTCCGTATTTCCACTCTTGCAATCTGTTTTCATTAAGCCCATGTCTCCCTGAAGGAACGAGAGCATTTTTCAATGCCAAAGTACACTAATCTGTGTCAAATATGAAAGAGGACAAAGGCAATACATTCTCGCTGCCGTGGACGAGGGGAGTCGCTGAATGGACTTGTTTTATTTGGTTCGATTCCACTTAACGCAACAAAACAATAAGAGAGGAGACAACAACTTTCATTCCTTGCCATGCGATTATGCATTAACTACACACAAAGACAGAGAGATATACAGAATAGAGAGAGGGAGGGAAAGACGCAAAGGCATGCAGAAAACACACACACACACACACACACACACACACACACACACACACAGTTATTCAATGTGCTTTACTGACATGAAAGTTGAGAAAAAATGTAACAAACAAAAAAGATTACCTTAAATCCCTTTCCTCCTTTGTTGCAGTGTGTGTGTGTGTGTGTGTGTGTGTGTGTGTGTGTGTGTGTGTGTGTGTGTGTGTGTGTGTCTGAGCCCCCAACTCCCCTTGCAGCTCTCCCGTTCTGTCGCCGGCGGCGGTCCTGCGGTGTGTCTCGTGTCTCGTGTCCCGTTATCTCACCTCCCTCTCTCATCTGGCTATTGTGCCTCCAATCTCCCCTCCCTTATCTCATTCTGCTCTCTCTCTCTCCCTCCTCTCTCTCTCTCCCTCGTGTCCCCTAAAAGGCGAGGTTATTAGTTTGATGCGCTTGATCTCGAAAAGCCTTTCATCCTTATAGAAACACGCGACGAGGCAGGGCTAAGCGGGAAAAACACGCGAGCAGGGAAAACACGCCCGATACCAAAGCTAAACATATATTTTGTGTTTTTGTTCGTGTCACGTTCATCATGTCAACTGGCTTTAATGGCTTTGTAATGCTAACGGCAATAGAGACTGGCAACTCTGTGGCAGTGGCTCGTGTGTATCTACAAACCTGGATTGATAAGTGTGTGTGTGTGTGTGTGTGTGTGTGTCTGTTTTCCTTCTCCCTTCCCCTCCCTTTTCTTTCTCCTCTCTCTCGGCTGCTTATCTGCCAGTGGTACTCTCAGTGCTGCTTGTTGTATAGACAATGCTCTCATAGTTCCCTCTTATATTTACATTTCTTCTCAGCCTGTTCACTACTCGTATCCCATCATCCTCCTCGTCCTCCTCGTCCTCAAATGGGCTCATGATGATGGACGACTGGTCGATAAAGGCTTTTATACTTGCTCATCTTGAATCTGCTAAACTGACACACACGCTTCCAGTTGAGTCCTGAACTTGACCTGAAGTGTGTGATCCGACTGACCAATCAGTAAGCAGCTGACCCAGCAGTCCGTCAGTGGTCCGTGTGTGTGTGTGTTTGTGTGTGTGTGTGTTGAGGGGGTGTCTGGGGTTGCGCTGGTGTGCTGATACACACGTTTTATGCTTTACTTTGGCCACCAGGCAGATATCTCAAACAGCATCCATCGCATACGGCTTGGCATCCGCATGGGCTGTCTGGCTGTGTGTGTGTGTGTGTGTGTGTGTGTGTGTGTGTGTGTGTGTGTGTCCAGCCCTGAGGCCACTGAGGGTCTGACCTCTCCTGACCACCTCCACCATAAAGGAAGTTTTCCCCCTCTTGGTGAAATTGTGGAACAACAGGTTCCTGTGGCCTTTTTTAGTTGCTGATCGATGACCTCAGGATCATTTCATAGACCAGATCAGAAAACTGTTTACTCCTGGTGTTTTATTTGAAACGATGGCTCACCTCAGCACCCCTCCACGACATGTTTCTTCTTCAACAGACCTCAGGCAACCTGTTGAAAACGGAGCGGGCGAACACCACCGGTCCACCTTAAGAGATTTTGACATGCAGTTATTTGTTTTTGTCTGTTGGTGGCGGTGTTGCACCGGGGCCGAATCCCCTCCAGACAGCCCGCGGAGCCAAGAGGAGGGTCTTGCTTTTAAGGTGGTTCGTGAGGGTTGAGTAAGACAGCAGTGTTGTGTTTCACCATGTACTGTGGTGTGTGTGAAGCCCACAGAGTGTATCAGAGCAGCTTGTTTATAATGTACGGTAAGCCAGGTCTGTCTCTCTCTCTCTCTCTCTCTCTCTCTCTCTTTGTGCTGTGTGCTAGTGTGTGTGTGTGTGTGTGTGTGCATGTCCTCCACTGCCACTAGCATCAGTGCTGGCTGTGTCTTGGTGTGGCATGTGGCGACTGATACAGAGAAAGCAGCTTAGAGCTCCGGTCCCTGGTTGGTCCTGGCTGGGCCGGTCGGTTGAGCGCCTGGGGGCCTCCCGGACTGCCACCAACAGGCTTTATCGGCCCCCGGGGGGATTACCGCGATTTCATCAGGGTCCGGGCCTGCCTGCAGCCCCACACACACACACATAAAGTACACACACACTTGCATGGTATGCACACATGCTCAGAGCCCAGGTATTATGGTCGTAGTATAGTGGAGTGAGCATGCACGCACACACACACACACACACACAGAGTAGTGTGCACTTCTTCTTAGCTAGCCCTCATGTGTAGGAGATTATATTGCAGGGATGTGATCAAACTATATTTTTATTACAAAGTTGTATGAGAAAATTCTGGATAATCCCTTATAATGGTGATATAGCATGAAGAGGAGGAGGAGGGTTAAGGTTGTATGGTGTGTGTGTGTGTGTGTGTGTGTGTGCACGTGTAGCAAAGACTCCTAACTGACCATAATGCATTTGTGTTTTTCACATTGGACTCCGTGTGTGTGTGTGTGTGTGGGTCACTTATGTGACCTCAGTGTCGTATCCGTGGAAACCATGCAATGTCGCTGGAGCAAAGGTTGGCTGGAGGTAGTGATGGGCTGTGGACTCAGAAGGCCCAAACAGCAACCGTTACTAGGGGGAAGGTCGTGGGCGGCCGGCGTTAGAGGTCAAGGCTTCATTGGGTTTGTAAATACAGGTCAGCAGAAGAACATCAAACACCCCTGACCCCTTCGCTCTCCGCCTTTCTTCTCCTCTTCTTCTCTGCACGCCCTTTCTGACAGCGCCCGGCGACCTGAGCGGCGGCACCAAACCCCCCAGGGTGGTTCACCCAAGTGCATTTTGCTTCTCTGGTATCAGTTAGAACAGCCTCCCCCTTGCTTTTTGACTGTGTGTTGCCCAGTTTTGGACCAAGCAATAAATACAGTATTACATATTTAAACAACGCAGCCTGCTTTAATTTTTGTCGTCGTCTACTAAACTTAATTTTAGCCGAGATGCGGTAAACTTTTAAACGGCCCATCCACGTAAAATTGCAATAGATGTGCATTGAATTGAGGACTTCTGATGAAATCCTCATATTTCTTAGAGTGTTTTATATTGTGTGCATATCTCCTGAAGTACGGTCCACCAGAAACATAATCAAACCGATGAAGAAGTAACAGAGAGCAACATTTTGTTTGACATTTTAATTGGGATTTCTATTCTGATCGAGGCTCTGACATATCAGATATATCGTGTGTGTGTGTGTGTGTGTGTCTCCACCACATTCTCTTGTTGACTTCCCGTTGACTTTCCGGTGCGTTGTGCGGGTCTGAACCCGTCTGTGGAGGACTGGGGCTTGTGGGTAAAGCTGCAGCCCGGCGGAGAGCCTTACACGCCGCTAATGTGGACCTGCTGATCGTCCGTCTCCTGACCTAGACGATGCACGGCCATTGGTTGTTGCCAGCAGTTGACTGTCAAAATGACTTAATCTGATTGGTCGGTGAAACGGCTCATATTGTTGTGATGTATTTCACAGGGAGCACATAAAAATAACAGTGAATGAACGCTA
The DNA here is from genome assembly GCA_034670405.1 of Hoplostethus atlanticus. Classification (NCBI taxonomy): domain Eukaryota; kingdom Metazoa; phylum Chordata; class Actinopteri; order Trachichthyiformes; family Trachichthyidae; genus Hoplostethus; species Hoplostethus atlanticus. Next base: position 3,396,945 of record JAXDDX010000019.1, read on the forward strand.
AAGGTGTGTGTGTGTGTGTGTGTGTGTGTCCGTCTGTGGTTATGGCTGAGTGTGTGTGTGTGAGTGTGGTTATATTTGTATTTGTGTGTGTCTGTGTCTGTGTCCGTCTGTGGTTATGGCTGAGTGTGTGTGTGTGTGTGTGTGTGTGTGTGTGTGTATTTATGGCTGTCTGTGTGTTTTTGGCTATATGTGTGTCTATGTGTCTGTGTGTGTGCTTATATCTGTCTGTGTTTATGGCTGTGTGTGTGTGTGTGTGTGTGTGTTAACGGTTCTTTGTGTGTGTATTTGTGGCTGTGTGTGTCTGTGTGTGTGTGTGTCTATATCTGTCTGTGTTTATGGCTCTGCACGTATGTGTGTGTTTGCCCATGTGTGTGTATTTATGTCTATGTCTGTATTTGTGCTCTGTGTGTGTGTGTGTGTGTGTGTGTGTGTGTGGCTTTCACTCTCAGGTGCGACCATGCTGTGTATCACTCCCTACGTGTCTGGCCTCCCCAGTCCTCTGATGCCGCGATCGGTCCATTTTGGCTCGTCGGTGTGAGAATAAGTTTGGTTTGATCTGCTCAGACCACAAACAGCCCGTCCAATGTAAACTGTTTAAATAAAGAGTTTCATTCAAAAGACGATATCCACCACGTGAAAAATGATTAACCCTAACCCTGCACTTAGAAAACGATGGGTAGCGAATTCTGCAGTTGTCAACAACAGATATTTGTAGATGTTCACCTGCCGCAATAAAGAAAATGCTCCCTTTTAAAGTGGTAATCCTCCGAAATCCTTGTTTTTTTTCATTTTGTCTCCATCTTTGGTGCCAAGCATTCCTTGCCGTGGTATTTTTGCACTATACCTCTCTTTTTTTTACAATGGATTGAGCACAGCAGCAAGCAGCTCCCCTTGTATGCCAGATGCAAACTTAAAGCGTGTCAGTGCTCACAAAACCAAGATGGCTAACACGGTCCAACAAAAGCTGCTGCAGGATTGCTGTGATATTTGTGAGAATCAGACCGTAACTGTTTCTGAAAGACTTTGTAATCATGGTTTTGGGGGATTTCCTCCCTCTGTCCGTTGTAATCAAACCGGGTAATAAAACATTATCTCGTCCCATTTAATCGGCAATTACTTTGTTTGCGCTGTTTTGGATTTCAGACCCTTAAGCAGTGGAAAGAGACCCAGTAATTAAGACGTATTACACCCCCCCCGGCTGAACGATGTATGAATGGAATGCCTTGACATCTAAGTATCTTAATTACAGACCTCTCCATCACTTGATGTGACATTCATGCTTTGCTTAGCGGATCATAAAAGCGATTCTGATTCCTTTCGGTGGCGTTTTCTGCCGTGCTGACGCCAATTCAACCTCATGTACTAACTACTTTTTTTTTGTGTAGCTCCTTTATTATTATAGCAATAATACCCAAGTGGGTGTTCTTTACTATGATTATAGGTGCGGCAGCTGGGTACGAGGCTCCGTTGGCATGACCAAAGTACCTATAATCACAGCAGAGAACACCTTCTTGGGTATTACGGCTTTCGCGCAGCGGTTACCGACGGCTGCTCGCTTATTTGAAAGAGTTGAGAGAGTCGGTGTATCGCGGCGCAGCAATCAGTTCACTTTTCTCCCCATGAAGCGCAGCTCGCCGTGCTTTATGGGAGTCAGCAGCGCGGTTGGAACGCGTCTTGTCGGCCTGTTTTACAGTATAATCCTTATTTAGAGAATGGGATAATCTATTAGCTTTGTCTGCGAGCCAAATGCACACTCACTCAGACCAACCTATACAAACCATTTCAGTACAACTTCTGAATAAACTGCTCTCTCTCTCCTAACTCGCTTTCTCCTTTTCCTTCTTGTCCACGTCCTCCCTCGTCTCTCTCTCTCTCTCTCTCTCTGCACCTCTTTCTTTCAGTCTTTTTCTCTCTATATGTATTCTCTCTCTTTAGAAGCCATTGATGCACGACACACGTCCACTGATCAAACTGCCTCCTCCTCTTCTCTTCACACCCATTTATCTCTATTTACCTCCCTCTCTCTTTCTATGTCTTTTTTCTCTCCCCGTCTGTCTCTCTCTCTCTCTCTCCCCTCTCTTATTCATGCCCTCCGTCTCGGGCCTCGTCCACGAGAGACAATGGACTTATTGTGAACGTGTCTGGTGGGTGTGTGTTGGACCACACAGGACTTGCGGAGGAGAGGAAAAGGAGCGCATCCCTCCCACCCTCCCTCTCTTCATAATCATCGCTCCATCACCGTGGGCTCGTGCCTGACAGCTCGTCACCTCACAGCTTAGATAGAGGAAATACCTCAGGGACTTACATCTCCTTAAAGGTGTGTATGTGTGTGTGTGTGTGTGTGTGTGTGTGTTAGAGGGGGGAAACAATAGGGGCATTAGGTACCTGTCTCTTTATGGCACTTGAGCAGGGAGGGGGCATGGCATGACACTTACACACAGGGTCTATTGTGGATTGTTTTAGGATGGAGGGATGGAGGGATGGAGGGATGGAAGGATGGAAGGATGAAACACTCTAGGCAGCAGACTCATAAAATTTCATGAAATGAGCATGAGCACAAATTGGGCACGCCATTTTCAACTGTTTGTCACATTAAAAGGTTCGCTGATGCTTCAGATGTTCAAGTAAAACATCTTCGTTGAGGTTAGGGGTCGGGATGGACAACTAAAACTTTGCTTAAGGTTAAAGTGAAGGTGTTGGTCATGACTTGAAAATGAAAACTCACCCACAGTATAAAGAGTTGGGAGTTGAACGCAGGTTACCGGAGCAAAACCTCCACACTTTTACTTTCCTCAGATGTCAATCTACCGCCTGTTTCTCGTCGCGTCTCCTCCATGTAATCCTTTCACGGTGGGGAAACGTATTTCTCTGGCTTTTCGTGCACAGAGCGTGTTATATCTGAATTTTAAGACATCGTACTCACAAATTTTGGGGCTGAGGTGGCCTAGTGGATAGAGGGACCGTCCTTCAACCAGAGGATCCAGGATAAAGCCCCCAATGTTGGCAACCATCTGCCCTGCTGAAGTGTCCTTGAGCAAGACACTGAATCCCTCCTAGCTCCAGGGACGGGGTAGGGGCAAAAGAAAATTTCCCGACAGGGATCAATAAAATATCTCATTATTATTATTAAAGCTGGAATATAATACATGGTGTAAAGATGATGTTGCATTTACTCGTTTTCAAACGAGGTGCGAAGTTCGAGTAGGGAATGAAAGATATGTATTTATAGTGTGCGTGCATGTGCGTGTAGATGTGTGCAATGCGGTAAAGCTGAAAAAATAATGGTTCATCGCGTACCTATACTCAGGCACGACGCTACAGAGCTTTATGAAGGGGTTCCACGTGAAAACGCTCTTCCTTCTGAAAACAGAGCCGGCTTCCTGAGTCTGGATTAAGCCTAATTAGAACCGTGCCAGTATTTTTAAGCGCAAAAAAAAAAAAAATGCTATTATTGTTTAAACCTTTAAAAATATCTCGTAAGTAAAGGACGGGATCTATTCCGTTTCTGAGAAGCCGACCACTAAAGAACCACTTTAAACTTCAACATAACATGCAATTAACCTGCCAGCATGGCATCCGCTTTTACAGGAGCAGAGTTTCTCCTTATATGGGCACGACGGCAATCAGCGACTCCAACCCACAGCTGTTACCTCCTCCGTGAACCACAGTACATGCACCTCTGGATATCCATAGTATAAATCAATGTAAAAGTAGTAGATGCTGCCTTCATGTGCTGCTCGTAAGCTCCTACTTCGGAGTTCGGAAGTCGTAAATACAATTTGTTGTACATTCAAGTGCTCTCGGTCAGAAATAATAACAAAATGGACACTTCTATAGATTTTGCTGGAGAGGATGTGCACCTGGAATGAAATGAATTTATAGCCAAAGGTTGTTACATAACGAGAACAAAATTGAGAGACAGGCAGAGAGGGAGGATGCACAATATATGCATCATCTGCTGAAAGTTAAAGAGTGAAAATTGAAACATACAACAATACTAGTTACATACACCGAATGCCAAACAAGAACATATAAGAATAAAAGATCACTTTTAACAGTTGTTGACACATTTTCCATGCTCTCTGCCAGCTAAACATCACATCTTTGCAACTCTGCTAGAAAGAAAATGACCACTGTGGTCATTCATGTCAGCTTGCTTGAATTTACAATAGTTTCAACAGCACTTGAAGGCAGCACTATTCAATTCTTTGCGGTCCTCTCCAATACTCGCCTCCCAATCTGGGTAATGACCAAAAGACTGAAAGTGAAATTATTATTTTTTTCTTTCAGTTAGTTCACCACACTTTTGTGATGCTTTTGTTTTCTTTCAGTTCACCGATTTCCCACCATGTCTTGTTTTTAGTCTTCATTTTAGTTTAGTTACTCATATTTTACGGTAACATATAATTTGAAGAAAGAACTTGAGATCTTGTGTGTAAGTACTTGCTCACATCAAATCAAGATAGTACGTCAACCCAACCACTTTCTGACTCCTTATTTGGTTGCCAGATAATAGATATATTTGGCCCACCCAAGTACAGTAACACACTAATACTGCTACCTGTCTAAACTATGAAATGAATTGCCAAATGAATTGCCAGTCGGTTGTGGCCGAAAGCTGAGTTCATCTCAGGCTACGCATCCTTGCTCTCCCTGAACTTTCTTGCTCTAACTGAGACTTGGATCACCCCAGAAAACACTGCCACACCCGCTGCTCTGTCAGATGTGTACTCTTTCTCCCACACTCCCAGAGCTGCGAGGCGAGGCGGCGGTACTGGCCTGCTAATTTCCCGCAAATGGAAATACTCTCTTTTTTCTATTTCACTATTCTTTCTCTTCCTCCTTTGAATTTCATCCTTTCCTCTTAGCACTTGCTTATATACTTATATGCTTCACTTATTTGTCTTAGCTCTTGTTTATTTGCTTAAATAAAAAGTAGGTATCTAACTTATTGCACTTTCACCTCAGCACTGGTTCTGCTCTTAGATGCTTGTTTAGGAAGGAAATGCACGTACGATTTCTGGTGACTAGTAGTTCTCTTACCTACCTATGTTGAATGCACTTATTGTAAGTCGCTTTGGATAAAAGCGTCTGCTAAATGACTGTAATGTAATGTAACGTCATGTAAATAGAGGTTAAGATTTGGTTTGCAGAGCGTCTAAAAATACACCCGCTAGTTACTTCCCCCCTCCGCCACGTGGTTGGGAAGTAAGAGATCCATTGAGATGAAAAGGGATAGTTCAAAGTGTGGTGCATCTGAAAACATGAAGAGGTGTAGATAGCTTGTATGTTGAAATGATATTATCTTCTGGTATCCTTCTTGTAGCCTGTGACACCTGTGCCACCCACACCGACCGCGCGTCTTATCTCGGTTCTTTCCTGCCGCCCACAGCGAAAACCACCGCGGTCTACTTTGTTTAGCGGCTTTTGCGTTTGGGAAGGAAGTAAAGCTCTGGTTAGATGATAGATGACGATTAGAGATGGAGCTGAAGAGAGAGAAGAAAGGGAGAGAGTTTCAGTTGTTCAATTAACCAATGTGCCATGTGGCTTGACCTCTTTGGCCAAAGAAAAGGAAAAGAAGAGTGAAAGAGGAAGAGGAAGGGAGAGAATCTTTGAGGAGGCCCGGCCACAGCCCATGTATAGACATGTGGTGCATGTATGACATGAGGCTTATGTAACCTAGTTAAGCACAGTGAGTCCTTTCCCATCAATCTGTGTGTGTGTCTGTGTGTGTGTGTGTGTGTGTGTGTGTATCCATATCTCTATCCCCATCAGGGAACATATGAGCCCATCCATCAGGCCTATCTATTTGTCTGGTGCTGCAAGAAGACTAAACTTCCCCCACTTTATCCTCTCCCTCATTTTAACCCTATCATCTTCCTCTCATGAGTATTCACTGCAGAGACAACCATTTGTGAGCATGGATGAGTGTGTGTGTCTGTTTGCAAGAGCATGGGGACAAGCATGTATGTAGAGCATGTCTGTGTGGAGCTGCTCATGCAATGGCATATGTTTGCATGTGTGTGTGTGTGTGTGTGTGTGTGTGTGTGTGTGTGTGTGTGCAGGTCCACATGTGTAGATCTAGAGTAGAGATCTTAAACTAACAGAGGAGCCTAAGAGCAGGTGAACCTACCAACCGAAACGGGCCCCACTAGAGATGTGCAGATTGCATGCATTAACATACGCAAACACGCAGGCATGCACGTAGGCACATGCACACACACACACACACACACACACACACACACAAGCAGGTAACACGAGACAGGTCGCTTGTTTCCCATATAGGTTTCTCCTCCTCCACTGCTCCCATATTCAAAAAGCAAAGACTACAGAGGTTAAAAACAGTTTGGAATTGTGAAAAAAAAAGTTTGTTAGTTTGTGATTGGAGGTTCAAGGTTCAAAGGTTTATTTGTCACATACACAGTTATAGTGGTACAAAAGTGTCGTGAAATGCGCGGTGGTATACTCTGACCCGCTAAGCTAAAGTTGAAAAGGAAAAGGGGGCTAAAACTAGGAGAAATACAAAGAACTAGAAATAAAAATACATTTAACAATAAAATAAATATATAGACTATATGGCAATGTGAAAATAAACAATAGAAAGTCTTTTCATTACTTTTTGTTCTTGACATGGTGTTTTGTCTTAGTCAAAACATTACTGTGTGACTAAAGAGACCTGAGATTTCACCGCATCTTTCCTCGTCCCACCGTTTGCTTCGCATCAATCACTTTCTACCTTCACCCCATTTGGCTTTACTGATCTACTATCCATATGCAATTTTAGTGAAAACTGAAATTCTAACAGTTCCCAGTGGGCACATACCCCAAACTAATATGCCGTTGCCTGCCGTTATACGGTGTTGTAATTGCTAAAACACAATCCCAGCCCACAAAACACGGTGAGCACGACTGAAGATGAGATCAACGAAACTATCTGGAGGTGTTTAAATGTGTTTTGTTCATGCACCGACGTAGCCACGGTCTTACATGCATGTTGCACTGGGTTGTGACAAACACCTATAGTAATCCTTATAATACATTTTAGAAGGATACTATACATACTATACAAAAATATAAGTAATATCCTATAGGAACACCATAGGAATTCAAAATGCCATAAAGTACAATAAGGTTATTAAAAACTCACTACTGATTACCACAGACAAACTATAGGAATACTATAGGAATATTATAGTGATTTTCATTACTTCTTCAATGGCTGCTGCAGTTTTTAACCACCTGGAACAACGAACAACGTCAGCGAGGCATCTGTCAAATCATGCAAGCTGCCTCTCCAACCTCTCTGCACGTATCAAAGCAGATCTTCTCCCCATAAGTGCGTCTAATTTCCTGGACCTCAAACAGCTGCAGGTTGGGCGGGGGGTGGGGGTGGATGAGGGAGCCCCCAGATCTATCTATCTATCACACCCAAACACCTGCCCGGCTACAAAGACGTCAGCCTTCACCACACACACACACACATACACACACGCGCGCCATGCAGGTGTCACTGTCAGACATGATGAAGTGAAGAGGGTGTCAAGCAGGGTGTCATAGCATCGGGTGTGTGTTGTGTCTCCAATGGAGACTCAGGTAAAGAAGGCCTGAGGCTGTGCTGAGTAAGGTCAAAACACACCAAAACACTACAGCTGATATCTGCTGACTGGATCATTGTGTGTGTGTGTGTGTGTGTGTGTGTGTGTGTGTGTGTGTGTATATGTGGCTAAAGCTTATGTCCTTTGTTTCTGTGCATGTGTGCATGTGTGTGTGCGTGCGCATGTGTGTGCATGTGTGTGATGGGAGCTGACATCTTCTGTGTGTGTGCATACACACATAGCGTGTGTGTGTGTGTGTGAGTGTATGGTGACCGCACATTATGTGTGTGTCTATGTTTGGCTGTGAGTCAGAGTGGTGATATATGGGCCTGATGATTACAGTGCATTCACAGTTAGACTGTGTGTGTGTGTGTGTGTGTGTGTGTGTGTGTGTGTGTGTGTGTGTGTGTGTGTGTGCGTGCACATCCGTACACGTCTGATTGCTTCACCTCCCTCACCGCAGCCTGACACGAGGGGAAATCCTCTCTCGAGCTGCGTTCAGGAACCGTCAACAGCCCTTAGGCGAGTAAACACCAAGCTTGAGCTGTAATGACTACTGTCTTGTTTCCCTACCAACCCTGTCTGTTTTGGTCGCCACGGCGATCGCAAAAAACCCCATTCATTAAGCATCACTCCCCAGGCGGGACGATCGATAACAATAACCCATTGTGCTGTCCTAGCGAGAGAAGAACGGGCAGAGAGACAGACCGGCGTGAGCCGGGAGTGTTAAGAATACAGACTTACAATGGTGGCTTTATCACGCCGGCCGACGTGTGATTGTCTTGGGATTCTTCGCTTCCTCGGGGCAGGGAAAAGAGCAGCGCCACTGCAACCTTATATCACACTGTTTTGGTCACTTTTTGTACTGCGTTCCAGGTCAAATTGTCCAAGAATGCAAGATGTTCACTGTTTTTGACAGGTTACATATTTGGGCACAAAGGCATCAGGAGTGCTGACATATTGAAGGAGAAGGTTTAAGGGATTTTTTTCAGGTTTTTTCACGGGATATATCGCGTTTCTCGGGCGAAGGGGTTTGCAAAGAGCGCCCACAGTGAAACTTACATGTCGGCGACCTTTCTCCTTTCTCATCCTCTCGTCCAAGTGGAGTTGTTATGACATTACAACTGAAGATTTTTTCTCAGGTCAGGCGGCTCTCCTTTCGTCTGCACGAGAGCGCCGGGTGAGCGGTGCATCCGAGATTTATGTCGAGCAACGTGTACGTGTCCGCGCGTTATTCTCTGTGCCACAGCGATGGGCTCCTTTAGGGCTTATGCGCTTTTAGACTTGTCAGGGCAGGACTTCAAAAGAAAGCGTTTGAAGTCGTCCGCCATATGGGGATGGGCGAGATGTATTGCGACCTGTCAGGCGAGCTCAGAACGCACTTCGTTTTGATCGGCTCTTTTGGCCCGCGCAGCCCGCGATCCTCGACGGGCCAAATCGGTATTAATTGACATGTAAGCCAGCAGCGCTCCCTCAAATAAAACAAGCGATTCAAAGTGTCTCCCTGCCCACAAAATATAAAAGGAGCCCTTTAATAAGAAGCATATGGAAGAGTGACATAAAGCACAAGCTAGCTTTTATACATTTTCTCTCCTCATTCATATCGACGCCACATCATAATCAAATCCCTGTTGAAAGTTACAACGCCTGTTTCCAAATTCAACACTTGCTTACAAAGCACATGTTGACGCTGGCGCCAGAAAGCTCCGGGCCAGCGGGCATTAACAGCTACAATAAGACTGATGCGCACACACACACACACACACACACACACACACACACACAGCGCATCAGGCCGCAGAATGATGTTCATTAGCCGAAATTATTGTTTTTTATGAATTACGAGCTGTTATGTAACGCGCCCCCATCCCCCCCTGTGGTGTGTGCAACCAATCCTCGAAGAACAATATGTGCCAACGACACACACACACCCACACACACATAAAATCACACCCACCATACCATCTGCATTTATTCACTAACACTCAACCCACATCCCATACCTCATGTGTTTTATGGTATTTTCACTGTAATCTTAAGGGGCTCTTATATGAAATGAAATCTACCCCGACAGCGCTGACCCTCGTGTAAACCAAAACCGCGGCGAACGCAGAATTTATTTTCAGTGGGCGCTGCAGTTTTTTTTTGTACGGTCCGTCCAGTGTCACACGTGGGCTCGTGCGTGGGCCCTGCAGGTGCGCGAGCGCTCGTCTCGGCCAGGAAATGATTTAGAGCCCGTGAAATTAGCCGTAGCGGAGGAAGATATGGGATTGATATCTCACTCTGGGCACCGAGGAGTGTTTGGTATTACAGGTGGTTTGGGATACTCGGCAGAGTCGTATGTCCACCGTCGACCCGGTGGGCCTGCCAAAGGTGGTGATGGTGAAATCCGGTGTGTGTGTGTGTGTGTGTGTGTGTGTGTGTGTGTGTGTGTGTGTGAGGAGTGAAGTCCAGAGTCCAGAGAGAGACATTTACAGGGCAAAACCTAAGCCAAGCATAGGGAATAGCTATCCAGCTGCATAAGAGCATCTTTTGTGCTGTGTGTGTGTGTGTGTGAGTGTGTGTGTGTGTGTGTGTGTGTGTGCGCGCATACAATGGTATTCCAAAGTAAGAAATAGACGTGAGCCTCATTTAAAAAGTGGTTCTTCTCCACATTTCACACGTTATGTAAGGCTCTACTGTCTTACTCCCCTCTTCAACTATCGATGACCTAGCAAGTTACATAACACATGTGTGTATGTGTGTGTGTGCAGGTATTTGTGTGTGTGTGTGTGTGTGAGGAGAGAGAGAGAGCGCGCCATGGAGTGAAACAGTATATTAGTCTCCAGAGGCAGAGGCACAGTGTTCAGTATTGACCTGTGTGTGTGCTTTAGTGATCTCAGCGGTTTGATGTTTGTACCCCTTGGCCTCAATATCTCTATTTGAACTCTCCAGCAGACACTGAGCTGAGTCCTGCTACTGAGATGTTAACTCCACGACAGGCTAGTATTTGCAAATAACACTAGTAATACTCCACCACGCTTTCATACAAATAAGTGATATAATACAGGAGTGATTCACCCTTCACTTCATTTGCTGTTCACACTCGGCGTCAGCTAGGTCTATCCTGGGAAAAATCCTCTGCCGCACACAGGAAGTGATGCGTTTTACAGAAGAAGAACTGGGTAGCGATAGCCACCGTGGCTGAACAGACAAAGAAAAGAGCGCCACCTACAGAAACTTCATCAACAGAAAATCCAAGGAGAAAGACGTTACATTTTTTTTTACATTACATGACATGTCATTTACTCACTCAAGACGTTATTGCGTAACATTCAACTTCCAACAATATTCCAACAATAAAAATGTCACAAAATGTCCAGACCACAAAGATACTGTATTCTCAATTGGCATGTCTAAACTCTCTGGTGCATGTCACCCAGGTTAGACATTCACAGCGAAGTATTTGAATCTCAGTGTAGTATTGTAGTGTAGTATATTGATGTGATTGACAACTTACCTGCCGCTGTTGGTGCTGATGCTGTGAACCCCACCCACCCATCCTGCACTGCAAGGGAGTGTAAAACTGTGTCCACTGTGAAAATTAGTCACACATTCCCAGGTATGGTCAGAATACCCTGCATTTCCTGACTTTGAAGTGTGTGTGTGTGTGTGTGTGTGTGTGTGTGTGCGTGTGGATGGGGGGATGGGGGGCAGAGAGTAAGAGCAAAAGACACGGGAAAGACAGGAAAGAAAGAAAAGGAGGGATTACGGAGGCCGTCGTCTTGTCCCAACTTTTCCACTCCTGTAAATCTTTAAGAGCTGAATAGTGCCTGGAAGCTTGCTAGCCGCACACACACACACACACACACACACACTCTTCTCTCTCTCTCACCCTCCACACTATCAGTTTGTCTTTCTTTTTTTTCCATTTGCCTCTCTCTCGATCCCTTTAAAAATAGCACAAATAGCAACAAACACACAGCAAATAAGCGATGAGACAAACTGCGAATAACTTGCGAAGACATTTCTTGCTCTTGGAAAGCGAAGGAGATGCTATCAATCAAAGGATTGTATGTCAACGTCTCCATCAAAGTCGTGACGTGTTCCCTCTTTTGCGGTTTCGTTCTGAGATGAAATCAGCTCTGTGCGGCGGCTGTGCTGGCCAGCAGATTTCATTTGGACTTACTCACCACCAGTCGGGGCCATCCGGGTTTGACCTACATTTCATTTTTTGCCTTTGCGCACATGTAAACACAGCTTACAGGATAAATCAGGTTGAGCTCCGGTCCACTTGGGTCTGGCTACATCATGTTTAGACGTCGAAACCCATGTGACAGGAATGAGGTGTGTGGGTGTGTGCCTCTGCAAGTGTAAAGTGTGTGTGTTTGTGTGCACGTGCATACATGTTTGTGTGTGCACATCCCTTCTGATTATGTATCTTGGCTGTGTGCATCATTGTGTTTATGTGAGTGTGTGCGCTCGCATGCATCTGAGCTTGGAGAGGAGAAGCGACTCGACAGCAGATATATACCTTTTCCAGATGAAAAAAGGAAACAAAGACAGCCCCCGAAACGATACAAGGCATCTCTATGAGGCCTGGGAGAGCACTTTCCCCCTCGCTCTCGATCCCTCCTCTCCAGGTAAACCCAGCTGTGAACCCATGAGCTCTGCTGGACCAGTTTCTTTTATTTTTATGGGCCTTTTAACGTGACAATAATCTCTCACAGCCAGGCTTCTCCGCTATCTCCCAACATGTGCTGACTCGATTTGAACCCCGGCTCTCCTCTTTCGCTCTCTTTCTCTCGCCCTCTCTCTTTTGTCAGTCTCGGGCCAGATAGCTGGAACTCCCTCTGCCTTTCTTTCTCTCTCTCTCTCTCTCTCTCTCTCTCTCTCTCTCTCTCTCTCTCTTCTTTATGACTTACCAGGCTGGTTGGTCCTCTCCCACCCCTCCTCCCCTTTCCCCTCGCTCCTTCTCCACTTCCCTCCCTCTCTCGCCGTCCAGGTAGGTCTGTTGTGCCAGACAGAGGAGCACAGTGTTCCTTTGTTATTTCCAGGGCTTAAGTCTAGATAACAACCGCAGCCACTCAGGCTCACCAACGCATCAGCAGTCCCATATCTGAGGCTTACCATTTCCATAACTGGGATTTGAGAGGCAAGTCCTCACAAAGGAGAGGGATTTCCGGATATCTGAACCAAGCGTTCACTTCAGACGTATGAAAATAAAGCCTTATATGGACACATGCAAGGAGGCGTGTAGAGATTTCACTTCTTCTCACTTTTCTCGCCATTAGAAAGTGAATAGCTGTGTATGTTTGCAGCGCGTTCTGAGTTGGCAGCTGTTAAGAAAGAACAGCTTCATGCCACTGTGGGTGCAACGGTGCGTTTTGGGGTGGAATTCCAAGCCAGCCCTTAGTGAACCCTTTAGCCAGCCTCTGCACATGCTCAGTTGGGGCCGTTCCTGTCGGGGGGACAGAGGGATGATGCATTACCAGCTGGTCCTGCTCCCGTTGGCCCCACCCCTTGACAACGGTTGCCTAGCGCCACAACTGGAGCCCATCACCAGGCCCGGGCAGCCTGCCAGCCTGCCAGATGTGCGGCCTTCTCCGCGGCCTCTGCAATCCAAGCAGTAAGACACACAAACACACATGTTCACATGCACACACACACATAAACACACACACACATATATATATATATATATCTATAAGCACATGCACACACACTCACAAGGCCATACACAGATAAGGAAACACACATACTGTAAAGGAAAAGGTATGGAGTATTGCTCTGGGGATACCTACAGTGTATGGCTATGGATACACTCTCCTTCCAGAATACACTGAAGAACATGAGTCACACACACACACACACACACACACACATGCACGCACACCTCTCTGTTTTCCATCCAAACCCCAGAGTGACCTCGTTGTGGCCACAGATTCCCCCTGTGGAAAGCAGCCTCCTCCGGGACCCTGCTATTAGCGGCTTTGCGGAGCGGAGTGGCGACATGTTAATGGCACACAGACACAGCAGAGGCTACAGACCCCTGCACCCTCCTTCACCCAACCACACAGCGGACTGGAGGGAGCGTGGTTACTCAAGGATGCATGTTGACAGCGAGCACTGAGGGACCATTTGTTTTGTTTTTCACGGCGCTGAGATTAAATGAAACGTCGTAGTCTGGGGTGGGCAGCGCGACGTGCCTTGTGCGCTTGAAGGTTTTTTAAGGTGCCACGTGCAGCATTTTAACCTCCATAGAACATCGCCACATTCATTTTGACACCATTAACACACTTGACCATCGCTGAGAAGATGCAACCGGCACCCAGTGTAAAAAAAAAAGCCACTAAATTTGATTAGCAAGCGCGGTGGCAAAAAGGAATGGGAGTAGTAACGCGGTCGTGTGTTCAGCTCTTTCATGTACTAAAGCTATAACTACTAAAACAGATCTCGGGGTAGGCGGAGGAACTTCCTGAGAGCCTAAGAGGAAGTGTCATCATGCTCAGTCACCACTTCCTCCCCTCTGGTCCCCGGTGATGGCGTAACCTCACCAGGCCCTCAGTTACTAGGCTTTGGTTTTATAGGTTGAAAAGTTTGAGTGTGTACTGTGTGTGAGGTAAATGGACTTTAGCAAAATAAATGAGAAAAAAAGTTGATAGATCAACTCAGGTAACGAGGCAGCAGCAGTATGATGTCATTTCCGTGGCATTTCTGCTCCATGGCACCGGCGTCTCACCGTTCAGAGAGAGAGTTCCCAAATACAACACTGAGCTAAAGTGGGTACCATCAGATAGGCTTGTTAGTGAAGCATCGGGCAAACAGCCTGGGGAGACCACTGGGGAGACGGTGGGGATAGTGGCCCAGTGAGAGAAGAGGTCAAGAAAGTAACTTGACCCCCTTAAAAGCTTCGCCGGTGAACTACTGCGCTCTCGGATTTGAACGACGACGTGATTCAACTCCACGCTTTTCCATATAAAACTCGAGAGAAAATACAAACTAGACGTAATCATTGACCTCCTGCCTCCCTCATCCAACCCCCCCCCACCCCCACCCCCTCATTTCCTCCATTTCCCAGAAATCTTTGTGTTCGGTCACAGGCCATAAGCGGGAAAATGTAAACAGAGCGCCCTGCGATGAGTCACAGGAAGCTCCATCGTCATAACACTGGCCGACGTAGAGGCGGCTCCCCGTAAAGATAGCCAAGACGCAAATGGGGGGGAAAAGTACAATTAATTGTACTAAACTTTTTCTATCCAAAGTGTGTTCCAAGCACAATATGTCCTGTTCGAGTAGACTTCAAGTACTTAAGCACGTACTTTGTTGTATCATCACGGGGAAAGTTTTGAGCTGCTATCCTCTCAAGTTTCAGTACTTCTCAAGTTTTAGTGCATCATAAAACAAGTACTGTAGGCATGTAGCATTCTGCTGATGTTGAAATTGTGTGTATTTTATATAAGCGCTTAGAAAATATGCATTTCAGAGCAGTGCAGTGTCAGAGTCGGCATCACTTTAACTGGTGGATTAAATATTTGCTGCAAGTTGAAAGAATTAGCAAAGGCGTTGCTTGTCAGCCGAGCGCAAGGCCAGCAAAACATGAAATACGTCAGGAGAGGCTCCGTGCTTCAGGGCTGTCCCCTCTCTCTGGGTGGCCTCTATAGCTTTAGCATCGCTCGTAGCGTTAGCCATGCCGTTGGGAGACAGGTTTACTGGCGTTGCCGGTGCTCCGCTAGGCTAACATCAAAGGCTTCCATAAGTCAGCTGGCGTTTGGCTCGCCGCTCGTCAGACTGGCACCGACTTGAGATTGAACTCCAGAAGCTCTGGCCTCGGTTTCAGAAAGACGAGAGATGATGTCAAGAGTTCTGGACACATTGCAACACCGCACCACTTTGAGAGGCTGAGAGGAGCTAAAAGCTATGCCGAAATTTGGAGGCCCGAGCCGCGATCATAAATCAGACTTCCCTCACACTCTTTCGCCTTTTTTCTCTCTCACTCCTCACCAACTTCTGTCTCTCTCGCTCGCTCTCCGTCGCTCGGCCAGAGACAGCACATTTTAAACCCATTAGTGATCAGCCTGCCAGCTGTAGATCAGCAGAAAACCATAAATTGTTTTATTGGATGAAGTTTCTGCAAAGTGATGAGCTCAGCGTTACCGATTCCCGGTATAGCGCTAGCTTATTGTGTGTGTGAGAGAGCGTGCCTCTTGTCAAATAGTCAAGAAGAAATAGCGGTTATTTCCAAGGCTTTTGACGTTTGCTTAGTGTCCCTCGTGCATTTGTCACGCCTTCCTCCAAATCTGTGTCAGTGGGCTAGGGGCTTTATTGCATTTAAATTGAATTTGTTATACAAATATTTGACTTGTTATTTATGAGCTTGCAATAGGCCATCCGTTATTTCTCTGAATATTTCTTATAGCTTAGATGCAGGAGGAACAATAGCTTTTGCAGTAAATGTTTGTATATATAGCTACCTTCTGCTCTCTCTCTCTCTCTCTCTCTCTCTCTCTGTCTATCTGACCGGTGGAAGAAGGAGCAGCCTGTGTAAAGTTGCTGACATTAGTACCCATCTCCCACACACCCCTCCACCCTCACCAGCCCCTCCAAGTCACACAGTTGTGTGCAGTGCAAACACTCCGGGGGCCCCCTCGGACCACGTTGCTACGGTAACCAAGACCACAACCAGGTATACCTACCGTCGTCCCCGCTGGCGGTCCCGCTGGGCCCCCGCGGTGAGACAGCCATAAACGATGCCTCCTGGAGGTCACCATATGTACGTGCATCATCCGATAAAGTAACGGGCAATAGGCAACGGGGGTCAAAGATTTACTGCATGACGAGCACCAAGTCAAACAAACTAGTGGGGATATGGGGGGATGGTTAGCAGAGCAAGTCAGCTCCCCCCCCCCCCCTCCAACTCATGAGGCAGGCAATAATACCATGTGTTGGTGTTTTCCCTCGTTGCCTTGGAAATGGGATTCCTGAAAGATGGGAAAGCCCCAGACTCATACCAACACCCCCCAACTCCCCCCGACACCGGCGTCCCCTCCTCTGTGGAATAACATTGCGGTGCGTCAGCAGGACTGCAGGCTCTGGGGAGGAATGTTGTCTCAGAGGACAGGTGCGTCACACCTGTACGGCCAGCAGTTGCCCCTGTGGTGGGTTGTGTACGGTAAATAATAATTCCATTTCCCTTTTTCCCCTCATTGCGTATCTTACCGTGATCGGTTTGTGGCCACTTTCCCTTATTAAGAGGTCCTCAATGAAAGCCAGTGAGGGCAGAGGATTGTGGGTGTGAACTGGAACATAAACTTCACGTCGCCATTAGGAGGCTGTGTATGCCATTCATGACTGTGGAACTATACACACAGAGAAACGTTTCCAGTTAATTACGCTCTATACACCTAACCTGCACATGGAAACGTAAACTAGAGAAGCCAAATTCTACCTGTGAGGTATAATGGTGCTTGGATGACCTGCCACCTTGCCACTGGCTTGGTTGCTAGCTTACACTAAGAGTCTGCAGTTGAAGACATGGTCAAAATTGTGATTGGATGCTACATTTATATTTACTATGTTTAAAAATAAAAAACACATTTCTGGTTTCTCCCGTTAATGCATCACAACTGGACGTGGTTTTGACTGGCAAGGGTTTTGATGTTGAGAATCCTTGCAGCCGGCCAGGCCTGCAGCCGTTTGGCTCCAGTTAGTAGATGTGCGCCATCTGAATTGGGTAGTTGGGGTGGGGGGGGGAACTGTCAGGGTCCAGCATTGTGACTGCTCTACACGTGAGAACTGATTCCTCTCGAAATACGACTTCATCCAAGACACACTAACTAAACTGCACTTATTTAAAAGCCATCACAAAGCACATTATCCTGAGGAATGGCGTATTTGAAGGCAAATTCATGAAAAGTGAATACTATGGGAGTTTTAAATCTGCACCTAAACGGCTGCCTGGAAATTCATTTTTATTGTTTTGGTTGGTTGTTAAGGTTTGGACCCAAACTGCGATCACAAATCAGTGTTTCCTCTCATGCTTTAACCCTTTTAACAGCCACCTGATTGGCTACCTGAAAACAAACATGTTGTGTGTGTGTGTGTTTTAAAGAATATGCATTGAAGAAGAACCACATTCCATTCCACTTTGGACGAGGCAGGGCATTACACTCAAAAAGGCAGTCTTTGGCGGGTCCAAGCCTTATGTGAACCTGTCCTTTTAGGGCATACAGACATACAGAGATGTTCCTCCCAAAATCAAAACATGTTTGTGTGCTGGGATGGACGCATGGAGGAACGCAGAGAGAGAAAGAGAGAGAGAGAGAGAGGGGCAATGAATCAGTTGAAGTTTATGAGAAGCATACGTACAGTCTGGAGCAGAGCAGAGAGAGGGGGGCGAGAGAGAGAGAAAGAGTGAGAGAGAGAGAGAGAGAGAGAGAGAGATGGACATGATAGTTCACATGCAGCCCAGACTGAAAACAACATCTCACTACCACGACATATCAACAACGATCTGCTCCTCATCAATAAATTATTACTTCCCCCTCCAACCCCACACAGAGCACATCTGTAGCCCCTCGGCGTTGCATAATGTCCCCTCTCCCCCTGCGCACACACACACACACACACACACACACATTCCTGGCTGTTCAGTCGTCCCTCTTACGTGGATGGAGTATTACCCGGAGGAAGGCGGGGGGGGGCCTGGGAGTGATAGAGTGATTACTGCGAAGCAAAAATGAGATCAAGCTGTACTGTACTCAAAATTCAATAAACCGGGGGGAGAGAGAGAGAGAGAGAGAGAGAGAGAGAGAGAAAGAAAGAAAGTGAGCCAAATTAAGAGTAGAGAGACAGAGAAAGGGCCAAAGAGTAAGCAGAAGTGAGAAACTCATCCGGTCCTTAGCGATTTTGAAGTGAGCTGTAGTCAAGCGTGATGGAGCAGAGAGTGAGAGAGAGCTGTGAGAAAGGCAGGAGAGGAGAAGCTGAAGAGAAGATGAAGAAAGAAAGATGAAGGCGGCATATGGTATTGAGCAACGGACGCGCGCAATAGCGAGAACGTACGCTAACGTTGTCCGAGAACACGGCGCGCTCCGTGTGCCCCCGTCCAAGACATAACAGCCGCGGGACGTCAAAGCCGGGGCAACTGACACATGAGCGCAACCACATGTTGAAATCAGACGAGAGTTACGGCGGAAAACAATGTGCTCCCGGCCGCAAGATATGCAGCTGGGGCGGTTGGCTGAGGTCAAGTAACCGAAGGTCAACCGCAGCTTTCATGTCTGATTTGTCACGCGGTTAATCACGATCTCACACGTATGTACGCGATTACCGCGCAATAGAGGGGACGTCAGGGGACGTCAGAGACATCGTTTGGTGACGTTTTCCCACGGGGCTCCGGTCCGTCAGCGCTTGATGGCAAACGTCTGGGAAAAAGACAGCTCCGTTGGGATGGATTCATAATGATGTTTTCTTTTCTTGAGATTGATCGTTTCCCGTTTGAAAACAACGTTATTTTTGACTCATTGTTGTTTGTGAGTCTTTGCTGGTTGCGCAAGTCTGAGCGGTCTTTGAGGAACAGTCGAATGCCTTCCGGTGCCTTTCGGGAATACTCATACGTCATTACAAATGAAGATGACGGGCAGGCAGACGCAGACAAACATGAGCACTCACACACCCGACGTACGTATGAACTATGACTAATATGACTTTACAACCTCAAGCAATTGACCATGCACTGAGGGCACAGCACCACACACGCGTGCATGTGCTGAAACACACACCGCAAGGTCCTGACTGTGCCGGCAAGGCCTCATCCCCGACGGCAGCGACACGCCTCTGTTCTCCTAAGTGTTTTTAAAGGAGCGCGGTGCCGCTAACTGTCAATGGCGCGTTAAACAAGAGCAGTTATCAGGGTTAAATCTTCACTCGAAATGAGCTGGAAAAGTCCCTCTGCTCCGCAAAGTAAAGCTTTTTATAGTCGTCGTTTTTCTGATTGTGTGCAGCTTTGCCACTGCTTGTAAAAATGTTTTACTATTTAATTATAGCGCCCCCGTTAGGCCAATCACTGTAATGTTCTTAAATGGTGGAAAGATGTATCATCCCTCCAGGTTTTGTCAAAATCAGACTAGCAGTGTCTGAAATGTCATCAGTGACATCACGCTTGACAGATGATTTTATCACGTGAGGACAACAAGTGTCTTTAGACCCATGTTCATTTCTCTTCTAGTCATGCAACAATCTTTGCCACATATCTGTGTTGTGTTAATTTATAATACTCCTTGTCACACCCGGCTGCCTTACAATCGTGTGGCTAATCTAGCATGAAGACTTAATCCAGATGTAGGATTATCTGGGGGAAATGTGTCGTAATTCTCTGCCTCAATCTATCTCAAGGAAAACATTTGTTCCGAACATACTTTTCCGTACACATAAAGCAGCTAAGAATAGGACCGATCGTTTCGGGTCACTGGTCAGGTAACATGGCAGCAAATTACACTCTAGTTTGAGAAATACCAGTGAGGTCTTGTTGAACTTGTACCATGTGTGGCAGCACAGTACAGTATGCACGGTAAGAAACCTAGCTGTCAATATGTTGGAAAACAAATGTCACCAAGACAAATTCCAGTGCATTTATTGTAACTGCCGATTAATGTTAATGCACTGCCATAAAAATAAAATAGTAGTGGTGCATTTGAGTGAATGTGGATCAGCACTCACAGGACCTGACCTCTGGAACGGCGGAGTAGGGTTGCGAAAGACTGTTCGCTTTGGGCGAAATTTGGGGGGAAATGTGGAAATGGCTGTATTGTTTACATTCAGAACGATGGACCAAGCCACCCACACAACCACGCACACTGACACACACATTTCAGCATTTCTCGCTGTTAAAGAGCTGGAATCCTTCACGCCCAAATAAACAAATTAGACGTCCAACCTGAGTCAGTCACGGGGTGGGTTGAAATTTATCACAGATTAGGCTACACACTCTGTAACTGTAGAGGGAACACAGTCAGAAATAATCAGTCACATGCATGACTTATAGACAGAGTCCTTTCAGTGACGTGCACACAGAGTTTGTTATTGATGGTATGTTGAGGTTTTGTATTTCCATGTGTTTAGAAGTGCACTGCAAAAAGTTAATTAGTCCAGTATTGGGTCTTAAAATCTTAAAATTCTGTTTTTTATTTTGGAAACTGACCCAAAAGACTCAATACTAGACAAAATGACTTATTAAGATGAACATTTTTTTGCAGTGCGTTAGTATTTTCCTTGTCTTTTTAGTAGACTACATAAGTCGCAGCCAAGCGTCTGTCAAATTGAGACAGATGCCGAGTAATGCCAGTGTTTGTATTCACAAATCCAGACTTTCTCTCCCCCTCTCTCTCTTTGTCTCTCTCTTTGCCCCATCACAGCTCCAGCTTCTTTGATTGCTGAGGGGTATTTGACAGCGGGTTGAGAGGGTCGGCTTCAGACGTGGTCAGAGCGGCTGAGAGGGTCGCGGTGATGTCCGTATAGACTTCCCAGCACTCGGGGAGGCAGTGTGGCGCCGCGTTCAAAGTGCTCGCTCGTTGGTGTGGAATGTGCGGCGGGCGAGGTGAGTCCGTTTGAAGAGTGTATGTGTGTGTGTGTGTGTGTGTCACTAGGTATAAATAGCTGTTGCAGTCCAGGGGGCGTGTCTGTTTGACACCAGAGTGGCATGGGTTTTGTGCACACTGGTCAGACATACCGAAGTTGCTGCCAGCTTCGCCAGCCAGCCAGCTAGCAAGATGGATTTTGGAAAACAGTATAGATGCACATGGTACATTCAGGTACTTACGGGATACAGCCAACTTGCTACAGATGTTTACCAGTGTGCCTCTATGTCTGTTAGAGCAACAAAGTTCTTTGGAAAGCCCTGCCTGCAGTGATCGGGCGGGCACAATCAGTGGTAGTAGATGACCTGAAAGCCCCTGCTCAGGGATCTAAGGTTCAGGCTCAAAAGGGACCTGAAGGGGCAGGAGCCGTCAGGAGCTGATGTGAGAGGACCCGTAGTGTTAGGCAAACAGCAACCCGGTATCCAGGTAACGCCAAAGGAAAGGGGTCGTCAGGGACCAGGAGGCCCCGCTGTTACGGGACGACTTCAAGTGGCACCCCTTGTTATGGGAAGACGGTTACCATGTGTGCATTCCTCACTAATACCCACACACGTACAGTATGCTCACATACACATGCATGCATGCACAAAGGCATCTGTATAAGCATGCACACACACACACAGGCTCGCACCCATGCAAACGCAGGCTCATGCTCTGCTGCACGGGTGCACATGGCACAAATATGCATGTCTTGATGCAGCATAATCCCTCAGGTCATATCTAGGTGCCTCTTCAAAAACATAGAACCGGTCAATAGGCAGATTCAAATTTACCTTGGGCAGCAGATGTTTGAATGGTGCAAACTTTAGCACTTTGTCACGAGAATCGTCAACATGGCTTGAAAAGAACACAAGAACCTGCATTCTCTTTCTGTCTCTCTTGTGTGTGAGTGTGTGTGTGTGTGTGTGCATTTGTGTGTGCCTGCATGCACACATGTGTGGTTGTGTGAGTGTGTGTGCAGCCAACAGGCCGACTGGTCAATGTACAGCAGTTTCTGGGAAGGGGTGGACCTGGAGTGTAGGTTCTGTATGTTCAGCACATATTCCTACACACGTATAGGCTAGCTCACTGCGTATGCACATACATTTCATGGATACACACAGACATGGATCTCCATGTTTGTGTGTGTGTGTGTGTGTACTACTACTACTACTACTACTAATAATAATAATAATAATATTTACTTTATTTACTTTCCAAAACAGAGTTACAAAGTGATTTACAGAGACAAGGAAGTTAAACAGAAGTAATAAAATCCCCGCCAAAAAAGCACAGAAAAAACGAAAGACAGAAAAATAATTTAAACAAAGTCAAATTAAAGCAGAGCCAAAAACGACACAAAATAAATAAGAGTAGTAAAAACACAAATGGAAAAAAAATCTTAAAAGGCTTTTCTGGTAGGGATTTAAATGATGACAGAGACTCCACTACCCCTAGTTCCTCAGGCATGGTGTTCCAGACCCCTGGGGCTCAGACTGCAAAATCCTCCGACTACATTCAGGCTCTTAAGGGGTTAAAAGGTCTGAGATGTAACTTGACTTCAGGCTGGACTTCAGAAGCCCTAAAACAATAAGATCTTAAAACTAATCCTAAAATGAACAGGAAGCCAGTGGAACTAAGCTAGAATTGGGATAATATGGTCTTGTCTCCTAGTCTTGGTTAAAAGCCTGGCTGCAGTGTTTTGCACCAGTTGCAGACGGTTGAGACTAGAGGGAGTTACATTAATCGCAGGATGGTGAAATAAAGGCATCAGCCGAGGAGAGGCATGGTCTAATTTAGAGATATGTTTTAGGTACTCCCAGATTTATTGTCTGGAGAACATTTTTTGCGACATCAGCACTTAATATCACAGGCACCCCTTAATTAGGCTAGTCACGTTACCTGGGTTTCAGGGTACATTAAGTTGCGTGTCATCAGCATAGCAATGAAAATTCATGTTATATTTGCGAATGCGGATTCTAACCATAAGGCACCAGCAAGATTGTGAATGCACATTCAGAGAGATGTTTTCAGGACTGCCTGTTGCATGTCAGCAGTCTAATCCTTATTGACAATTTGTGTGGCCCACTAAGTCAGCTTATTTTTGTTGTATAAACGTGCTGCTTTGTAGAAGCACATGACTCGTTTGACTGGACTTTAGGATGGAGTCAATGCAGGATGTAATCTTTGACCTCAGATAGCGCATGGCTCTGTGCTTGTAATCCCCATGCACACCATAATTGAACATGTGCATGTGTGATTGACATGCACACACACACACACAAATGCATACACCTTCCAGGCGTGATCACTTTCTGGTCAGTAACAACAAGACATTTCACAGACACTTCACATGGTGCCTAGAAATGACATCACAGCCTTGCTCTGTCTCTTTCTGGGTTTACGACCCATCTGGGGTCAAAAGGTCAGGACAACAGGACATCCCAGCTACTACCAAGTACCATGTGGCCTTGTGGCCCAAGGAAACAGGTTCCAGTTGCCTGGAGTCAAGGGTCAAAGGTCAAACGTCTTGATGACATCATCTCAGACTGATCCTCTCCCATATGTATACCCCGCTCAGCACACACACACACACAAAACATTTAGCTGTCTCCACGGTGATGGTGTGTCCACGCACACATCACACAATCACACATACTTTCCAAGCACCTTGTTAAAGTGCCAGTGCTACCCCATACCGCCAAAGCCACCACCATGCACCATGAAAACAATGAGCATGGAGGGGGCCCGTCTCCATTTGAGTCCTCGCCATGGCAACGCCAGCATTTGTGCGCTAATCATACCAAAACATTCTGGTCAGATTCCTGCCACATTCCATCTGCCACTCAAGGAGGAGGAGAGAAAAAAGAGAAAGAGAGGGAGAAGAGTGGAGAGGGAGTACAAAGATGGACAAGCAGCTGATTTGCGGGCAAAAACCTTCACTAGTCCATGTGATGTGTTTCCAGGCTCTGCGCCACTGTTGGAAATTCAGTTAATGTCTTGAAATATTGATAAGCTGTGATCTGGATGTATCTCAAAAGCCATTTCTACTGTGATAATGTTTGAACTTCAAAGTTTTATCATGCTGGCTAAAGGCTTGTAGGATGTAACATGCCAGTTATACAGCTGTTTTACCAACACTTCTGCAGTGACACACAAGGTAACAGGGTGCTGCATTTCCAAGACATCTCTATCTCTACTTACATGCAGTGATACTTTTGTGAGGATGTGTACAAGTAAAAGAGCAATATCTCATGAATCTATTGACATGTTTCTGTATTTCCAAACTCTGAGAGCCTTGTCTGTAACTACGTCTACAATTGCTGAGAATGCTGTGTAATAACTTCTCAGGACACCAAGAATTCTTCAAACTGCTTCTTCAAAACCTTTGGCTAACTACATCTCCACCAACGAAATGCAAGACCTTTCTCTCAACCTACCCCTCCAAAGCCTACACAACTACACCTTCAAAGACTAAATCCAAAGTCTATCTCTTAATCTACACCTCTAAAGCCTAAATCCAAAAACCATGCTCCAAAGTCTTTCTCTTAATCCCCATCTTTTGAGCCTGAGAAACCTTTCTACCTGCATCTCTGAAGCCCGAAACCCTCCCTTCCTACCTCAAGGTCATTTTTCAGTCTGTGATAAAAGCATGTCCTGTCAGAGATAAGTTGAAAGGTTACGGTGTTGCATTCCTGGGCCAAGGAGCTGCTGGGAAATGGGAAGGGCTTGACTTGACGTCGGACATCTTGGAGCTACTGCTCTTCGCACATTCCCCCCGTGCCACTTCCTGTCCCTCTTGATAGACACTGGGAATGCCGAAAAAGGAGGTGCTGCTGTCGTCCTGGCAACGGGAGTAAGCGGACGTCAAAACACTGGACCATGGTTGTCACATACTTTTCTGCGGCCTTCTACTTTTGACTAGTGTATTGTGTAAATTCACACATGGGAACACACACACACATGGAAAGTGTTTCAATCTGTCAATGTTCCAGTCTGTAATGATATAAAATTCTCAGAGAGGATGATGGGAGTTGGTAGCTGGGATCTAAAGGTTCGAGTTTTTCCGACGACTCAGTTTGGGACTCAAATGCCTGGCATACTGTGGCTCAGCAGGTTTGTCACATTGCTGTATCACATTGAGCTTCTGTATAGCACTAACAAAGCCCAGGTAAGACGCTTGATTCCCACTGGAGCCACGCAGGCTCAAAATGTATACAGCTCTGAGGGGCTTTGGATAAAAGTGTCCAACCAATGGCATACGTTTTTTTTTCATCTCCCTGTTTGATGGGGGAAGTGAAGGGCCGAGAGAGGCAGAGAAAGACAAGGAGGAAGAGGGTCTCCTTTGAGGGGCAGGAGACGAGTCAGGAAGAACCGAGAGATGAAAGGAGGAGCGAGGAAGAAAGAGAGGCCACACGTTCATCAGTCTCACAGGGGCCCCGCGGCAAACCTGCCGAACAATAGCCCCTGTGTGTGTGTGTGTGTGTGTGTGTGTGTATGTGTGTGTGTGTCAGTGGCGTTCATCACAGATAAGGGGTCCGCGGCGGCCTACTCTCCTCTATTCTCCATTTCTCCCCACATCCCCGCCTCCTCCAGCCTCCTCTGTTCTCATGCCCCCTGTTGCCGCTCCTTCTTCCCTCCTTCTCTCTTCTCTTTGTCCCTCTCCCGAGATGAAAGAGAGGAGAGATAAGGCCAGGTAAAAGAGTGCAGGAAGGGAAAAACAGCAGAGAGGAAAGTGATAAGGGGGGGGAAACAATGGGGGCTTTGATAGCATTTGCGCTACCGTATGTGTGTGTAAGTCTAAGTGTGCATGTGCATGTGTGTGTGTGGCCATGTGCAAGCATGTGCCTGCATGTATATGTGTATATGCCCTGCAGAGATGTGTCTAGTCTTTTATTTTGGAAGCACAAACCTTTTTATTTCAGCCACAGCAGGATGAAGCCGGATTGATGGGTTGACGGGTGATGAAGGAGAGGTGAAGGCATAAAAAAAAGCAACGTGACTTCCTGTTGACCCCTCATTTCACCCCTATTATTATAGTCTCTTTCTCCTCCTCCTCCTCCCTTTTTTTCAGTAGCTCACACTCAATCTCATAATACAGTATTTTTCTTTTAGCCAATAATTACCTTGCACAAAAAGAATCTCACCCACACACCCACCCACCCACACACACACACACACACACACACACACACACACACACACCCACACACACACACACACACACACACGCACACACACATTAACTCACCTGTTTCTCCCATTTGGGGCTCTGGAGCCTTTTAGCTGCCCAGTCTTCCTGTCCTGTCTCTGTTGGGTGTGGTTTTCCAATCTGTCCTGCTTTAGTCATTACAGCCTCACCCAAGCCGTTTCTCAGGCCATACACACACCTGCCACTATTGTGTGTGTGTGTGTGTGTGTGCGCTTTGGGCTTGCACGTGTGAATACTGTATGTATGAGCATATACCTAACTTCCCAGCAGGCATCATTAAAATGTGTGATGAGTGCGTGCATGTGTTTGTTGATTGTGTGTATGTGTGTGTGTGTGTGTGTGTTTGAGAAAGAATGCATGTGAGTCTTTAAACCACATCTGCTTGCAGAATGTAAAAAAAAAAAAAAAGAAGAAAGAATTTTAACTTACACTTGAAGTGGAATTGAATAAAACCAAAACAAGACGGGGGCTCATCACAGAATTATTTCCTCGACCCCGTGGTCCGAAACCACAACGCTTTGATCCACGCTCTTTTTTCTGTGTTGTTTACACCCAAAAGACGAACCTGGGGCACGAGAGAAGACAATGGCATCTCTTTTACATGACTGGCTCCGTGTGTTACAGGTGGGACACACACGGCTAGACATTCCTGAGGATATGGAGGTAAAGAAGCCTTAGGGTTAAAAGATGACTGTGCGAGATGGAGAGAGAGAAAGAGACAGAGAGAGAGAGAGTAGTGAAATATTTATCACCAAATTGAAGACCAAAGTGGAGATACAGGCAACATTTACAGGTATTGTGGCTTATAATGGATTATTATGACATATTTTGAAAGCGCTCTACTAACAAAATCACCAACACCTATCCATTAGTAATAATTAGACCCGTACATTTCCAACTCTGGCTTCCATTATTGTGCTAAATTTCGTCTTGAGTTATTGCAATGATACAGAAGAGGGGGAGAGAAACAGGGAGAGAGAGAAAGGCTGTTGAGAGCAAAGTAAAGCAAGGCCTCTTGACAAATTTTCAGTTGGCTGCCCTACTTTCAGGGAGCGTGCTCCTTTTCGCCCCCTGGTGGTTGTCCACGCTGACAGAAGTGTTCGTTCCCCTTTGCCACAGCGAGACTCTGCAGTCCCTGTGGTAGCCTGCAGGAGGCGACCTAAGCAAAGCAATGCTGGTGGTGGCTAGCGCTCAGTTTTTGGCACTTGCACAGCCAGGTGGGGCTGTCTGCTAAAATTAGTCTGCACTGTGATTGGATTAGGGACAATAGTGGGATTAGAACACACAAAGACTAAAGGTTGGAGGCAATGCTTTAGGGTTAAAATGTGATATTTTAAACTGAGGGAAGGCCACAATATGCTCAAGTTTTTAAATGATTAGGTGAAAAAAGTTCAAAACACTACACAGCAAATCCATTTTTATTATCAATCCCTTGAATATTTTGGAATTAAATCAAATGGAGCATATTGATATATAAGTATATTTTTATTTTACTCTATGTGCCCTGACATTATCATGCATGTCAGTATGGTGCAAACAGAGAACCGAACTGTTGTTCACATAGACACACAATACATATCGTGTGTGCATGTATAGATGGAAGTGGGAAACATGAATTGAAGGCCAAGTGTAGAATCAATAGAGTGTTTTATATCATCCAACCAAGGGATCAATAGTATTTTGTCTATTCAAAGCATGGTTAGATTAGCTTGTGAGACCTAGGACAGTATACAGGCCTAATTCCTCGCTTCCCCCCTCCTCTCCTCCTCTGATTCTTTTTCTATCATTTCTATCATATGTATCCTCCCCGGATATTCTCAGCCTTGCTGTTGTTTACTCTGTCCTTCCTTCCTGATATCCTCCAGAAGCCAGAGAAACTTCCTGTGTGAACTCCTCTTGTCTCTTATCGTTGCCTCTTCCTCTCCTCCTATCTTCTGTGATGTCTGCTTTTGCTCTGAACTTGACTCCCTGGGAGTCCTGCACTGTGTACAGTGAGTTCAACCTTGTCGAAGAAAGCTTCCTACTTCATAAGACGTGACTATTTCCATTTGGTGTACCTGCTCCAGTTGATGCACATTCAGCTTAAGAAGACAGGTGGTCCAAGAGAAATAATGCAACGTATTGCTGAAGACAAACTATACGTGCTCTCTGTTTTTGTTCTGCAGCTAGTTGCATGTATTTCCAAGCATCAGATCAGATGGTACTGTGTATGGAAGTGGTCCTGCTTGTTTTGTGCTTCACCCCACAGACTGTAGCAATTCTTTTGTCAATTGTCGGGAAGTTATTGTAAAAAAAATATATCGTTTTTTGTTAGCTGCACTGATATATGCTAGTTTTTATTGAATTTGTTGTTATGGTTAAAGCAATGATATGACAGCATTATTTCAGGAGAAAGTTTTTTGACAGTCTTAGTAGGCCAACAATATTAAATTACAGAGATGAAGTAGTGGTGTGGAAGGGGAAAAAAATTGATTGCAGAAGCCAACAGTGTCTGTACACCCTGCACCCTGCTCCACACTGAAAATTACATGAACTGGATACAAGCATGATATGTATCCTCTGGTTACAAGCCAAACCACGGTTGGCCATCACAAATAATTAAAAGATTTCCTCTTCAAGCTGCAGTTATGTCTCGTCGTAATTGCTTCTTATCCTATGAAAAGCGATGGCAGAGCACATCTTTTACAATGGAAAATAGCCAGCTGCCAAAGGCGCAGTTCCAAAGTTCAACAGGGATTTGTAGTGAATCCACCATCCAGGTTACACCTAGTTCAACACAGACCCCAACGAAATGCATAGAAGGGCGACTCCAAACTGTAAGACCTAGAAGCTTGGCGCCATAGTGGCAAGATTAAAACTGACACATAGCAAGATTATTTCCTCTAGTAAACATGAGTAAAGTAAAGTAAAAGTTTATTTACTTAAAGAATGGTCACTGCTTCAGTATCTGTCTGTATTTGGTTTGTATTTGGCCTGGTGCGACCTAGCCATGAGTATTGGGGAAGAGCTCTTAAAACAAGTACAAATGACTTATCACTAGTGTATGCAATGAGGTTTTCGCTAATAGCAACAAGTTACGCAACAAGTTAGCTCCCCAAAGTCTGAAGCATCTGTCTCCGTCCCTGAGCGAGCCATCCTGTGGGAGTAACATGAGGACATCTTGGCAGCAGATCCTATTTCCACCCCAGTTTCTCATATTTCTATTTCTCGGGTGGCATACGCTCCACCACTAGCGCTTCCTCCACCGGTGACTCAGTCCCACCGGTCAAAAGATGGGTGTCTTGAGCTACGGCGCTATTAATGTGTGTGGTTGATACAATCCTTGGTTCTACCTGTCAATGACGCAACTCTTCTGGTTTACTCGTTTGCAATCAACATCGTGCAGCAGAAAAGCCGGAGCGTTGCAGGGGGTGTGCTGCACCTTTATTTTGATCCCCCTTTTTCGCAGGTTTTTTTGTAGTTGGGGAGCGTAGTGGTTTAATTTAATTATTTATTTTAAAAATTGAATTTAACCTGAATTTAGTATATTTTCCTTTCTAAGCAGCATCAATTATTTTGGCCTTGATTCCCCCTGAAGTCAACTTGCTCCTGTTCTGTTAGCTGATTATATATATAGTATCTACGGTTGTCTCTTTACATTCACTCCACTTTACTTCTTCCTTCTTCCTTCTTCTTGTTCAGCTTGGTGTTACTGCCCTTCCACACCTAGACAGCCTTCAGGGGTCGTAACAATAACATAACCAATACATTTTTAAAGCGGAACAGGTGCAAAAAAAAAAAAAAACCTACAGTAGTTGGACATCATTACTCATCATACAACACAATGAAGTGTCACGATGGTCAGCAATGCTCTTGCCAGTTGAGAAACTCCTGACATGCATTGTGGGATGTGGGCAAGGCCAGGAACCAGGAAGACACCATCTCTATGCACCTAGTTCATTCACATCATGTATTCTTGTCTTCTCTCCTATTGCATCTGGCAAACCAATGGGCCGTTTCTTAGATATACTATGCCTCGTGAAGTGCTGTGTAAGTATGGATAAGTGGGCTGAATAAGTCCAGCTGATGAGTCTACCGTTAAGGCTAAGCTAACTAGCTCCCCATGAGAAGTAGTTCCTCCAAGACTGGCCCGGCGACGAGGCCAAGTGCATTAACAGCTGCAGTCTGTGAGGGCTGTGTGGCTTGTGAGACAAAAGGCGTTTAACGTGATTTATCAAAGGGTTCATCGAGTACTTCGGGATTATGGCGATTGCACCAACTAGAATGTTTTCCTGGAGTCAGCGTCCTCTGGGGGGGGGGCAGAGGAGGAGAAGAAAAGAAATAGAGGAAGATTAAAGAGCGAGAGGAAGTGAAGAAACAATTTAGGGCAGCGCTTCTAAACATAAACAGCGGCTCCGGTTCTCTTCGTGCACGCTCGCAGAGAGGAAAACCAGAGAGCGGTTGAGTCTCCAAGGTGCCTGAACCCAGTGGACTTCCTGTGACCGTTGACTCACTGGCCTACTAGCAGACGTGTCACTCTGCAGACGGTTGCATGCATTTTCCACTGTTTTGCGTGCCAGTGCATATAGGAACACAGGGTAAAACAGAATACAGTTGGATACGTGGTAGTATTACTAATGCAAACTGTTCTTCCCACCTGACATTGGCGGAGAACTTCCCTCGTAACACTGATATTGCAAGCACGTAAAAATCCACCACCACTTTCTGATTTGTTCCCCCTCAGCTTCTGCTTCGGCTGCATACGCAAAGCATATCTTCACGGGCTTATTTTTCCCTCATGGCTCCTCTTTTCGGATAGTATTATTCAAAAAATAGCACTCATACTTGCAGGGCTAAATGACAGATGGTTTCCACATGTTAACAGAGGAGACGAGAAACTGTTTTTCCGCGGCAAACCTTTAGGGGGAACTCTTAACTTAATAAGAACTTGGTGTACGGGATGGAGAGGGATGAGGATGGAAGTGGCAGGGAGGGAGAGAATGAAAGACACAATCAATCGTTGCTCTGCCTCGGAGTAGGAGTTTGTACACCCCCCCCCCCCCCCCCCCCCCCCACTCATTTGTCATTCTTTTCTGACCTCACTCATTACCCAGAATACCCCAGTTCACATCATTAACCACTGCCTCTTGGAGCCATCTTAGTCATGGCAGGTCCCATTAGATCACCTTCTTGTTCCTCCCCCACGATGGTCCAAAGAGCGGTGAAAGCTCGTCATTGTGCATTGTGATAACTGAGAGAGACGGAGCAACTCAACATAGTGCCATGTCTCATATTCATCTCGCGGTTCCTCACGGTGACGTAGCAACGGGCTTGTAATAACGGAGCCATCTATGACAGTGATGTACGATGCCAGTGTTACTAAGCCTCGGGGCTGCAGAGGCAAACATCCCCTTGTGTGACAGCCGTCCTTTATCTGCTGGGGTCCAGGGTGACGACGGGGGACTAGTGACATCATGGGAATCCTCGCCATCCAGGACAGGACGTCCCAAAAGCTGACATCAGACGAGGGAGGGAACAGATGATCACTTGCAGAGTTGGGTTTTATAACGAATGATATTATTAATAGTATTCCAGTTACCGATAACACAGTCACTCCCTTTAAAGGAACCTACTTTTCAGGAGCATTCCAGGAGTCAAGTGTTAAGCAATTTACCTTGTTGTTGTACCCACGTTCCCCCGACCTGCCTCGTCTACTTTCTACTTCAGTCGGTGATTTTCCTACATTTCCCAGGATGCCTTTTGACAGCCCCCCGTGAACTTGTTCCATTCGGCTGTGTGTTATACTATGTGTGTTAGGCTGTGATGTTAAAAGAAGCAGATACTTTGTACGATGGATTTCTCCCCGTATGATCGTTGGACGTTGGTGCAAAATAGTGAATCTATGTTGAAGTTTTAGAGTGTTGAAATTCTGTCTCCTATTAAACTCCATTGTAGCTGCGTTGGAAATATGTTGACGTGACATCACTACATTTCACTTTATGAATGAGATTGAAGTTTAAATATCCAATCATTTTCATCATAATTTCTTTAACACATGCATACTCACACACACACACACACATATATATCACCTCTGTATCTTTTATGGAAGTTGGTAAGCCACATCTTATTGTAAAGGGCATGTCAAACCCCCAGCCATGGGGAGTCCACCTGTTGCACATGCCAACAAATACACCTTCATACATACGGTGAGACATGACCCTCAGACATAAACACTCCTCCCCACACACCTCAGTCTGACACACACACACACACATTAAAGCGGAAGAGAGTAGCAGTGAGAGGAGTGGGCTGCCTTGGCACTGCAGACCAGCAGCTGTGAAAACAGGCAGCTAGTGATGTCAGAGCAGCAAGGGACTCTGGGTAGCACTGGCCCGTACCAAGGCCACTTTGATGTGTTTGTGTTTTATGGCAGCCCCGAGAGAGGGGCGGAGGATTTCAAGTCGCACTGACTGATCGGGTGTCTATGGATGACCGTGTGTGTGTGTGTGTGTGTGTGTGAAAATGTGTGTGTGTGTGGGTAAAGAAACATACTCTCACACACAAACATAAACACCGTCATCAGGCACGTGAGCCCTACAAATCATTGTGACATCTCCCATACAGCCTGGTAATCAGACACTGAGATGGGTGCAGAGGAACAATTAGACCAAATGATAGACCGGCCACAGCTGCTGCACGGCACTGAGGGAGCTATAGGGAGTGATATAGGGAGTGATAAAGAGAGTGATATAGGATATAGGAGAGAGAGAGAGAGGGATAGCAGGATAGCAGGAGGGTGGGAGGTGAAGAAAACTATTTCCAGGTGAATTCCCAGCGTCGCGATTGACAGTTTGGCCTCCAGACAGGTCCTAAGTGCTGCAGGTGCAAACTCACAGCTCTCCCCTCCCCTTCCCCTTCCTCTCTCACTCCCCCCCCCGTCACCCCTCCACTCCTTGTGAAGGGAAAACATGGTGGAGGGAAGCGGGGGCACAGTGCCAGATGTGCCAAGTCATACCAGCAGCCCGGCTCGGGATCAAAGAACATGGGAGTCCAGCAGGGGAAGTGCGTGGGTGGGTGTGGGTGTGTGTGTGTGTGTGTGTGTGGGTGCTAGGTAAGAGCAGGTGGGAGATTGGAGAGAGAAGAGAAAGCAAAGGAAACCCAAAGCTCAAACTCCCTCTCTTTTTTTTCTCCAGCTACTCAGCAAAAACAGGGAACCTTTCAACATTTCCCAAATTGCAATTAAAAAGAGACTGCTACCACGTCTAGGATCAACATTCCCACTCCAGCTCTCCTCGCACTCCATATTTTCCATTCCATTAGCTGATATTAACGAACAGACGTTTGTATCCAGACTCCCACTGCTGACCGAGCAATGTTCAGACTGGGCACTGCTCTATGGATCAGTGTGAAATTGGTCTACGTGCCGGCGATTTCTCCCTGTGGAGTTTCACAAGATGCCCTCCTCCTCCACTTCCCCATGACTCTCTGTTTACAGATCATCTCCAGGGACGTTGAACTATGAGAGCAAAATGGAAAAACCCCACGTGGGCAGTCAAGCACAGACAATAACGTCACAAACAAGAACGATGTACTCAGACATTAGGTTACAGTTTTGTTTTTTACCTCCCCTGTAAGAAAAGAAATCCCTTTGCAAAGTTGAGTTGGCGTGCACAGTGCATGTGGGCCTACCCAGGTTCCTGCACTGACCGTGTGCTGTTTGCATGTGCCAGCTCAAAAACTAAAGAATATCAAGTTTAATAGTCCTGGGTATTTCTGTACCTGAGCCTTCCTGATCTTACTTCCCCTTCGCAGTGGAGTCTCTTTTCTTGAATAGTTCAGAAGGACTTCCCTTCACTGCATGTGACAAACGCACTGATTGGATGTCTGAGCTTTCTGCAGCCCGATTGAAACACAAGCAATAACCATTCGCTTCTCACCCTCTACTAGAACGTGGGCGGGACGTTTTTTTGCCACCCCTCGCGGCGATCAATAAACGTCAAAACAAATCCTCCCCCTTCTCTCTCCCTCTGTGACGGGAGACAAATATGTCAAATATGTTCGTGCCCGCGAGAGCAAGAGAGCTTGCTCAGACTTGACTAGCAGGTGCTACGTGCACCTACTGCTTGAAGACGATACATTACAACGCCATTAACTTACAAACACATGGCCATGCCGGATTTCCCCCCCCCCGAGGCTACAGTTACTTCACGTACCTGATTTACGACAGCGGCGAGGCGTGTTCGTCGAGAGTAGATAAGCGTCTGTCAGGTTTATTGTTTGCGTCAGGGCTCGTTGGCAGTAACAGCGTTGAAAAATGTACATCATGTACATCTAACAGAGCCTAACTAAAGGTTGTTTTTTCTGGATCGCGTGTCGAGATAACAGTACTTGGCAGGGGGTGGAAGATGGATGGAGCCGTTGCGTTACAGTATGGACAGATAAAAAGATAAAACAATACATCAAACTGACAGACGCGTACAGACGCTCGCATGCACGGAAAATGACGTTCTCAGGGGGGAGGGGGGCGGTTTCGGGTCAACACAAGCTGGCGTGCGGCCCGAAAGCCGCCGGTTCTAATCCCCAGATCGGTTGAGAAAAAAAAAACAAGGTGGGGAAAAGTGAATGAGCGAACGATCTCTCCCCTTCATCACAGTTCCCTTGAGCAACGCACTTT
Organism: Hoplostethus atlanticus; assembly: GCA_034670405.1. Taxonomy (NCBI): domain Eukaryota; kingdom Metazoa; phylum Chordata; class Actinopteri; order Trachichthyiformes; family Trachichthyidae; genus Hoplostethus; species Hoplostethus atlanticus. The sequence continues at coordinate 3,432,003 of JAXDDX010000019.1, forward strand.
CACCCTCAGCTGCTCCAGCGGTGCTGCTTGGTAGCCAGCAGTAGAGGACTACTGTTGGAGTGTGAAACAGGACAGGGCTGAGAAAACAACAGAGAAAGCTGTTTATCTGTGTGTGTGTGTGTGTGTGTGTGAGTTGATAGACAGGTGAAAAACAGGCTGTGGGATCCCAGCATTCTTAGCGGCCATTACTTTCACACACCGGTCGAGACCACACACACCACCTGACTAGTCGAGAGCAGGGAGTTCACTCGTTCACTGTCTCGTTCTCGTTCATGTTGTCGTTCTGTCTCTCTCTCTCTCACTTTCATTCTCTCTATTTATCTTCCTCTCACTTTGTTGACATCTTTTTATCTCATCCGACATATATCCGTCATTGCGTCACTCCTTTTTTCCACTCTTTCCACAATGTGTTTTTCCTCTACCCCGATATGTCGTGTCCCTTCTTCCATTCGTCTGTCAGGACCTCATTCCTACACAGCCTTTCTCTGTCTTCCCCTCGTTTTTTTTCTTCTCCCCCACCTCCACACCTTTTCATGTCATATTAAGCCTCATCTTCTACCTGTCTTTCACCACCGCGCCGCTTCTCATTTTCGAGTCTCGCCCGCTCTAACTCCCCCGCCCCCCCCACTGCTCAAGATAACAGGTCTGTTTCCCCGCCCCCCCCCGGCTCGCTACGTAGAAAGCGAAAAGGGAGCGCTCGTTGCCGTTTCTGTGTTTACAGCTGCGCGCTAAGAGGCCCCGTCTGGCCCGTCGATCTGTCAGCACGCCCACCAGGAGCGCATGGGGGGGAGAAGGATATCACTCAATGAGCCTGAATTATCCAGTCCAGACCCTCGGTGTGCATCTTTCAGTCCAAGGCTCAGTGACATTATTGATCAGGGCCTTGACCCAAATGGATTGCTAGTGAGTGCATGGATCCACCCCCCTTGACTTGTGCACCTGCCACCCTATGCCCGCTGGGAAACTCTACCCAGTTAGAGCAAGTACAGCCCGGCTATGTCCTGCTGTTGTGTACCAAGACATCACACCTCTGCAACAGAGCTGCAATCAGACATAAACATAGATTTGCACACGAGGGATATAGATTCACATCTTAAGGTAATATATTTTTTGTTTTTTTCCCTAAAAGAACATATATTCAAAACTTGTGTTGTATAGTTTCACATCATTAAGGTTTATATGAGCCTGAAAGGTGGGTGGAGCTCCATACTCCATCAGGCTGAGGTGACAGTCCACTGGCTGGCTGTTGGATGTCCCAAGGGTGAAGGAGGACCCTCGCTTCAGCAACTCGCCAATCATCTCGGAGACAGACATGGGTAATGGGTGCTAGCTGTCACCGCTGACAAAACACCGGCTCTGAACTGTGAGGTTGAAGGTTCAAACGACAGCAATGCCAGTAATTGCAGCTTTTACCTTCGTCGGAGGTCACAGGTTGCTCAGCTGATGGCGTCAGTGTGGGGAGAGTCCCTGGTGGTGACGGTGTGTGTGTGTATGTGTGTGTGTTTGAGAGATAGAAGTGTGTGCACGTGGACTCGTTTGTGCATATACATTTGCCTGCATGCGTGTGTGTGTGTGTGTGTGTATGTGTGTGTGCTTGCAAGGGAGCGGCTGGCTTGCATCTATATTGTTGCTGACATAAGGTCTGGCCTGCAGAGAGAGAGGGACTTTTTGAGCCTGCGGTAGCCAGTCTGTTGGTCGGGGAGTCAGTTAGTGAGGCATTCAGTCAGTTAGTCAGTCAGTTAGTCAGTAAGTCAGTCAGTGAGTCAGTCAGTCAGTCAGTCAGTCAGTCAGTCAGTCAGTCAGTACAGGATCTGATATTTGGCAGTATACCACCAACTACCTTCTATCAGAAAGGGAGCCTGTACATTATGTCCCGTAGGGTTTGTGTGTGTGTGTGTGTGTGTGTGTGTGTGTGTGTGAGATCAAAGCTCCCTTCCTTCAGTCTTTCATTGCTCTCTCTCTCTCTCTCTTTCTCTCTCTCTCGCCCTCCCTCTCTCCCTCATCCGTCTCAGTTAATCCTTTAACTTTGTCTTTTGAAGTCAAACTATCTCAAGATAATATTTTTACTGTTTGGCCTGTGAGTGAGTGCCAAGTGGGCCAGAGGTTGAAACACACTGTGGCATATGCAGTGCATGCGTGGGGTTACGGTACAGGACAGGCGAGTCTCTCTTTCATTTACTCTCTCGCTCCATCCATCCATCCCTCCGTGCCCAGAAGGGTGTGATTAATACAGATGACAGGGCAGCCATCCACCATCATCACAGCATGCTTCAATCTGCTTTATGAAACCAACGGAGGGGCCCTACGTTCATGTGGCTCAGCCAATCTCTCCCTCCAGTTGGAAAATACTGCTGCCGCAGCACAAAGCACAAAGCACGGCAGAGCGGTTGATGTGGTCAATCACAGCGGTCCTAGGTTTGTTTCTGCGGGGATCCATTAATCACAGGAACCACAATTCGTGCCCTACATCCTTGTTTTTTCTGTTTTGATTTGACTTCGGTGTATCATCTTGGAGCCGTGACAAATTGAAAGGAAAACTCATTTTTCCTCCGTCGCGATTTTCTACATGAGCATTTCGAGGGAAAGAGGAAACTGTGTTTGCAAAGGCTATTGTCTGGGCGCTGCGGCTTGACCCTTGCACTCCGGACTATTGGATGCTTGTAATGTTGGCAGTGTGGGGATTTCAGCTTGTTCCCCTGTTCATTATGTGTCACTCTGGGTAAGAGCATCCTACAATGTAGTGTAATGTAATCAAAGGTACATGATGGATGTTCAGCAGTGAGAAACACAGCACATGATTCAGATGGCTGGAAGGCCTGTATACAAGAAACTAAACAATAATAGAAACTTTGAGTGCGCTGAGAAAATTCCCCCGGTCGGATCCCAGCAGAGATGTTATTGCCCGCAGTTTGTCACCAGTTCCCCTGCAGGCTCAGACTCACCCATACACACATACACATGCAAACACACACATACATGCCCGCACACACACACACACACACATGCACGCACACACCAGACAGACAGTGTCTGACTCCTCACAGGTCAGAGCCGGGCCAAGCCTGTTTTGACGCAAAGCTTTCTGGGAATCCAGTTTTTTTTCCCCCCTTTTTTCCTCTTAATTGGCTTGTTTACTTTTCCAGGTCTGCTCTTCTCAAGTCTGAGGGGGTGCTGTGGCTCAACGCTTTCCCCCAGTGATGACTGGTGTCTTGGACAGGACATCGGCGGTCTTACAAGACACATTTTTCTCTGATTTGTAAAGAGAAACCTATTAACGCCTGATGGGTTCATCAAAGAAATGGTCCCAGTGTGTTTCCAGCGCTGGGGACAAGCGGATTACATGGGAAACCAGTTCTGGTAGCTGGATTGTTCCCATGGCAACAACGTCCTAGTAATCAGATGAGATCACTTCAAGAAATATCCTGCTCAATTGAAAGGTTCTTCTTTAATTTCATATATGTTTAGAGATTTTCTATACAAATCCAAAAATAACAGACATTCTGTGTGTGTGTGTGTGTGTGTGTGTGTGTGTGTGTGTGTGTGTGTGTGTGTGTGTGTGTGTGTGCGTGGCACATAGGGGGAGTTTTGTAATGGCATTGAAGAGACTAATGGGTTGTTTTGACAAAGCAACATACACACACACACCTCTGAGCTGATTTAGGAAAGAGATGGAAAATACGCTCAGGGGAAAATATGACGAATATATGTGTGTGTGTGTATGTGTGTGTGCATGTGGGTGTTGGTATGTGTATGCATTTACCCTCATAAATCTGCGTCTATTTCCTTGAGTGTGTATGTTTGTGTGTGTGTGTGTGTGTGTGTGTGTGTGTTTTGACTTATTTTATGCCCAATAAGTCAAGGGGGTAAAATATGTCTCTTTCAAGGCGGAAAGACAGGCAGTTTGTCACCGTTCTTACAGGATAAGTACACATAGTGTGAAACCCAAAGTGTGTGTGTGTGTGTGCGTTCTGACCACCCTTCAGACACTTCGGTCCTCTCTTGTCTCCGTCCAAACTTCTGTGGAAAGAGTTTTGTTTTCAGGACACTTCTGAGGACAGTTGCCGGTTATTGGTCTTGGCCCGATCGCCGAGTCCTTTCAGCAAACCCAGAACGAGAAGCTGTGAGACAAATGGAAAATAGCACAGTGAGAATTGGGAGTCCTTTTTCCTTCACTGCAAAGGTTGTGCCCCCTTTCTCTGTTGCTATCCAAAAAAGGGTTTTTTGTTAAAGCCGGTCATTGCACGTTTTGATTCATCACTTCCTGTGGAGAAGTGTCCATACCTGACACCATACTTGGATTTGGGAAATGGGCTGCAGTGTCCTGGACTTTTATATGACATTTCTGTCCATTACAGGCTACCATTAGCTGTGCCAGAGACTTACTTGGATGCCAATATGGGTTGATAACTTTGTTCGTTAACTAATGTTTTGATAGCTTCTGACTGACAGCTGTAAGAGCCAATTAGAGGCCAGATTATGACAATTCCTGTCTGACCCTGCAGCCCTGAAGGTCCAAAGAGAGAAAGCGTCGCCCTGCACCCTGTAGGTCTGAAAGGCCTCCCCTCCTTTCTCTTTTTTTTTTTTTTGTATCAATTTCTTTTCCTCCTGGGCTCTGCATACTTTGACCCGTTTTTATTACATCTCCTGGCTCATTTTTCCCAGGCTGACAGTAACAACTCATGAGCGTAACTGAGCCAGAGAGCTTCAGGAGAATCACTGGCAACCTGTGGAGTCCCATAGCCTGATAACACACATGCTACCAGAAACACCACATAACTGCAAAAACACATGTGTGTACTGTGTGTGTGTGTGTGTGTGTGTGTGTGTGTGTGTGTGTGTAAATGAAAAACAGACTGATGAGACAGACACATTTATCCCTAAGTCTGCACTATCTACTAAATGATATTTATTTTGGTCCGTGCACAAGCAGGTAAATATGCCACGTCTAATTTTCGCCACACGCACGTCTCAGCGTATCGACCTCCTCTGCTGGACCGACACACGTGCGCTTCAGGGGGGACAAAGAAACGGCAGGAATGCGTTCATGTGCAAACACAACTCAGCTGATGAGAAACACATGGCGGCTATAGCTTAGGATGTACGCACACGGCTTGATTCCTCAAAAAAAAAGCTCTTTCCAAGTTCAATGAGTGCGTAGATGTAGTATATAGTATGGATGTTGAGTTTCCCAGTGGGGAAGAGAGTCAACTGAGTACCACAGGACCCAGACACCAAAGTGATGATGATCACTATACTGGGAGGCTGCAGGTACACTTGTTTTAATGGGACTGTTATGCCAGGATACATTACGTGACATTAAGTTCAAATCACAGTTTGCTCACATTGCTATCTGATCTTCAAAGCCACATATGGAAGTGGTCGGCCAAATCCGGCGACAATAAGCACACAAGCAAGCAATGTAAAGAGAGGGAGAATGGGAAAAGCAACGCAGACATAACAGACAATTTCACCAACAATGTGATCTGATAGAATCTGATGTTTGGAGACAGATTTCCCAAAACGTGCAGCCGCAGCAAAACAATAACGTCACCCAGGATTTTTGATCTCGTGCGCTAGCCAAGGTGTGGTGAAACCCGGTCAGAGTCCTTCCAGTTTGTGCGTCTGGCCTCTGTCTTTCACTGTGGCCTTGCAGCTCGGGGCCCGGTCTGCTGTGAGGACTGGCGGCTCGGATCTGCTGTGCAGTCACATTCCCCAAACTGCAGACAGACGGAGGCTACAGAGTAGGTCAGTAGGACAACAGTCTGTGTGCGTGTGTGTGTGTGTGTGTGTGTATATGTGTGTGTCCAAGCCTTTTTTTAAATTTGATCTATATCCCTAGTGGGGATCCGATATCCAGCAGGATATGGGGAACGGATGATTGTGGGGTTGGCAATGTTTTTAACAGGCCTTTTTCACTGTGCTGCATGCTGGGGTGTGTGCGTGTGTGTGTGTGCGTGCAGGCACACACTGAAGTCATCCATGTACACACACACACACTCCAAATCATCAACTACACTTACTGAAAACAATATATATCATATCCCATTGCTTCAATGTGCATTTAATGGTATTGACCACTGTTGTCCAAAGCAGTTCCCAGTTACATCTCCACATAGACTGACGCTCCCTGTGTGCAGCCATGAGACATTTGAGGCTCCGGCAGAGAATCGGACACCAGCGTCAGCCAATCACGTGCGCCTCATTGGCATCCATTCAGTATATTAATTTCCAATGAAACTTTCCGTGCGGCGCGATCAACAGGCTGCCAATTCAGAAGGGCCGACGCCGCCAGAGCACCGGGGCCAACCAAACAATCCATCCATCACTGTCGCTGGGTGTTTCAACACAGATGCTGATGCAGTAAAGAAACCCTTGAACAAAAGAATTAGTGTTACCTGACAAAAGAAATGTTACACTTTCAATGACAATAGATACTGTTACTGATAATACATAGTAAAAAAAAAAAGCCAATTCGCCAATTTATGTTCTTTGTGGTGCCGAAATGTCATTGCTTTGTCGAGAGGGGATGGCAGCATTTGAAACAGGCCCCATATCACACCATGTTACCCTGGTCCCCTGTACTTTGTGTTCATTGCCTGCAGGTCCGTATTGTGCACTGTGGGTTCCACGGTATTGTCTTGAGGTCGGTGAGTAAGTGCCACATGCTGTCTGCGAGGAACATGTGTGGGAATGAATCTCTTGGAAATATCTGTGGAAATAACCTTCATGTAGCTTCCTCTTTTGGGAAAAATCATGTCTTCGTCTAGGAATATAACGTCCTCTTTTAGGAGTACGGCGTCCTCCACATTGTAGCTCATGTCTTTGTTTGCCTGTCCATGAGATGAGGTATTTGAAATGCTTGTATTGCCATTCATTGTTTTTGTTCGACTCTGGTTGTAGACTGTGTGTCTGTGCCTTAAGGTCATGAAACAGCACTGGATGAACTCCCACACACTGTTTGCATGGTTTTTTTATGTGTATGTGTACATGTATTGGCAATTCACCAGTCTTCCATATACAGTTTAGCCGTCAAACTTTACTGTGTATGACATGATCCATGAAGCCATAGGACCAACTCCAGACTGAACCGTAAAGAATCGGTTATGCTGAGTCAGCACAGGAAATAAGCAAAGTGTGAGAAACAGAAAACCGCAAAATCCTAAACCTGATTCACCTTGATGGCGAAGGTAAAATTGAGGTCAAACACCAAAAAAAGCTGTTTTGTTCAAGCTCACTCTTTTGGATTTGTCCCGAGAAAAGAACATTTGAACATTTTTCTTTTCATATAATTTGTTTATTTGGTTTCAGTAATGCATGTCTGGAAGCCTTGAAGACAGAGGCTGCCCACCAGTTGGTTGGCAGTAAAAAAAAAACCTTCAGTCTGTCAGACTCGTAGGAGCCAGTTCACATACTGGTTCACTGCTGTGTGCACGTTTTGGGAGAGGACGAGAACAACACCGCCACAGAGAACACACATTCAGATTTCTGATAGCGCAAATTGTTTTCAGGCTACTGTGAAATCATGATGGGACCAGATACGTAGCGGCCATGATGTATCCATAGTAACCAAGATGTATCCATAGCAGCCAGGATGTATCCATAGTAACCATAGATGATTTACTCATGTTGAATGTTTGTTTTTTGTGGTAGTGTTGTGTTGCACACAGCAGTGAACCCGGATGTGAACCGGCTCCTGTGAGTCTACAGATGCATTATGGAACGGGATACATGCTCAACCAAACATGCAAATACACCCAAGCAGATTTGCACACATGCACACGCACGTGCGCACACACACACAGACTTTGGATGTAGAAGTCAGTTTGCTAGCATATGTCAGTGTGTGTTTATCCTGCAGTTAGTGGGCTGTGAAACCTGAATGAAACTTCCCGCTGTGTGAAACAAGAACAATGCCTTTTCCAGACTATGAAAGTCTGAAACGGAAAGCCAAAGACACACAATTATAATCCACACCAACCTGTTTAAGCCCCGGTGGAGTACATTTCCGATATTTGTTTGTTAAAAGCACATAGTTTGAGTTCGGAGACCGAGAGGGATTTTACTGTCTGCATGCCAGAACAGTATTCTCCAGCGCCTCTCTCAGAGTTGTGTATCAGGAAACTGCATTTGAGGAGGCTCCGGAGGGGAGACATTTTGGATATTGGCCAGATGATTTCTCCCTGAGGGAAAGGTTGGCCAGGCCACGGCGAAGAGAACAGCAGGGGATGGAGGAGAAGCAGAGATGGGGTTACGACGAAGAGGAGGACATTTAGTTTAGTCTTCCTAATGTAGTGATTTGAATTGTAGTTGGGCTAGTATAATCACCACACCGACAGGTAAGTGTCTAGAATAACCAGGACAGGAGGTCAATGGCTCAAGCTTAAAGCTTGTAGCATAGGCTCCTGAGACCTGGCAGAAAAAAAGTCTCTTGGATGGAAACATGTTGCAGTGATTTTTTTTTTTCTTCAAAAAATCTATGTATTCATATTTGATCAAATATCCCCTGTATTGGACATCAGTTCATGTGAAATGCTTCTGGCCCAAAGTGGTTCACGTTTGGGGTCATCATTTGTGATGGTTTTCCTCTTGCTCATCCTCAGCTGATGCCCCCTCCTCTGAGCTCTAGCTCCAGCTCTACTCAGGCACACCTGAACCAATTAGAGGCTTCACGTTTTCATACCTTCATTGGTTCAGGTGTGCCTCAGTAGAGCTGGAGCTAAAACCTGCAGGACAAGGGGGTGCTTGAGGATTGGATTGGGAACCACTGCAACCTGTCCCGCTTCATCCTCATCATCTGACAACTATTTGTCTGAGCCTATCTCAACATTTGTTAACACATTTCTCTCTGCTTTAGTCAGTTCTGTCTCCTACATATTATACAAATATAAATATGGTACTTGAAATTAACCGGAGACTTGCTGGGTCTCAGGAGGATAATGTGGCATTGTGCAGTACTGTTTGGTATTGTGTAGTATAGTGTGGAACTGCCATTCATACCCCCTCCACACACACACACATGCACTCACTTACATTGTCTAGTTGTGTTGTTGTATCAGATAGATTGGTTGTATTATTATACTGATGTTGAGTCAAGGCTAGATTAATGCTAGGTTCATGGCAGGCAGTAGATGGCAGGGTAAAGTGGAGATGAGAGGTGGTGGCATTGAGGGGGGTGGTTCCAATACACTGTTGATGTCCCTTCTTGAGGTGTCGTGGGCCCAACTCAACGAAACATCAGTGAAGGAAGGTTCACTTGATAACCCCAATGACATGCCGCATACCGCTGTTGGCCAGGGTAGGTAACTGGAGAATGGTGCCATCTGAGGAATGACTCTGCAGATTTATGACTGTGTGGCCTGATGTTTGGTATGGTGTTCATTTGATGGTGGTTGTATCACTCGTATTTTTTATCTGAATTGGGCTTCTACAAATGTTTACCTTGGATTATGGCACAAGGGCTAGTAACATCTTGTCCTGCATTCTGCATTCTGCTGTGGCACTGGTCATCCTTGGGAGTGGGGAAAAGGGGAGTCTCTTCATGTTGTGCTCAGGTTACTCCTAGGCCGGGCATAACATGTATTAATGAATGCTAAAGCTAACCCAGGCTAGTGACTGTTGTGAATAGTGCAGCTGACAACTAGGGAAAGACCTAGTGGCAGCATGGAAAGACAGCTGACAGGAGGAAATAGACCCCAACCGGGCTGCAATGGGCTAGCAACTCATTGCTGCAGACAGTAGCCAAGGCTAGATAGACCATTTGGTTACACCCTCAGTAGCTACAGACACAAATATAGGTAAGAGTCTGCGAGAGTGGAGGTGGAAGATGACTCACTGATGGTTGACACAGCTATTGAATCTGGAACGGATGAGACTCTGAGTAGGGAAAACATGTCAGTGGAAGCCACTAGTTCAATCACCCTCACTCACATGTGCATACAAGTGCCACTACAGAGGCAAATTGATAAAATGTTTTAAAAAGGAAAACAATGAAGTTCATTTTATAATTTATTTTTATTGAACAGACAAAACAACAATACAAAACGACTACACTAGTCGTTTCTGTTGCTGTTGCTGTCGCCGGCGCCGGTGCCGGCGTCCTCGTCTCCTCGTCGTCCTGATTGACTTCAGGCGCTTTGCCCTGGTGGAGCCGTGGCTGTTTTCAGGTGGAGGAGGAGCTCCTTTCAAGGGCTGAGTTGTTTGTCTTTTAACTAAGAAAGGTGACATTTTTTCAACAATAGTTTCTACATTTAAAATTGTATGAAATAGATGATTTCTGATTCACGGTAAACTACTTGTTGGCCTCTTTAAGTCCATAGCTTCCCCAAAGAGCAAATGCTCTGTTGAAGAACTTCACTTTTCTTTTCTGAGCAAACTAAACTAACAGAGGATTAAAGGTTTGTCAGATACCTACCTTTTGCTTTAATGGAACGTTTGATGGAAGGCTCCATCGTGTCGACAGTCTGTGGAAAAGTACAGGAACTATTGTCAGACAAGCAACACAATTTTCAGCCTAATTTACCCAGAAAGCATCAGTCCAGATAATATATTGAGATCTTTACATATCATGTACAAGAGTTATTACTTCTCTGTGTTTTTGCCATCATCATGTGTTAAATAAAGAGTACAATAAAGAGTACATTGCTCTGGCAGCATCCTCAGCATGTCCCCCACATTACCTGTGAACTCGGCAGGCAGGCGTCTTGTAGGCCGAGGGATCTCCTGTGGCACAGCGATGAGAGGCTGGGAAACCACACCGGGCCTCTGATCATCCAGAGAAGGAAACCCAATACCTTCCAGATTTGGGTACTTCTTCTCCGATGTCTCGTTCACTGTGACTGCAGACAGAAAATCAAATGTAAAGATGAGTTAAAACTAGAAATGCATTTCCTGGAGAAAATGTGTGAGATTGGTGTTTGTGCAAAAGCTGCAAAGTATCAAGGTTTTAAAGGTATGCTAGGTTGTGGCTGGAAGGTGGTCAAACTCGGTGTACCACGGAGCTCCGTCGGATGTCCTTCTTGGCCGCCGACATCAGGCTGGGTTACTTACCTGGTTTGCTGATACCTGGACAACCTGTGTCACCACAATACAAACTGCACTGTCGCTGAAACAGCTCTGGCAGCATCCTCAGTGTCTCGTCTGTATTGTGTGTTTTCAGGTGGAGCTCCTTCCCAGGGATGAGTTGTTTGTCTTGTACCTAAGAAAGGTGACTTCACTTTTTGACAACACAATTTTCAGCCTAATTTACCCAGCAAACATCAGTTCAGATAAACTTACCTGGTTTGCTGATCACTGGTTTGCTCAGCGGTCTTGGAGGTCGTGTGTCTCCACAATAGAGACTGCACTGGCGTTGAAAAAGCTCTGGCAGCATCCTCAGTAGATCGTCTATGTTGACCTTGACAGGCGGTGGGCCTGGAGGTGCTTCCATGATGTACTTTGTGTAAAAGTACAGAAAATATTCTCCTAGAGTACTAGTTGTCCGTGTGTCTTCGATCGCTGTTCCTTCTCAACAAAGACTGGAGTGTCTGTGACAAACTTCTTCACCATCCTCAGCATTCTAGAAGAGAACGATGTCACAGTGGAGACAATGGAGGCAGAATCCATAGCAACTGGATTGTTACCAGTAAAGGAGGACATGTAGTTGTGATATCTAAAGTGATAGAGATTTACAATATGCTGTATTGCTAACGTAATATATCCTGTTTGATCACAGGGCTGCAGTGTCACCTTATGCGTTGCTCTGGATGAGCCTCACCATGCCAAAATAAACCCTCATGCAAACGTTTACTTCATTTTAAAGAAAAGTATAGTCTGTATCCACATAAGTAGTAAAGTCAAGTGTGTGTATTTGAAGGCAACAACTTACAGAAGTGTTCTCACAGAAGTATTTTGGTTGTTAATAACAACTTCATTTATCTTACCACTTGATAGTGAATTCAACACAGTATTCTGATCAAATAACCACCTTTGATCTTAGTTAATACTCACTAAAAGTACACAGACAAGTAAAATAGTGTGAATACAAGTGAAGAAAATAATCAAAGATGCAAGTGATGGTTCAAAAATCAATCCTCAAGACGTTATTGCGTAACATTTGAAATTCAACTTTTATTCCAACAATAAAAATGTCACAAAATGTCCAGACCGTGCCCCTGCCTAGAACCGGGCCCCGCTCATTTCCCTTTGTCATCTCTTTTCTATCTGCCTCTCTTTCCATGCTCTTCCCATGTATGTCTGTTTGTTTCCACCCTTTCTCTGTCTGTCTGTCTGCTGTTCTCTCTCTTTCTCTCGGGCCAAAACCACAAACAAAAAGGCGCAGGCAGCCGATCCTGTAAGTAGCTCCATCAACACACCCTGACCTATTTGGACAAATCACGCCATTCCTTTGAGCATGACAGATTTTGATTTTTTCATGCTGTCAGTGGATATTAGGTTAATATAAACTTGTCAAGGTTCTTCTGGGGGTCCAAATTTTTCCTTGGACGTGTCTTTTATTATTAGCCACGTTTATTTACGTGCAGTGTTCCGGATGCTGGCTCAGATCCCGGTACAGGGCTTATTTGGAATAAGCATATGCATCTTTAATAACCGGCTCTTGAATATCATATCCCTGTATCCATGCACCCGCAAATAAATTCCTGCTTGTATGTGTTCTCCCGCCAATGTTTCAGCTATTGAAGTAAGTGAGTTAAAAACCACACTGAGCTTGCACAGACTGAAACGGAACAACACGTTCACATGCATCCGAAACCTGCAGCTTAGTTCACTATAGACATAAGTGGTCTATGGGTACATAGGTACAGGGATATTCTACAGCAGGTTACTAAACTATCCTGAATAAGACATAATGGGGATATGAGCCTGTGTGTATGTAAACATGCTCATCGAGAGTTTGGATTCTCCGTGGACTGTATTTCTTGGCCCGGGAATCAAGGATAAACGATGAAAATGTGTTGCAATTTGTCAAAACAAAAGTGCATGGGCGTCAATGGGAAGATCAGATGATGATAATAGGACGACTTCTTAGAACGCCATATGGAAACTGTCTTTTTGCTCGCTGCTTTCCAGAAGGAGGTCAGAGGTCAGGGTCAGCAGGGCAGATGCTTGCCAACATGACTCGCCAGCGCCTTGAACCTGGGGCCTCTGGTTGAATGACGGTCTCCCTGCTCACACCACCCTGCGTTTTTTTTTTTTTTGTAGGACACTTGGCAGAATCTCCCGCACACCCACCCACCCCACATTCATTTCCTCCCCAGCTGAGCCCCACCCAGGCAGGGTAAACATGGGGCCAGGCCTCCCTGGAGCTCCTCACCACCAGGCCTGGTCACCAGCAGGTCAACCACACCACCAGACCCAGGTGAAGGGCTCTAATGGGTCCGTCCAGGCCTGGAACAGCAGTCCGAGGGCTGGAGAGAAAGCCTGGGAATCTGGGTTATACCTGCAGAGACAGAGAGAAGCTGAGGGAAAGAAAGGGAAGACAAAAAGAGGAAGACAGAAAAGAGGAAGAGAGAGACTGCAAAAATAGACTTCTTTAGTCATTTAATCTGCTTTTGAAATCAACTTGTTCCAAGAATGTTCACTTTTATACTAGTGGAAATATCATTTCTAAAAAGTTCCTCAAGTGAAAATTCTCTGGAAACAAGGGGAAATATCTCAGTCTTGTTTTAAGACTGAATGTGAGACTAAAAGATGTTAAGATAGACATTTTCTGTAGTGCAGAAAATGGAGAGAGGAGAGTTTTCTGTGTGTGTGTAGTCAGTCTAGGCTGGTCTGGTCTGGATGGCCCATTGTCCTGTGAGTGCCAACCATCTGCCCTCTGCCTCTTGCCCCAGTCAGAAAATGGTTTCGCCCAATCAGGAATGCAGGGCTGAAAATCCCCACAGTAGCTTCTACCACGTCGCAGAGTAGCTTTTTGCCTGATTTTGAAAATGACAGTTTTTAAATTCCTCGGGTTTCATCAGTCTAGACGTCGGAAATGTGGGCTCGTGACACACTGGGAAAATGTGAGTGAACGAATGATACCCCTCTCAGTGGCCCACAGTAGGCTGGGGTTGTACTGGGCAGGTGTGATGCTATCGCTTTCTAGGGGCTCGGGGTGGAGAGGTGTGGGGGGGTGTGCATGAAACTACACACTAAAACTACACTGACTTTAAAACCTCCACCTGTTAACACTAAGTGCTGTGGTAGCACAGAGTTGTTGAAACTTGACTTAGCCACTATAGTTAAAATGGCCGAGCTACTTCCTGGTATGTGAACGCACCACGGACCAACCTAGAACTGACTTCTACCGTGGACGAGCCACGCTGGATCTCCCACATGCAGGGAGACCAAAATTCCCATAGTCACTCGACATTGCATTACAAGCGTTAGACACAAATGAACAAACGCACCCAGAGCCCGACTCTCTGTTTACCTCTCTCACTCCGTCTCTTTACCCTCGCATGAAACCCGAGACATTTCCCCAGGTATTTATTAGACACTGCGTACTTTTGTGAGATTGGCAGAAGAGATACTGGCCGCTGTTTAACCAACTGCTGTAACTCGACTACGGGACAGGGGACTGCGGACAAAGGGAAATCTGCGTCAGAAGCCGGAAAAAAACAAAACAAACACCTGGAAGTGTTACACGCTGTGCCGTCCTCTCTGTCAATCTCAGTTAGCCTCGTTGTAATTCAAACCTGCCCCTGAATGTCTCGCTCACATTCACCGAGAACATCTGAGAACGTGGATACACATGGGAGGAAAAAGAAAGAGGAAAAACATCCGACGAGAGACTATTGAGAGAATCAGGACAACAGGAGTAAAAAAAAACACTGCTCTGGTCCTATGAGAGGCCGGTCCTCCTGGCTGGATGCTAGCAAGTCTACATTTCATCAAAGGTTCAATCGTCAGTGAAAAAGCTTCCAGGTTTCGGATGACAGAAACGTTTTGGCCTCGACACCAGGGCTTTCATCTCGAAGAAGAATGTGTGCTTAGTCAACTTGCCTGGTGAAATAAAAGTTAAGGGGCGGGGGGGGGGGGGGGGGGGGGGGTCTCCGCTGAAGTGCTGCTGACGAAGAGATTCTGTACATTTGTTCAAAGGCTGTGCATTAGCATTCAGACAAACACAAATAAACCTCACCCATCTTTCGGAGGGCAGCAGGCTTTCCGTATCACCGGTCAGATAAAACACAACGTGGCCTGAAAGAATGCGATGTACCTTTTCGAAAGCGTGTAATCGCTTAAAGATGGCGAGCTTTCCTTTCCCTCGCCTGCATGTATTCACAGAAACCATACCTACAAATAAATGTGTGTGTGCATGCACGCGCACCTACACACACACACACACACATGTACTCAAGGTCATGCCTACGAAACACACCCTCAAATTACTATTTGGCTTAGCACGCAGGAAGTAGGTAAGCCCACTCGATCTGACCGTTGCCACGGCAATGGCCTAGCGGGTTCTAGTACTGGTGCTGGTCCATTGGCCCATGGGATCAAGGGGCGGGGTTACCCAGGGAGTTAGAAGGTCCGCCTAGCCAACTGGATTTGTCAGCCGTTCTCCGGTTGGCATGAATTCAAAGAATGTGGGCAAAGCACCGGTCATTGACTCAGAGGTGTCTGAGAAAAACTGAAGGGAAAAAAAGAAAGCAGGGGGGAAAAAGAGGAGAGAAGGGAAGAGAAAGAAGAGAAGAGAAAAAGTAGAAGAGAAAGGGGAAGAAGAGAAGAGGAAGTAAAGGAGGAGAGCAGAGGGTGGAAAGCACCTGAAAGTGTGAGTCAGGGGAGGAGGAGGAGGAGGGCTGGCTGCAGCTGCAATAACACAGTCTGGCAGTCCGAGGGGGAGCTGCTAGACTTACAGCGCTGTGTACACACACACACACACACACACACACACACACACACACACACACACACACACTCATGTGCATGCTCTTCCATATAGTCTAAAAACATTTTCTCATCCACCAAGACTTTTCTTGGGTCAGACTTCAGCCCGTGCATGTGTGCTTGCACTCACCAGCTGCGTCTTACCCTAACCTGCTAGCAGTGTCCGTCAACACACACACACACACACATCAGAATCACTTTATTTGCTCCGTAAAGGGATTTGTCACGGTAGTGTTCAGAAACAGTGCAACACAAGTGATAGACTACACATGTCCGTATAGGTGTATGGATTCAAAATTCAATATCTACAGTATGCTCACACACACACACACACACACACACACACACACACATTCAGGCCCAGGTCACCTAGTGCAGCCAGCCACAAGCATGGCCAGAGCTGGGGATCCACACCCCCCCACATCTGGCAGGCTGGGATCTGGTCTTGGCCTCGGGTTCACAGCCTGCGGTGGTCTGGGTTTCCCAAAAGCATCTCGCCTCGCTTCTCTCCTCCTCCTCTCCTCCTCCTCTCCTCGACTTAGCACAAAGCAAAGATGAGCTCAGCGCCAGCGATGCCTTTCGGGAAAAAACAAAATCCGAGCGCCCCGGTCTCCCTCGCTGCCGGCCGCCGCGGTCAGACTCTCTCGCGGAGAGGCCGATGTCTGGTCGTCTGCAGCACTCGTCTCCGCAAGCCACCGACACAGATCCCACCAAGACATACACAGGACACTGTGGTCACGACTGCACTTAAAATACCAACGGCAGTTTGAAGCTTCGGTGTCATTTGAGGTCAGGGTGGCAGGGAACCGTGCGTAGACGTGAACGAGTGAGTGAGGAGAGAAAAGTCATCGGTGAAAGAAACATCTCACTTTATTTGGATAGTCCAATGCTGACAAGTGACTATCATGGGTCACTACATTTTTAGGTGATGCAAAAGAGTGAAAAGTATTGATGTATGAACAGAACTGGGCATTAGATATAGTCTCTTTTCTGTAAAGCTGTAGGTCGAAACTGAATGGTGGCCCTGCTGAGGAAATGAGATCATCTATCCCTGCTTACCTCACTCTCCGTGTGAGTTCACTCACACTCTGTACTGTACTACGATGGAGAACCAGTCTCCTCCTCCTGCTCTGTGGGGAAAAAACAGAAGCTGTTCAAGTTTCATTCTTGCAAGAGAGACGGTGACTTTTTCATTTGAGGGAAACAAACTTGCAAGGTCTGATTCTGTAGTTATTGCTAATGGGATGAATTCCAATCAGCCAATCAGCTTCAGAGTTGATCCTGGTGATTTTCTTCCAATGTAGGGGTTTCCCGGTTGTTTTTTTCACCAGTTTTGTTTTAGTTTGTCTGTACTGTCATGGGAAAGTCCAGTGAGCACGGTTTATGTGTGTTTACTACAAACCCCATGGATGGGCGGAAGGAGGGAGGCAGCGAAAAGAGAAGAAAAGAGGCATAACAAAAATTCCAGGAGGACGGGAAGGAAAATACTGTGGGGAGGTATGTTTATGAACGCGGCTTAAGATCATAATCGTGGGAGCTTGCAGAAAGGCCTGAGTCGGCTGAACGGCACGTCTGGTGGAGGGATAGGGTCAACACGGGGCGCTGCGAAAGGGAAGCGCTACTCGTGTTGTTGCGCTGAACTCCGCTCAGCAGATGTCCCGCGCCGGCGACACATTCGGATCAGGCCCCAGATCAGCGCTGGGCGTTCTCAGGGATACGATAGAAATACAACGGGGTGTTTGAGCAGCACGCGAGGGGAGGCAGGGTGGATTAGGGAGCAGGGAGTAGAGAGTAGGGAGCCCAGCGGACACAGGTTCAAGTCCATCCACCCTGCTGACTCTGACCTCTGACCTCTTGTGTGAAAACAAGTGAAAACAGTATTTTCCAATGGGGATCAATAATAAATGTGACTTTGTGTATAATCTCTGGGCTCAAGAGATGTAATAACTCCAGTAATATTAAGTTCAATAGGAGTAGGAGTCACATTTTCCAAATGCCTCATTGTGGAACACACAAAGCACTTCTGTGGCTCTGTTCCCGTC
Source organism: Hoplostethus atlanticus (assembly GCA_034670405.1). NCBI lineage: Eukaryota > Metazoa > Chordata > Actinopteri > Trachichthyiformes > Trachichthyidae > Hoplostethus > Hoplostethus atlanticus. Next base: position 3,449,912 of record JAXDDX010000019.1, read on the forward strand.
GCCGTAAACGCACCGTATCTGTAGATTAACTGCAGAGGAACTTCCATAACTCATTTTTACACAAATTCCTCATTACGTTACAAACCCTCGCCCCCCCCCCCCCCCGGCGCCTTAAACACCTTTGCCAGGGTAAAAATACACACCGAGCAGCTAGCTCGCTGGCTAATGATGATGGAGTTTACAAGCGGACCGTTTCTCACCGTGGAAAGGTTTTGCAGCCGCTCCGAGGCCAATCCGAGCCCCGTAAACAAGCTACTTTTCTGATTTTTTTTTACAGGGACCATTAAATCATAAGAGGGCTCTTCCTGTGTGCAGGGATACACACTGTGTGTATAACCGCTCTCTCTCTTTCTGTTGTTCTCTGTCTTGGAGCGGTGTTTAGTACTAGTAAGGCCTGGTCCCGTGAAATGTTCCGCTATAATAATGTGGGCGCTGGAAATTCAGTTCCTCCCATAAAAGTCTAAGTGCTCCTCCTGGTACTTCCGTGCGACCCCCTTCCCCCCTGTTAGACAATCTCACACACACACACACACACAAATGTCACACCACAGAGCCAAATGGAAACACCTTCAAGATACGTTGATGCTGGCGTGGAGACCGGAACCTTTTTTTTTTTTTTTTTACACAGCATCTCGCTCGCTAGGGTGGGCCGTATCCAGAGAGCATTCAAAGACGGGTAATTATCCCTTCGCTGTGCTTGCGAGACCCCAAAGACCAATAATTTTGCTGCGCAGATATCAAAGTCCAAAAATGACGACACACCCCTCAGCTCGAAAATATGAAACATGACGTAACGGTGTTGCGCTCCGCTCCGTCCTCGGCAGCCGCAGAAACGAAGGGGCGAGTTTCTAAAAAGAGACTTTTTCGGTCAAGGCTGATTTGTCACCAAGAAAAGCAGTGAGTGTGAAAGAGAGTGATTTTCCCCCAGAGTCCTTTGGGGTAAATATGTCACTGCTGTCATAGTGCGGTAGCTTAAAAACAACCTGGAGTTACAGAGACACCTTTATGCTGCGGACCCAACAAGGGACCTTTGCCACTGCATTATATATGATGGGCTAGGGGCCAAAAAGGAGAAAATATGAGCACTTTTATAATATTAAAGCTTGATCAGATTCATTTACAGTACTGTGCAAAAGTCTTAGGCACCTGAGATTTTGTTTTTTATAAGAAATAGGTCTTAGATGTTTTTTTGCATTACTGTTTTACATTACTGCACTTAATAGTAAAATTTGGGATATTTAGAAACTTTTCATCTTCTGTTTTTTACATGTGCCCAGGACTTTTGCACAGTACTGTAGATTAGTAGTAGTACTGATCCTGGACCAGGTCGTCCAGCGCTCTCTGCGGGGGCCAGAGGCGGGACCCGCGAGCCTTGCTTCCTGGGCTGAACTCCAGATCCTCCAGATGAAAAACAAACACAGACGGAGAGTAAACAGGGAAAAACACACATTCGCACACTCTCTGTCACTCGGCGGTACGACAACTACAAACAACCCTGCTTTTTTTCTTTTATTTGCTTGTCTTTCTTTCTTTCTTTAACAACTGAACCACACATGTAGTCAGTTATATTTAAAGCACACAATTCATCATCCTTAGCCAACGCCTGACTGGTATGCAGTAAACATCTCCATACTAACAGTGAGGTAGTGTCATCATAACTACCAAATTTAAAGCTGCTCTATACAAATTTCCCATATTGATGGCGTCAAAAAGCAACTGGCATCTGTGATTTGTTTTATACCAAATGATACCAAAGGGACAAGAGACGCAAAAAAAACACGAAAGCTGGAAATGTTACTTGATACCTTTTATTTTGAAGATTTCCCGTTTCCCACCGGTGGTCATTCCCGACCGCATGGGCTCATATGGGCAAAACCAGGAAGTGTCATGCAACGCCAGTGGGATTTTCTGCGGTTCAGCCAAAACACATTACTTAGATTGAAAAATAAGCTCATATTTTTTTTCTTAAAAATGTTACATAGTGGACATAGAAATGCTCCGGAGGCTAACCACATAGTTAGGCCATTAAAGAATCTGACTTATGACCTCCATCACATCTGTCATGTCACTTCCCACTATTATAAAATACTAAAAAATAAAACAGGAATGATTAAAAATCTTTCATCAGCATTAAATCACCAATAGCAGTAACTTGAGGGTCTGTAATCTCTAGAGGAGCTCACACAGGGAGGGGCTGACATCATTAATAGTAGTAATTACACCTACAAGCATTTTTCTTTCAGTACTTAACACGGTCATTATGAGAATATTACTCACAGGCTGGAATAATGGTGACTAAAACTCCCTGCATGGTGTGAAATCACAGGGAACCCACCGCATTCCTCTGGGAAACACGAGAGTGAAGGGGTTAGAAAAGTTAACAAATAACGCCATAGCCCGCACCTTGACAGGCGGACCACACAATTCGCGCCCCCGAAGACACCGGGCTACGAGATCCATTAACACAACAAACCACTGGGTGTTGAATAAGCTTCTCACTGCAAGGGAATGTCCCCTGGATGTCAGGAATAAACCTCGTAAAGCGATCTGCAGCATCGCTTTCGTGAGTAATGGAACAGGAGGAGTGAGGCGGGAGAGTTCAGGGGTTTCACACACTCGTCTGTTGGGCTGGGTCGTGCAGCGCTAAATGGGTTGGTTTGTCAGATACAATGAGTGAAAACACCAAGATGTCAATTTAGTGGCTGAATTGTCCTGATCTGCTAAGCCCCGCCCACCTGCGACTCCAAGCAGGTTCTCCACTGATAAACGGTCTGTATTATCAGGTTATTACTGGACGGGATGTCGTTCTTTACTTTGCAGGGTGTCTACCTCAGGACAAGAAGAAGATGTTACTAAAAATGACTCTCTTGTCCTGTGAAAGCCTCGTATCTCCAGACTGTCAGCTTTCCAGGAACTATACGAACTAACAGCTTCATCTTGGCCACCATGCATTTTTGAGTTAATCCAACAGGGTTTTGAGAGGATTTCAACCCATAGGGGAGCGTTAAATCCTTCAACTGAAGTTAAAAACATGAAACTCACTGGAGTTAAGAGGTCTTCACGTGATAGTAGTGTGACCTTTGAACTCATGAGGGGCTGAGCGGTACCCCCCGGCACATATGGTTCACATTCTCTGTAAGATAAGGGAGATATTCCCTACACACCTGGGAGGGATTTGTGTTTTCATTACTAGTATATATTGGTACACAGGATGTGTTTTCTGCACAAGTGAACGTCTCTTTTCGTAATAGATCACGGGCTACCATCCCCCTTTGGGTTTGCAGATGCCTGGCGATGCCTGGAGAGAATCATACGCTGTTCCTAGAAAGGACGAGCACACAAGGAAAACACATTATCTATATCATATGCTCTCAACTCCCTGTGAGTCTGCAGATGTATAGCGCTTCCTAGAAAGTATAATGTGATAGAATTCTGAGAAAGGAAAAGTACAAGAGAGTACTTATTACACGACTACTTACCAAAGACATGAAATATTGATTCAAAATCATTTTATTCAAGCACGTTTCTGTTTTACGCAGAAATAACAGATCTCAGGATGCATTTATTGGCCAATCAGAATTGAGTAACAAACGCAACAAAGCCGTGTATTAAGTACTACTTCTGGACAGCTTGGATAGTGTCATGTATGTTGTTAGTCACAGACAACTATAATACATTGACTTTCGGTTCATTAGATTAGATTAGATGGTCTGGGTGTATTTTCATATATGCAAACCCTATCCATCTGACTAATAGGATGAAACAAACCACGGAAAGTATTTGCAAATGCTATTTGACTGAAGTCTGATCAAGAGAATCCCAGAGTTCTTTGTGTTACGATCGTGTACAGGACCCAAGCGCAAACCACAGAACACAGAGACGGAGTTAGGAACAAAACCAGGTTTACTGGGAGACAGTTCACACAGGAAGGTAATGCAGGGATGGCAAGGGGAAGCAGGGCTGGAGCAGGAGCGGGGGAGCAGAGTAGGGAGGCAGGCAAACAGGTGACAAGCAGGGGTCCAGGAGACAGACATCCAGGAGACAGACAGGCGGATGGGCGACAAGCAGGGATCCAGGAGACAGACAGACAGGCAGGGTAGACGAACGGTGGAGGTGTCGGCAGACGGGCGTAGGGAAGGAGACTGGATCTGGGCAGAGGAATCAGGGTTAGTAGGCAGGAAGGGAACTTTGAGAGAAACTCTACGAAGCGGCCGAGAAACGATACTGACTGAGTAGTACAAACAACGATCTGGCGATGAGTGGATGGAAAGCCGGGGTTCTTAAGCTGGTGGTGATGAAATGATGGATAGCAGGTGTGCGGGGTAGAGCAGGTGATCGGGATGAGGTGATGATGCAGGGAGGAGCCGGAGACTGGAGCCACGCCCGCCAACACATACACACACACAGAGACAGACAGGTAGAGACTGCTAGGAGGCAGAGGTGGAGGGCGTGACACTTTGTTGAATTCAGTGATATTGTCCAAAGCTTTGTCTTACAGTTACAATCAGTTTTAGTTTTCAATTCTGAAGCAGTGTCGCTATTTGATACTTCCTTTGATTATTCCCCCTGGATACTCAACATAGGCTTTGAGTATCAGCACTCAAATACAGGGTCAGTGGTACTATTATCACGGGGTCCAAAACACTCATAAATGACCAGAACAATCAACTTTATTGGTAGAAATGATGGGCATAGTAATGCTAATCCAGTCATGCAGACCATTCGCTGAAACGCCACCCAACGATTTCACAAGCTTTCCCCGTAGTGATCAGAAATCTCAAGTCATTTTTCACATTTTCCCAATACAGCCTTCAAGATAAGACCAGCAGAGAAGAGGCTCCTTGCTAGGTGATCACGGGGGAACAATCCTGGGCGTGGACGTTTCCTTTCACAGTTTCAGTTTCGTCCCCATTTAATTAGCGCGAGGAAATGAAGCAGATCAGAAGCCAAGGAGAAACCCGCTCAGACCCCCGGCACACCTCAGGAGTTTCCACATCAACACCGGTTTCGCATTTGCTGCTTCAAAGTTTTTACGCCGAGAGTGAGATCATCCTAAAGGAACTGCACTCGTATCGCAGATGTGGGTTAGATCAATGCTGTCGACATGGCGTGTGGGTGTCCCAGGGGAAAGGAGAAAGCCAAGTCTATATTATTCACCGACGAAATGCCAGATACACTTTTTTATTTTCAGGATTTGGAAACAAAATGATTCCAAGAATATCCATAATCAAAGATCGTGTTGATCCTTCATGTGCCGTGTTTTGTAGAGGTTACAGTCCGGACGAGGGTACTTTGTCCTCCAGATGCCAATACAATTTCACACTCAAAAACTTGTGCAAGGCTGCCTGAGTTTCATGAGTGTGAGGTCATGTACACATATCATCTTTGTGTTTTTTTGTTTTGATGAACTGTCCCTTTAAGAAGGCCACGCGGAGGTATTTATTTACGACAGGTGAGAGTAGAGCGTGTCGAATCCTCTCAGCTTTGTTCCCATCGGCTTCCCGCTGTTAATAACACCCCGCGTGAAGGGCGTGCGTCCTGCCCCTCTGAAAAGAAAACCCACGTCACTAAAAGCAGGCCAGCCACAGCCAAACGGTAAAGATCAAAGGTCAAATGTCGACGTTAGGGTTAACGTCAAGATCAGACACCGAGCGCTTCAGAGGGCCGGAGGTTAAGACAACAAGTGTTGGTCTGAATCTCGGCCTCTTATTCTTGAAGTTGAAGTTTGAGACGTGAGGTTGGTGATGTCAGTATGACCTCATGGAACAGAGAGGAAAACGACAGGGGCGGAGATACAGTGATCTGGTAATTCATTTTGACCCCGTGACAGATCCGGTATTCACTGTTGCCGTACGCCAAAAGGACCCCGGGCTACTGTTGTAACCGTGTGAGAAAGAGAGGGACGCTTGGAGAATCAGAGCGAGAAAGAGGACAATGGAGTGGTGTAACAAAATCTTTCTGTTTTTTGGTCATTAATTGCTTCCTCAGTGAGTTCAAACCCACTCAACCGTCAGACTCTAATGGGATAAACATTTCGACTGTTTTTGTGTTTCACACACCTGCTGCTTTTGGCTTTGTCTCCTGGGAGGCTGCCCATTAGACTGGATTACATTACACACACACACACACACACATTCACTCAAACTTGAGGATTTCAGCCATTAATCACTGCAGTATCAGTTACATTTCTCATCGTGCTTCTGGACTCTCCTGGGCCCACAGCAAGGACGAGTGGAAAAATACGAGGGACAAAAAGAACCACATGCTTTAATCCTAATGGATAATGTGTCATGGCTGTGGGAGATTACAGACTGAGAACAATATGAGCTTAACTTTTTAGAAGAGTAAACTCTCCTTATTTAAAGACAGTTGTGTCGATTTCACAGTTGACGACAGCAGTGGTTGTTTTCTTTCACAGCATGATGTGTTCTCCCTCCGGGGGGGTTCAATAAAGAGGGGAATACACTGAAGGAATTACAGAGGCCCTCATAATGCACCATCATGCAGTTGCGTTCATGCACCACGGATGCACGTACACACCACACAAGTACTGTACAACACACTCACCTCACACACTAACACCCTTTGTGTGAATTGCCTCGTTTTCACCCGCCGCTTCCTCCGGCTCCCTGGTTCGCTCTGCTTTAACGGGGAACAATCAATCACGGTCATTTCCTGTGCAAAATGGACTTCCCGTCTCACAGGATGTGGGTTAAGAGGGTCACGGGCACACGAGACTCCGTGGGCAATGAGGAGCAACCCCCCCCCCCCCCCCCCACACACACACACACACACACACACACACTTTCATGTCAGGAAATCTCAACATGCCCACTAAATACAACCCATGTAGACTGGCAATATAATGTACTGTGTGTACTTACATGCATGTGAGTAATGGATACCCATGCACTTGAGTGCAATAAGGAAATATCTTGTGGTTCGCTTCAAGTCACACTGAAATGGAAAATAAAACTGTGATTTTAGGGGTATTTATTGTTAAATTGGTGTATATGATGACATGGGAAACTTTTTTTTAATTTTTTAATTTTTTGTAGAACACACATGTAGCTGCTAACTGCATGCTAAATGTTAAGGGAGCAGCGTTGAGGCAAGGTTGCAGGTTAGCACTCTCGTAACACACACTCCCTTTTCCCTCCCCTCTCTCAGCAAACTGAAAGACCAGCGCCTGGATCGCACTTGGGCCAGAATGGTGGCCTGTTTCCCACTAACTCCCAGTAATACCAGGGTGAGAGAATGGAAACTGCATATTAGAGCATGTGGGTGCAGGCAGCGCCCTCAGTGTGTGTGTGTGTGTGTGTGTGTGTGTGTGTGAGCAGAGCGAGGGCTTCATAATGCCAGCGAGGGCCCCGTGAACCACATATTCACACACACATGCAATACAGCAGTAGCTAACTGTCAAAAATGTGTAGCTTCTGGCTTTCCAAGCAAGTTATAAACATCTCATTCTTCAGCTGCCCGCCCACCACCGACGGCCCGGAGAAACACTGAATTCCAGTCGCGCTGTAAACAGCCTGTAAAACAAAAACGACCAGAAAACACTCATCAAACTTGCCCGCGCCCGACAAAGCTCCAACCTTGATTCATCGATTGCAGCAAATCGTGTCGCCGTGAACTTTTGAAAGTTATCAGCGACAACTTTCACACTTCAGGAAGACGTCTGCCTTGCATACCGGTGAAAAGAGTGAGGAGGTGAGTTTTTTAAGCAGGGGGTGAGTGCAGCACTGACGTCGCCAGCTGACTCCCAGAGTAGATCAAAGAACAGCGCCATCATTTCAGTTTGAATTCATTTTATTACGCCTGTCTTGCCAAAGGATGGCATCCGCTTAGACCAATGGTATAGGGCAGGCAGCGGAAACTTGGTGACGGCGAGTAAATTTAGAAAACCTTTTTGGAAATATTTCACAACGTTACAGCGAGGGGGTAAAGAACGGAAAGAGTTGGAAACAGTGGAGCGATTCACCTGAGGCCAAATCGGTGGTTTTAAATGTGGAGATTTGTGTCGTTTAAATTGGGCTGGGTTCAGTTTGAAGATGTCCCGGGTTTAATCTAATGCTTTCCCAAAATGTACCATTACATTGGAAATAAAATCTTGATCCTTTTGACTTACAGTGGAATGAAGACAATCTCAATGCCAATGTTCCTTGGGGAACTAGGCCCTTGACTGAACCAGCCTTTAAGAAAAACACGACTAGTATATGCCTCTCATGACATCAAATGAACCACCTTGTCGTGTTCAGGTTGTCATTGCACATGGATGCCAGTTTGTTCCCCACACTGCACACTGGCAGAAATATACAGTACAGAGTCAACAACCATTTACATCCCTTTTAAGTAAAGTCAACACAAGCTGCACCCAGGGCTCAGCATCCACGCCGCATCGTGTTTCAGTTACTTAGTCAAAAAAAGATGAGGTGAAGTTTGCACTTTCGGTCGTGTGGGTGCAGCTAATGAAGAAGGAGCCACTAGCGGTCCGTCCTACGCAGGCTAGCCGGTGAAGTATGTGCTGAATAAGGGATACGCTAACGGAGGAGGCATCAGTCAAACGCTGGATCACTCCTACTCCTACTGAGGCTGTGATGTCATGTTTATCCAGCCGCTGACTCCGAGCCTTTATGAAACCCCCGGAGAGAGAGAGAGAGAGAGAGAGAGAGAGAGAGAGAGAGAGAGAGAGAGAGAGAGAGAGAGAGACCCCTGCTCCCGTCCTGGCTGATGGAGAGAAGAAGTCGTGGGGGATAGAAAGTGTTGCCAGTTCAAGTTCAACTTCAGTTCATCGTCGTGTGTGTTTAAAGCTTTGTCTCCATCCCGGACTTGGCGAACATAAACAATACATGAATATAATGTATATAACACAATATTGAGATGTCTGTATTCAACGGCGCCAGCCTGGAGCAAACACTCGAGGGCGGGAGTCTCAACTCTCACCCACGCCGACGGGGGAATTCGCAGCTCGACACCCAACAGCGAAGACATATGGTTTAGCGGTTTGGAGCTGAGATATACGCCGGGAAGCGAGGGAGACGTGGAGAATTCAATGAAAAGAGCGAGAGAGTGAATGAAAAAAAAAAGAGACAGTGACAGAGATTGTGGTGTGAGACAGATATAGGAGATATAGCAGACAGAAATAAACCAAGAGGGAGATTTATTTTACTTTTACTTTTACTCGACAAGTCCCGGTGAGATCGGAGGTTTTTTTGGCGCGGGGCGACGTGTCTAAGAAGGTCCGTCACGTGTAGGAGAGAGAGGAGATATAAATTGTGCTAAAGAGCTGGGAGAGACGGGGGTTTCTTGGTTCGCATGTCCGCTGGGAGGCCAGACGGAGTTAAGTGAGGGAGCAGCTGCAGGCAGGATATACAACAATCTGCCAGCCTCTCCCGTGGAATCCCCCAAACCTCTCCAACTGACACCGACGCTCACTCCACACCGGTGTAGGACCTCAAAACGTTGACGTCGCTAAAAAAAACTCACTCCCCTGGTAGGAACATTATCCGTCTTTCGATTTCTGGAGCTTTCTGGATCGGCTCGATCGGTAGCACTCGATGGGTTCAGGACCGAGGAGAGACCAGAGGAAGCTGCGGTCCACTGGTAACATGAAAAACACCTGTAGCGTGAAGTCAAACGGGCATGTAGCGTCAACGTTTCAGATAGACACAGTCCAGCAAGGACCAGTAGGAGGATAAACACAGCATACCCGATAGACTTGTCAACAACTTCCACCCTAAAACACTGATTTATTTCTGGGTCCATTTTGTTGTTTGGTGGTGCATTTTTCTTCTCTGGGGGGATGTCAGAAGGCATTCTGGGAAATGTAGGAAATCACTAACTGAGGTAGAAATGGAGGAGGCACTGCATCACAAAATAATTGAACATCACAGATTGATATATAACAGGCCTTTAAGTCAACCCTCAGCTCATTGATACACACACACACACACACACACACACACAGAAAGAAGACACATGGACACACACACTATTCCCAGCCAATACTGAGAATAGTCTGACATCACAGGATTAGTGGAAAGGTTGCTGGTTCAATCCCCACCACCCATGTAATTGTTGCACCCACTTGGGTTTTGGAATTATCAAAAGGAAAAGGTTCACTGATGGTTCGGTTGACCGCTACTTCCGGTTTCCCTAGGTTACGGTTACCGCGTGCATTGTAAATAAACGCTATAAAACCAATACATTCGTCTTTATTCTGGTCAGCCGGGCCTCGTAAGACACTCCCTCCTCTCTATCTGTCTTTCTCTCTGTCTTTCTTTATCTCTCTCACAAACACACACTCCATCTCCGTCTTCGTCTACTCCTTTCCCCCCCCTGTCACGACTGGAGGATAGATTAGAGGCGGGGGAGCAGAGCCAATGGAAAGAGGTCCCACGTGTGTGTCTGCATATCTTTTCCTATCTTCCTCTCTCACTATTTTTTTCTCCCCCCCCTTTTTCCGTCACTCAACACAAACATCTCACGACGTCTCGCGCCGGCTACCGCTTGTGAAAGATATACACCTTCTGGTTGAAACCTTCCACACCGCGAACACTGACCTCGCTGTCTGCCTGGCTCAGCGCTCTGTTTTGGTCTGGGCCAGCTGGACAGACGAGCTCCGCCGTAGAACCGAGACACATAGATCGGATCTGATCATTGAGGGGGGTCGTCAACGGGGACGCAGAAGAGGGTTGACTTAAAAACAACTATTATTAGAAATATTTCAGCGCTTTAGGTGGAGTTATTGTTCATGACACTACATCACACCGGGAGGGAAACAAGGAAGTGGCCAACCGAGTTTCCCTGCTCGCTCTGTAGGAAACAAAATGGACTTCTGGTGACTTGCTTGCAGTGTGAGCGCATGGTTGATGTATATCGCAGATGGTCTGCCTTATGATGACCACACACTGGAGTCTGTACAGTAGTTTACCCAGCTTCTTGTTCACCACGCCACCGCTGATCTGCCATGACTGAATTCAGTGTGACGTCATCAAGCTCTGTCACCAAGTGTGCCTGTTTTTAAAAACCTTGTGTGGTCAAACCGGGACGGGATGGTGACGTCTTCGTACCACAGGAAGATACGAGCACTTACTGTCCTGCTGCTTTCTTCATGTAGCGATTCACTACACACAAGAATATTTGTGACGACTATCATCTGACCTTTGTGCAATTCACTCTGGATAAGAGCATCAGCTTGACTCAGTGTAACTCACTTAGACGATTTGCTCAGAACAGGAACGGGAAAGATGAATGTGTGTGACCATGTCATCAATATTACAGATCCGCCTACCATTCTAGCGTTTTCATCAACATGTTATTTTGTTTGTTTCTCATTCACTTTCTTGTTAGTTTGGACAGATCCAACAGAGTTCATGTTTGATTTGGTCCTTTCTAGAAAGTTTAAATCTATGAAGTCTGCCTCCGAACATGTAAGCCTTCATCAAAGCTGCTGACAGAGGAGTGTGTGTGTGTGTGTGTGTTGGAGGATAGTAGCCCTTAATGGGGCTTTGCTGACAGATAGGGAGGAATCTAAAGCACATACATATGTTAGACACACACACACACACTACATACACACATACAGTGCAGTACGCAAAAACACACACATGCTTACACATGCACACATACTTCACACATAGAGACCTACAATATGCACATACATTAGACACACACACACACACATAACGGCGGCGGGAGCGTGTGACTGCAGGGTTGCCGGTTCAATTCCCCGCACCCGCTGGGGAGATGCGCGTAGGGATTGAGCTCAACGATCCATCAGGGCCCGCCCCTCCTTGATTAGATTTCCTGCTGCAGAGGGAGATTGACTGAAAAAGGGCGGTGGAAACGTGCGGGGTCAACAGGGGGGGGAGGTGAGGAGAGAGCTAACGAGAGAAAGGAGAGGGAGAGAAGTGGAGGGGTTTTGGAAAGGAAGCGAGAGCACGCTGTACAGTACGTGGGCGTGCAAGGACCACGAGTCAGCAGCTTTGCCCTCTTTGTTCCTCTTACACACACTTTCTGCTGAAGGATGTGGGTCAAAAAAACACATTCCTCCCTCCCGAACATTCATACGATCTCTGTAGAAGCAGATGAGAGGGAGGAGAGAGGAAAATTAACTGCGTCTACTCATCGACTTGAAACTTGCCTTGCCAGGATCTGGGAATTCTACCGGGCTTCCACGGAGCGCCGTGATCCTGAGCAGAAATGATAGAGGTTGTTGTTGTTTTTAGAGTCTGGTTCACGGTGTATCTGAGTATCCAGAGATGATGGATTTGACACCATGATGGATGACACGTTTCATAACCTTCTCTTTTTTCCTGGCTTTTAAATAGTTGGGCTTCACCGGTCTGTGCTGGGTTCTCAGTTTTTCCACCTGCGGGGTGTATGTTTCTCTGTGTGTGTGTGTGTGTGTGTGTGTGTGTTCCTGCTGCAGCTTCTCTGACTGAGCATGTGTGCTGATCTAGCTGCTGTACACCTGCCACTCTGAAACAAGGCGTTTGCTTTTCAACCGTCACATACAAGACAACACACACACACACGCAGACAAAACTCAAAAATACTAGTACTTCATACGAATAGAAAGTGCTATCCATTGTAGACATTCCCTCACCCTGTTTTGTGAAGTATTTGTGAACAGTTCCTCCGTGCAGTGAACTCGACAAATCAGGACTTTGTCACGGCAACATCCGCAAACACACTGTGACATGACGTGTGCAGACTGCAGCATATGTAGCAGATATAGAGAGTGACATCGTTGACATTGAGCATATTGTTGCCGCTAACCGCGCTGTCTTTCATCGGTAACGGAGATATGATTGCATGCCTGTGTGGCTGTGTGTGTTGTTGGATACAACACAAACAAACCAAAAAAGTCAGAAACCACAATAGAAAACTCTTTTTTTTTTTCAAGATTAGACAGAAGAAGTGTGTGCGTGTGTGTGTGGGACTGTATCCAGACAAGATGAAACCTATTTCATCAGAGATAGGATTCCTGTGTGTTTGCCTCATGCCGGTCTGATTACCGCTGCGGTCGTAGAGCTAGAACACACAGAAGGGACGCTATTCGAAAAAATAAGACTTTTTATTTTTTTCATCATTCTGTGCCTGTGCAGATTCGAAAACACATCACTTCTCACATTTGTTTTCATTAGATCCACACCTATGTATGCTCGTCTGTCAAATGAGTATTTATAGGGATGTTAGTCTGCTCTGGTAATTGTAGAGCTATGATGCCAGCCCCAGTGCCCCTGGGCACTGACCTAGTTCTCTGGGAGCTCGCTGTCCATTTAGGCCACTTAGCCTCCGCTCACAATGATGTATCTGTGACTAGGGCTGTGTGGGTGTGTGTGTGGGTGTGGGACACTTGGGTGTGTGTGTGTCAGTGTGTCAGTGTGTTAGAGTGCACCAGGCCGTTTCGTAAAGGGTGGGAGAGTTTGGGTGGGCGGGTGACACAGGTTGCCAACGGGCTGGTGACTGCCTATCATCAGCTTTCCATCTGTCAGAAATACCCACACACACACACACACACACACACACACACACAATTACACAGAGAGTCTGTTGACAGATGCAACAGAGAGAGCTCTCTGTTTAAGCACTTGTCAGAAGAAGTCCTCTCCAACCCCCCCACTCTACTGTAACGCAGCCAGACTCTCACAGGAAGTTGACCTGTGACCCTGAGGTCATTGACCGTGAGACCCAGACACACAACAACAGGAAGTGCACTAAATCAGGCCGACAGACGCTGATACTGCAATACATGCACACACTCGATACTGCAACACATGCACGAGCAGCAGAGCCCGCAAGTGACCGTGGCACGCCATTGTGACTGACGCTCTCTCACCATTCGCTGGCCACAGGGGGAAACATGTCAGCTTCAGTAAAGAGCGTGGTCAGAAGTCAAGAGAAAACTGCATGTTACTCAAACATTGCCCACAGGTGTGTAGAGAAAAAACTAGAACAGTCAATGTCCCGGGGTGATGCACGGGTAGATGCACGGGGCTAAATCTACGTGAGGTAGAGCACTAACACGTCTCTGCCTAACGCTGTGACATGCCAACTTTGTGGAGCTCTTGGTGTGGTTATGCTAGAGGGAATCCAAAGGGTGTGTTCGGTCATCGCTGCCAGTCAGTCATCCAGGGGGGGCGGTGGGGGCATGACCGGGGTGGGAACATGGCCCTGGAAGCTGGGGAGAGTCAGAAGCCATTAAAGAGAGGCGAGGGAAAAAAGAGAGCGGAGCCTCTGGACAGTATCACTCCGAGGGTGGAGGACATTATTATAGCATGCATTGTATAGTCCAAGCTTGCAAACTAGGTCTGAACGAGCCACGGTCAGAGCCTGGTCCAGTCAGGCTACCGGGCGATAAAGATTTCAATAATATTTTGAAGTTTATTTAACTTGCGGTGGAACAGTGGAACCACCCATCTGGCACCGCGGCAAGACCACTGAGGTCATCAGCGCAACTTCAATTACTCAACGAGCCATGGCTGATTATGTGCAAGCCTTGTGCCAGAAAAAACAGGTTTCAAAAAGGAATTCAAAAGGAGAGAAGAAGAAGGAAGAAAAAAAAAAAGCAACAAACTCGACAGATCCCGGAGGGTCGCCGAGTGTTAAACTGCGAAGTTCATTGCTAAGTTCACTTTCCTAGCGAGGCGGAACTGGCGCTCTCGGCGAAGTCGACGGTCGCTTCCAGGATGAGGACATGCAAACAGCTGCAGCCCGCTGACCTCCTCCTCCTCCTCCTCCTCCTCCTCCTCCTCTGGACCCCGCCGCCGCGGCAACGCTTACACCATCCCAATGCAACGCTGCGAGGAGGACCTCACTCTGGCACACGGAGCCGCACATCGCCACACGCTAACGCAATGAAAAGGAAGAGAGGTCATTCGTGTGTGATGAAGCAAGTGTATCGTCAACTTTTGCACACACACACACACACACAAAAGAGGAACGTATTATGGGAAGCGGTGGTATGAATCAGTGGACCGCGGACTTTATCAAAGTCATTCGGCCGTCTCTCATCCTTTATTTCAAAGGCAGCCGCAGTAACCAGCCTGACTCGTATGACCACTAAGCACACACCGCATTCAAAAGATGGAAATCTCTCTCTGTTACCAAAACCCCTCTTGTCAACCCCGTCTGCCCTGAAAAACTCCAGTGTCAGCATTTTGATACACACACACACACACACACACACACACACACGCAGCGCAGATCGTGTCCAGATGTCTAATTGGAGAGAGATAAAAATAGGGTAACAATGGCGAAGGCTGGAGTCATGAAGTCAAGCTGAATCAGATGAGCGGCTCGTGGCCGTCTGTCTGTATGGATTAAAGGAACATTACACACACACACACACACACACACACACTTGAAATGCTTGAATCGTTGATACACCAAGACAGGAATATGAGGGGAAGCAAACCAGATAGCAACACAGGGTCATGCAACCTGCTGGCTAATGTTGTAGGAGGGATCTCACAGAGTGCATCTAGATGGGAGACGATGAACTCCATCAGAGAGCAACATGGCTGGAGTCTCTCTGTCCATGTCACACTCCCCCTATTAAACCTGAATAGAAAAGGTCGCTGCTCTTAAAGGCCTCTTCCAGTGAGCTCATCACCCCATTCACATTTCTAAAAAAGAGTCTCAACAAAGTGACGTCTGATCTAACCCGACCAAACCCCGGTCAGCTGTGCACAGCTGTGTCTTCTCAGCGGGCTGGCATCAGTCGTGGCTCCTACTTTGCCTTGTAAACTGATGATTTGTTTGGTTTCAAACTTTCAATTTGCGTGAGCGCTCACCAGAGAGGGGCTTTAACTCTTTACTTCTGATCCTGGCTGTAGATGGTTGTTTCTCACTAACTTTCCAAAGGCTTTGAATTGTGTTGAGAAGACTGGCCTCTATGCTGCGTTTCAGCTCGTGTACCATCGGGTTGGGTTTCACAGGAAATCTGCCGGATTGCTTTACTGGCACAAAACAGGAAGAGGGCGCTGTTCTTCCGGCGCAAACAGAGCTGAAGCTTTCAGGCAATGGCAGATGGTGGAACGAGAGAAAGGCTGGTGGAAAAAATCACGTTCATCCTCTTCAGTAAAATCAAAGAGAAAACCTTTGACCGAAGAAGCAAAGATCCAGGAAGCAACAGGGTTTATGGGAAATGTGGTCGTATCGTATTGTATCGTATAGTACCGTATTGTACCGTATCGTATCGTATCGTATCGTACCGTATCGTATCGTATCGTATCGTACCGTATCGTATCGTATCGTATAGTACCGTATCGTATCGTATCGTATAGTACCGTATCGTATCGTATAGTACCGTATCGTATCGTATCGTATCGTACCGTATCGTATCGTATCGTATAGTACCGTATCGTATCGTATCGTATAGTACCGTATCGTATCGTATCGTATAGTACCGTATCGTATCGTATAGTACCGTATCGTATCGTATCGTACGTATCGTACCGTATCGTATCGTACCGTATCGTACCGTACCGTATCGTACCGTACCGTATCGTGTCTTATAGTAACCGTACCGTACCGTATCGTATCGTATCGTATCGTATCGTACCGTACCGTATCGTACCGTACCGTATCGTACCGTACCGTATCGTATCTTATAGTACCGTACCGTATCGTATCGTATCGTATCGTATACATCGTATCACACCACACATTAACACACAGTATTGGTCAAGTCATTGTAACGCTCTACCAACTGATCTAACCTGTTCCAGCTGCGCCTCCTTCTCAGGTCGATTCTGACTGACGTGTTTTCATCCAGCACTCAACAGCAAGCCATCCCCTTTTAGATGTGGGTCACGGCAGTGAAAAACACACAGCCTTCACAACAAGGAGAACTGACAGCCACATGGAGGAGGGAAGAAGTGATGGATGGATTGAATGAAGAAAAGACACTCGGAGGGGAATGGGAGCAGCGTTGGTGTTGACAGAGAAAGAAATACTTCATCCTTTGTCTTTCCTGATGAGGAGAGAAGAAAACAGAGATCGAGAGAGACTGCTATGACAGGACAGACAACCTGCCAGCTGAATGACATCTGGAAAACACTTTGTCTCTCCTCAACAGATGTGGTGTAGTTTATTACTCTGTTTTGGGAGAGGAGAGGAGAGGAGAGGAAATGGTGTGGGGATAAGACATAGGAGAAGAAAGAGAGGAGAATAGAAGAGGGAAGAGGAGAGAAAAGGAAAGCTAAGGAGAGGAAAGGGAGGAGAGGATGGGAGGAAAGGAAAAGGGAAAAAGTGGATAGGCGAGGAGGAAATGGCATGAGAATAAGGAAGAAGAGTGGGGAAAGGGGGGAGAGAGGAGGAAAGGATATGCAGTAAGAAAGAGGCAAGAAGAGAGGAGATGAAAGGAAGCTTGGAAAAGATACAGGAGAGGAGAGGAGGTGGGAAGACGAGGGGAGAGGACAGGACATACCACTATTACATTTCACTAGACGTATCGCCATCACCCTCCTGGGATGAGAATGAAAAGCATTCCTGAGAACACCAAGGCCTCTTAAATTAGAGTGGCTGTGGTGGATTTCCAAAAGTTGGGACCCCTCTGGTAATCCGCCGTTTATTGAGACCAGGTGCTGGGGGGGCCAGCGGTGATCGGGTGCAGGGCGGGAGAGTCGGAAAAGACAGAGAGAGAGAGAGATGAGCGGTGTCGCTTTGTAGCCCGATTGAATGTGATCTATCTATCTATCTATCTATCTATCTATCTATCTATCTATCTATCTGACGTTTCTACCTTCCACCTGTTCCTAATCAAATTGGTCACACCGTTTGACATCCCTGCTGCGATGACCAAGCCCCGTAACCAATCAATAACCACGGAATAGTGCCCTTGACTGACGTCTCCATGGCGATCACCCTCATCCGTTTTCAAGCGGGCCGACATTCAGGGCCGGCGGCGAGCGGCGAGCACCCTCGCAGCAATGTTTTTGCAGCGACTTCTCAGAAGGCAAAACGAGAACCACATGGTGAGATATTTCTAAGAAACTGTCCCTGCGAAATGTTTGGAAGAGTATTCCGAAGAAACACCTACGTTTGTGACCGTCGTGCACGAGTCCGAGTCCGAGTCGAGTTCAAACATGCCTGCGTGTGTCATATAGGGCTAATGCATGATGATGAATGGTCATGTTAAATGGCGTGTTATGGTCTTTCAGTATCCTATACCTAAACTTCTCACTACATTGATTTCCCCAGGTTGCCATTTAAAAAAGATTGGTCCATTGGATCAACATGCACTTCGTTTTTTTTTTTTAATTCATACTGTATGTTTGATTTACAGTTTTTCTCAGTCGCTTTAGTACATTTCTCAGATCAGAATTGAAATTCTCAAAACTACTTCCTACCTAAAACTACCTCCTCATCATCTAGTGACTAGATTCTAGTCACTTGTGCACATCATAAAAGCAGCTTCTCATTCTTTTGAACAAATTGCAAATGCTTTGGCACATTCATGCAAATGGTTATGCATAACTGTCTGCTGTTTCCTACATTATCAATAGTTTATGTCATGTTGATCAAAATGTATTATATTGGTTCTCTGTTGAATCGTCTCACCCCCCAGAACATCTAGGCACTAGTTCATTGCTTATGTCATTACATGCAAAATGGTTGAACCAGTTGTCATAATCTGTCAAGCATATTTTCTATTTTCTACATTTCTATTAGAAGTTTTTTGTAAATGTGTCCTGAATTGATGAATTGCTCTCAGGTGAATCTTGACTTTCAACTCAACTCAACTCTCAGTTGCTTTGGCTCAATTCTCCAATGACAGTTGAAGTCGTCAAAACAATATGTAAAATTCTTCACAACATTTTGTTACCTGAGCACAACAGAAGGAGCATTTCTCTTTGTTACCATTTGCAAATGTTTTAGCACATTTAGGTAAATGACTAACAATTATGACTGACAATTTGAACAATTATTGGTTGTATATGTCTTTTGAAATTGATATGTGCCATACAGAAAAAGTGCAGCCTTGTGCATTTTGAATCATCGTCATCAAACCCTTCACCATAGTTTCCATCAGAGTAACTGAGTAACTGTTATATTTGTAACCGGTAGAAATAGCTCCAGTCTCTACAAACGGAGCTACTCGGCTGCCGTAGTTCTGCTGTCCTGCAGCCACGCCCCCCCCCATAGTTTTCGGGGCGGGGAGGCGAAGTATCAAGCAATTAGCTTGTTTACAGAGTGCGTATATATACCCCAGGTAAGACACGCTATGGCTAAGCCTGAATTCTGGTTTCCCGGTGCCGTGGCATTGTGTAGAGCCGATCGCTGCTAAGAGGTATGTCTATTATTGGGTTTGCTTTTATTGGGTATAAGGTGGCTGGAGGTCTTACCATTTTATTGTTGGAACAGGTGTCACGGGCTGTTGTGTTTCCCCGGCGGGTAAACTCTGGGTTGCTGTCTACTATAGCAGGTATTGTATGGGCAGTATTCCTCCTAGATAGACAATCCCCTTGTATTGCACTAGGCGATCCGTGCACGGGCCAGATTTACCAAATGACTGTCTTATAGGTGCTTCGGGGTATCCATTGCGCAGCGGGAGGTAGCGCTACCGTAAAGGTAATGTTGGCGGCCAGACTTCTTTGTATTATGTATGACGATTACGCTTTTGTATAAATAACAGGCGATCGTCTGTCTTTTAGGACATCGCCGCTGCTGCTTTGCTTTTTCCTAAAATCTATGTCAGGGTAAAAGGCTGGTTTTACCTGTGTATTGCCGGTACGCCGTGAATATATTTTATTGGGCAAATGTAAAAGAGTATGCTGACTGCGCCAGCGTTTTCTGTGTAATGTTGTTTTGTGTTTTCTTTATTTACTGGATAGTTGTTGTCATTTTTGCATCTCTTGTTTTTGATTAATTTATTTCCTTTTGTTTGGAGCGGTTGGTTGACCATACGTGTTAGGCCTCTTCCAGGACCGGGTTCTCTTCCCTCACACTGCATGGCGTTGTTTTAGTGTTAATCCAGTGCACTGACACCCTTTTCTTCACTCTTTTGCAGTGTGTGTGTGTGTGTGTGTGTGTTTGCTGTGTTTGTGTGTGCGCGCATGTTGACACCCGGAGCACGCGTGGCGGTGATACGGTCGGTCCCCTGGTCCAAGGTACGATCCCTACAGTCGGTCAGCCACCTTCCATTTATTATTATTTCTGGTGGCAGTCAGTAGCACTCCCTAGCGTTCCCTCCGCATTTTAATATTGTTTTGTAGTAGATTGTTTAATAAAATTGTTGTTTTAACTTCGACCTTTATCCCCAGCTTCGTCTTCGCTCTATTTTGAAATAAATTGCCCATCGGGCCTTGAATATCACGTCTCTGGCTCTACTGTCCCTACTTACTTGTGTCTTGGGGAAACTCTTCTGGTCATCAAAAATTCAGATATTTCCTTGGGTGAAACTCCCAAGGTGGCGTTGTCCGGTCTTATCTGACCTCACTCTTGCAGTGGGTCACATATTGACAACAAGCTAACTAAGCATTCTGACTATCTTGTTTGTACTAAGTGACACAAGGACTTGTCATTCTGATGGACTGACATGTTCATTGACATAAAGATTAACTTTTGAGAGATGAACTAAGGATTTTGAGCAAGTTACAGGCTTTTGCAGGTAATCCATTGTGTGGTGCTGTTTGTACCAATTGTTTCGAGAAATGCGCTTACTGTTTTGCACATCTTAAGGATGATTCGAGAAATCTACTAAAGCGACTGAGAAAAACTGTAAACAAAATACAATACATCGGCGTGGTGTTTCCTGTGAAGTCTGACCAAAGGGAATTGTTCCTGATGAGACGTGACTTCCAACAGTGTGTCCACTGACAAATTGGACGTTTCTGCCTCTGAAAGTTGTGAGATTCCTGGCTTCTACTGCTCACGTCTGTGGACCTAACGCAGATCAAACACAATGTGGGCGTATTGGTATTGGCCCGGTGTGTATGTGTGTGTGTGTGTGTGTGTGAAAGAGGAAGCTGCTCCTGTCACCAAGAGAGAAGAGCAGCGTGAGTGTGTGTGTGTGTGTGTGTGTGTGTGTGTGTGTGTGTTTCAACATGTGTTTGACCTCAGAAGGATCTCCTTGGCTGCAGCTGAAAGGATCCTTCACCAGGGACTCTCCCTTCCAAGCTTCCAACGCCCCGTCCATGCTCCACACCCTTCAGACCTCCACCCAGGCCTCACTGGCCCCTGTTGCCCGGGGATGGGCAGCTCTTCCTGGGCAGAGCTCGTTGATTGTTCCCCCGTGTTATTACTCCGTCATTGTTCTTCCTCCCAGAGGGCCTGGCCAAGGCAAGAAACGGATGCAACAATGGTGTGTGTGTGTGTGTGTGTGTGTGTGTGTGTGTGTGTGAACTCCCATTTGTGCCCGTCGGCAGGAAGAGAACGAGGAAACGAGCTTCGTCTTCGTCACCACGTCTACACATTCATTAACCCCTGGCCCTCCCTATTGTTCAGCTTCACACACCGACCTGCAGCGCCGTGGCAAGTGTTTTCTTAAAGGAAATCGGATATGGGTATGACTTCACCGTGTGTGTGTGTGTGTGTGTGTGTTGCAAGTTGCTCAGTGCAGTGACCAACAGTAGAACACTGAGGTACTGCTGTGCGTCAGTGATTGATGATGTGTGTGTGCGCTGCAAAAATATCTATCTGAACAAGTCAATATATCTATTAGACAACAAGCAAAAACAAGGGGGTGAGATCATTCCACTGTTTCCAATTTAAATCAACTAGCATCATTTTCTTGGGGTGATCTGCTTCATTCTGCCTCGTTTCAAGATACAAACGTTTTCCAGAAAATTCCTGAAGCAAATGTAACACTGGAAACAAGTGCAGTTACCTCAAATGTCTCACGTTTGCTTGTTTTAAAGAAAAAAAAATCAGATTTGACGAGTGATTAGGAGACGAAATGAAGACCATATTTAAGATGGACGTGTTTTCGCAGTGTGCGCGCTCATGCACGTGTCTTTTTCCTGACCGTCGGGTGACTGATGGTGCTGAAGGCGGGTTAGCCCAGCGCTGTAGGTGGCTCGGAGTCTGACGGATGGTGTTCACGGCAATGTGTGTGTTTTACAGAAACACCCAAAGGGGAACAGACCTTCACCTCTGCTCTCTCACACCACACGTGCCACCTTTAAGATATCTGTGTGTGTGTGTGTGTGTGTGTGTGTGTGTGTGTGTCTGTGTGTGTGTGTGTGTGTGTGTGTGTGTGTGTGTTCCAGGCTGTGGGAAATGTAGCCGCTTAACATTCCACCTCTCACGCCCATGGAAACCAAGGACAAACCTTATTTTCTCTGTCTCTCTCTTATGCCACACACACACACACACACACACACACACACACCTCTGACACCTATGGTAGAAGGAGCAGACTTTACTTTTAAATCACTGTGAATTTAAACATAAGTTACTCATCACTGTTGCTGTGTGAAAACCTGGTAGCGATAATTGTATGGTTTTGTTGCATGAATTCAAAGTTCCCATATGTGCTGAGTGAGTTTCATACCCAGGGGCCTCCTTCATATATGATGTATGTATATGTATATACTGAATGTGAGAGGCCCCGTGTGTGTGTGTGCCACTCTTTAACAAAGTTCAGTTCCCTTTTAACCTGTAAGTGCATCTGTACTGAATTAAGCCAGGAAAACAGTGAGGGCATAACAGCCTCCTTCACTCATCTATGTTTCTATCAGCCCTCCATCTCTCTGCTCAGGACAAACTCAATACACAGAGACAGGCTGAGGTCAAGGGTCACACACACACACACACACATGCATGCACCTTTCATCTATGATAACAACACACAGGGCGGCAAAACAGGGCAAATCCCCTGCAGACTTTGAAAATAACTTCCCTATTGACCGTTTTGCCTTTTGATATAGGCCTGACGAGTGCATGTGTGTGTGTGTGTGTGTGCGTGCAGTGTTTACCGAGGGGGGATGACTGTTCACATGGCCAGTCAGGTGATGTATGTTACCGACTACCTGCGGTGCAGCTGCAGACTGTTTGGCTGCAGGTCTGGCCCCAGAACCAGAGGTAAAAAAAACACCAAACACCACTCCCCTGTTTTTATTTTTTTGGAACGGGAATACCCCCAGACATGCATGCACACACACACACACACACACACACACTCACAAATGCATTGAAAACACATCATCAGAGAAACTCAAATACACACGCCAGATGCACGAGGAATGTGACTTGGCTAATTGGCACGAGACAATGCTGGATGGACGCGCTGGCTGCAGGATAAAGGACCACACATTGGAGGAAACATCCACCCTCGGATACTCTTCCACTCGTATACATCCACCAGTCTGTGACGTGAGTGCATTCCAGTTATTTGGTGATGAAGCGTTGTAATTTACTTTTTTTCCCTCAACCTGCCTCGTCTACTTCTCCCTCAGTTAGTGATTTCCTACGTTTCCCAGAATGCCTTTTCGACAACCACCCAGAGAGTGCGGCGTGAACTTGTTCCGTTCAGGAGTAAAGTTAGCTTGTTATTGGATGTTAATTTCTCCACCTTCAATATAAAGCAAACAAGCAAAACCACATGAATGATTATATTTGTGATTACTGGAAGAGGAAGAACAATTTACAACCGGTTTTTTTTTTTCAATTTTTGAGAAAATATTTTCCTTATGTGGCCTCCAGTTCATATGGGATACAAGCTATTTCAGTTTGAATGTGCGTTTGCTGTAGACTACATGTGAACAGCAATATACACACACTGAAACTGTCATGAGGAAACTTGAAGAAAGACAATATGAAGCTTTGAAGCGTCGTCGTTTGCCATTTGGTGACACGGGTGTGTTTTTCTGGAGCAGGCTCTTTATGATCCACGTGTTTTTAGGGTTTTGCTGGCTCGCTGAATCCTTCCACGCTCCCTGTAAACACCCCATCTGCGCCAACGAGCAAACGGCGAAAGATATATTGCGGAAGTGAAAGCTTCCAAATTCGACGGGACACCGTCAATACTTCAAGACATTCATCATAGCAGCCCCAGAGGATGAGGGGATGAGAGGAAATACTGCGTGGGTGTGTATGAGCATTATGAAGGTGGAATAACATGAAGTGACATCATGAAGAAGTGTGTTTCGTATTAGGTCGTGGCTGTTTGTGACCCCTCACCGCTGATGTTTTGGCCCGGAGAGTGGAAACGGGGTAGCAGTTTGGTTTGGTGAGGCCTGCTCTTCTCCAGTAAACATCCACGTTGCTGTAAAAACCCACAAAGCATCATTGCATTTACGAGGTTTCCAATTCAATCTGACGCTTTCAATACCTGAAAACATTCAGCTTGGCAAACTGAAAAAGAGGGTTGAGGGGCTGGGAGGGCTGCACACCTGGCAACCCAGATGATAGCGACACTTTAACGTGTTGCTGCGTGGTGCCAGAAGTAAGGTGTTACAGGGATACTCATGCCTGCAGGGGCGCGCGCACACACACAGACACACACACACACACACACACACACACACACACACACACACATGGATTGCACCTGAATCAGTGGGTTGCGGCGAGACTTCACTCCAAAAGAAGCCAAGCCAATGGCCAAAGAATATATGAGTAGACTGTGTGAGAAGAGTGAGTGTGTGTGTGTGTGTGTGTGTGTGTGTGTGTGTGTGTGTGTGTGTGCGCACCAGTGTGTACGTATGGCTGCAGGAGCGTGAATGAGCATGTATTATGTATGTGCGTGTGCATATCTGTGAATCTGAGATGTGCGAGGTCACACACACACACACACACACACACACACACACACACACAGGCAGCACAGAACAGTGCAGCAGGTCAGGAGTGTGTGTGTGGGCTCTGGCTCTAGATGGCTGAAAAATAATGTCAATGGGTTGATGTGGTGAGGCTTGTCATGAGAACGCGGTAGGTTAGCACCGTCAGCTGTGCTTCATCAGGGAAACCCTCACCGCCAAACCTCCCGTCTTCCTCCTCTCCTCTTTCCTCCGCTCTGGTCTTCTTCTCCTATTTTCCATCTCCTTCGAACCCATTCGTCCCTTGTCTACACTATCACCTTTCTGCTTCCCCACTTTTATTGTTTTCATTTCTGTTTTCTCATTGGTCTGTTTCTTGCTCGATAGAGAACAACATCAACACCGATCCCATCTTCTACATCTGCCCTCTCCTCTTTCCATTTTGCATGTACTCCTTTCATCTTTCTGCAACAATTCCTTCTTGAACCCACTTCCTGGACTCATTTGCCTGAACTTTTCTTGCATGCCAGGCACATCGACATCATTTGATCTTTTTTGGATGTATCGAGTCCGCCGTGCCGCCAAGGGCCGCTAGCTCAATGTGCGGATGTGCGTCTGCATTCACGCGTACCCCCGCTCTCATGCATGTGCACACACATGAAGGCGAGGACATGCGTGTGGTCAAGGGCACAAAAAAGGGGAAGGGAAAGCCCAGTCTCGTTTTCCCAGAGGATGTAAGAGACTCTTTTTTTTTTTTCTCACGGTGGTCTGAGCTGTAGGCTGGCACGGGGCTGGCACGGGAAGTGGCTGCCTTGAACCTCACAGAAACTCTGGCCAGCTCCACTTCCTGTCAAACATCCTCCCAGAGGAAAGGAGCTCCGGGACATGAGAGGCGAAAAAATCCCACTGTGGGAGAAACAACTGGACTACATATCCAACTAATTGCCCAACTGGGTGCATCTGGTCTTTGTCAGAAAAAATGAAATAGAGCAGCAACAGGTCTTAATGGCCTTGGCGTTGTTGTTTTGTTTTCAGCATCAATGATAACTATTTTCTTGGCAATGTTTCTTGCATTGTTCATTAAATTATTTTTTAAAAACGTTCGCCAATATTTTGTGATGATATTCATTTACCATTTTCATGCCAAACAATTACAAGTATTCAGTGTTTTCGCCCCGATTTTTTATTCTTAGCAGGGTGGAAAAGCCTCAGAGCATCTAGACCACAGCACACTGCCACGACGGGCCAGTATCCAGTAATAAAAGGTCAAAAGCTCAGAAAGAGGGTCGATGATGTGAGTCAGGTTCAATCCCTAAACATCACAGGTACATAGTAGGAAGCTCTGACTAATCAATACTATTGCTGTCATTTGGGTTGAGCTGCAGGTTTAGTGAATACTATACTGCAAACGTGTCTGATCACCCGAAGCATCCTTGAATGTCCTTTGAGATGTTTCTTCCAAAACGAGTTGCGGAGGATTAGAAGAAACCTGCTCTAACCAAATGATCACCGGAAGGAAATCTACTCATCAATGAAGTTATGAGCTATTGGGAGCAATAGTTTACAGGATGTTAACTTAGAAAAAAAAACTACTTTTATTTCCAAAATGGATGGATATAGTGTTTGGAATGAAACTGCATACCTCCTATCTACCCAGAACATTCTTACTATTACTTACCGATACCGGGTGTGGTAAATTCTTCATTATCAGATAACGTGAAACCGCGGCCATGCTGTTGTTGATAGCTCGTGGTGTTTTTGGATGTTTTCTAGGGTGTTGTTCTTTTTCTCTACCGGGATTAAGTAGCATTTTTGTGGGGCATTCTCCACTATCTCCTACCACTGTCTGGGTCTCTGTCTCCTAAGCTCATGTTTTTTTGGGCGCTGGCCAGGCGAGAAGCAGGGCACTATTTGCCTCTGTGGTTTTCGGTCATGCATTCTCTCACACGGCATTCCAGACAGATCGCCTTACATCCACACATTTTGTCCTTTTTTTTGTTTTTTTCGCCCTCTCCCTTTTCTTTTTGTCTCTGTTCTCCGAGGGCGGCATTCTGCAAAATCACTGACTGACACAAATCAGCGGAGTGAATTGTTTCAGCCACTGCATTATGAACACGGGGGTTGAGTTGAGTTGAGTTGAACTGAACTGACCTCAACTCAACTCAACTCAACTGAATCGAATCTAAATCAAATCTAAATTTCAACAGCATGCTTTATTCAAGTGGAGTGAGATATCCACAATTTGAAACCACTTTACTTCCAATAAGCAATAAACATCAAGTAACTTCTTTTTTTCCCCCTCAATTTGATATATAGCATTTTGGAATGAAGCCCTTTATATAGGCTATAAAGGAAACACCACTGAACACAAGGGAGCCACAGATCCAGAAGGAAAGCTGCTTTTGGTTTTACGGCGTGCTAATGTTGAGGAATGCTATTTGGCTGGCCATTAAGAGCTTAGATAGGAAAGAGCCCCTTAAGTTCAGGGAAAAGAAAAAAAACAAGATCTCTAATAGAAAACTTGAGGACTGGGATGTCGTGCGAGGTCAAGTTCAAACCGACGATGAGCCTCAGAGATCGTGGGGTCCAAAGTAGAAGACTCGGAAGTGTTTATAGCGAAATGCGTTCTCCTGACTCCAGTCAAGGGGGTCAAGTTCATCCTGTTGATGGACTGGCTTGTTTTGAAGGCTTGATGTGGGCATTCCTTTCAGTTAAGGCTATCAGCACAAGACAAATAAAACAGGCCAACTGCAAAGAGGAGATAGGGGATCTCCTCCTCCTCCTCCTCGTCGTTTTGGAAGATTTATCACCGCAGCATCACTTAGAATCGGTGGAAAGAAGATCCGAGAATGATGTCTTTGCAGGTCAAGAAACTCCCAAAGTCAATATTTGTGTGCTGATCTTTCCGATTCCCGAAAGAGCATCGGACTATTTTTTTCTCCCTCTCCAGTTTCCCCCCCGGCCTTGGACGAGCACCATCATTTCTTTGCGTCAGAGGACAGCGGGTGCCTATTGTGTCTGGGGGTAATTCATCACAAGGAGACGGCAATGAAAAAAGCCTGGAGGAGACATAAAGGGTGACTGTAAATCCAGCCAAGCCACAACGACCTGTGGGCCAGAGCCCTCAACTTTGTGTGACAGAGATAGAGTGAGTGTGTGCGTGTGTGTGTGTGTGTGTGTGTGTGTGTGTGTGTGTGTGAGAGAGAGAGAGAGCCAGAGGGATGGAGGATTTATGACCAGGTGATCCCAGCACCCTCACTTCCACTCTGTCATAGTGGAATTGCAAAAATGTTCTTTGCCTTTTATCCATAATACCATTTTATGATTTCAAACTTTTATTATGAAATCTTTTTTTGGGGGATTTATCACAGAAAATTGGAGAAAATGGATAGAAACCTTTAATTTTTGAAGTTCATCATACAACATCTCTATACTATAGAGGATCCTGGATGTAAAGGTGTTCTGTTAACCAAGGATTTATGTGACCTACTTGTTTTAATTTCACTCCAGCACTCCTTTTTTTAAATTGTCCACAGCTCAATTTTTGGAGCGAAACACTTGGGATTCTTTTTCCCGAATCACCACTCGGCTTCGGTGGTGAGAACAAAAAAAAAAAAGCACACAGAGCCGTTTATGAAGCCGAGTCCCAGCGGGGGCCGGTGAGGTTGAGGAGGAGGAGGGCCTGGAGAGTTTGGAAAGAGAACAGCGGACAACTCCCTTCATTCCTCAGCGATGTTGCCTCTGGCTCCGCTGGCCTCTTTGACCATGCTAATAATTATTTGGTGTGTCTGGAATTTCGTTTTGTTTGTTTTTTCAAATTGAGATATCACACATTATGTCTTTTTTAGTCTGCAATTGATTGGAGATGATTGAAATCACTTACACATCTCACACAAAACCTATGAAAAAGAGACTCTCCTAACAACGTCAAGGTCATGAGGTCACACTGCTAGTCTTTTTCCGGTCAGCTAACGTCTTGACTTTTGCACAATGGAGTCAGTAGAATATGGTGGGGATGAAACACACAGTCCAAAAAAGCCATAAACACATGCCTCACTCCATGACAGCATTCCCCCGCCCCTCGCTCCTCCGCTCTCCTTACGCTCTGCGGATCTTTCCAGAAGAATGTTAACACTGCCGGAGTCGTGTTCTGGCAGCGGGTCTCCCGAGTTGTTGATCACAGCGCTCTTTTGTTTACCGCTCAGGAATCCCAATGATCCCCTCAGATTCCCTTGTTAGTATTTCACCTCGCAAGACAGGTGAACACTCCTCCTCCTCCTCCTCCTGGTCTTGTACAGAACAGAGAGAGAGAGGGAGAGAGAGAGAGAGAGGGAGGGAGAGAGATGCTGGATAACACTGTGACCAAAAATATTTGTTGTGGTGTGTGGTTTGTACGATGCTGTAACTCACACAGAAAGCACCTGTAAGGCCCCGAGGAGCCGAATTCCCTTGATTCTTCACCGCCCTGCTGTGAGATCCAGCACTGCACAAAACAGTCATACGGGATTTTTCCTGAAACATCTCAATCATCTTGAAATTGTGTGCATAGAAAGGGTTTTCGTTTTGAGGAGAAAGTGGTGAAGAGTGTGAGGAAGAAGAAGAAGCACAATATCACAGACTGTGTGGAAGTGGAGGAGGAGATCCACCTGCCCAGATGGAACTTGGTATGCTGCCCGGTGTGGATCTTATTCTCATCGGACTTACAATGTCGAGTATTTTCGTTAACCGATTCTGAGGATGGAGACCCCGGTGCCTCCATCGACCACGTTGAGGTTCAGGGGGCAGAATCCAGTGGCCTGTGCGAGTGCCAGCCATCCATCCAGCCATGTGTTTGCCAACTCCCGCCCTGGTCCGACCAGGGCGATCAGATAAAGCAAAATGTGACGGCATGTCAGACCGTAGTAAACGCTCGGAGCAAGGATGCCTGGAATGCATTTCCAACCCTGCCAGAGGGCGAAAAAGGGTGTGGGTATAATTACGCCAAAAATGACTCTTGTATCTCGCTTTAAAAACACAGTAATTACAGCTGACATAGTTCAGCGCAGACACACGTCGGTGGGGAGGAGACTCGGGATTGTCCTCCAACGCTGGATGTGTTTTCACGAGTTCTCTCTCTCTTTCTCCTGCCATCCACCACATCTTCTTTCTCATCTCAGTTCAAACCCACTGATGTCATGGCCTCGTATACAGTGGACATCAACACTCAACGCTGAGCGCATTTGAGAAAACGGAGGGGAATGATGCATCCCGCCGCTTCATTCATTCACTTCATCCAAGCAAAGAGATGGAGGGTAGATGGAGACAGAAAGGCGGGGACAGAAAGAAGAGGACAGAGATGGATGGATGGATAGACAGATAGAGGGATAGAGGGATAGATAGAAACTGAGAAAAGTGGAGAAACAAAATAGAGAAGCCAGAGACAGAAATAGAGCAGAGAGACAGAGAGAGGTGCCGAGGGGGAGATAGAGAGACAGCACTCTAGAAAGCTGGTTATTAGAGCATGCTGGCGACGGGGCCCTGTACTCTTAATGACAGGCTGCCTTAGCCTCTATCAGTCAGTATCTCTCTCTCTCTCTCTCTCTCTCTCTCTCTCTCTCTGGATCTCTGTTTCTCTCTCCCTAGTCGGTCTGGCTCTCCCAGAAAACTACTGAGGTGAAACAGACAGGGGCCTAATTGGGGTGTCACAATCAGGCAAACAGTACGTACGTATGCACGCCCACACACACACACACACACGCCCACACACACACACACACACACACACACACACGCCCACACAGAGCTTCCGCTGTCATCTTTCTTTAAGCTCTACACACTTGCAGAAACCAAGTGTTACCAAGTGCTGCCCCAAGGCACCACAATAATTAAAGTACAAGGTTTCTACTACTGAATTCTACTCCATTTCGCTTTACTCTTCAGACACACAGACATGCTGCCTTAAAGGACCACACTGACAACGTCCCCCTTCGTGTGACGAGACGATTAGCAGCTCGTAGACAGGAAAAGAAGAAAGAGATGATTTTGGTGCTGCTCCTCCAAACGAATTTCCCCCCAAAAAGTCAGTGTGTTGTCTTGTGTGTCTCCATTACACATCACAGAGCAACCGTTCTCAACCTTCACAACATGACAAGACGAGTTGTGAGTACTGAGATCAGAAAGCAGTAACGGGATCGTCAACATGCCATTATATTACTCTGGGTAGGATGGAGCAGCGACCCCTCAGGCTACTGAATGTCGTGAAAGGGGAGTGTGTGATGGGTTGGGTTGGTTGCGAGGCCTCGTGTGGCCCGTATCCGACACACCCAGTTTTGGTGAAAGGGACGTTGAGTTTTCATTGTCTTTCAGTTTAGCAATATTTGTGAACCTGAGCAACTGTCAGGTGTAGCAGATTTCGAGTTTTTCCGGTCTTGCCGGTCCAGTCCAAACCTCTCTCTCTCTCTCCGCATCTGTATACAGCAAAAACAAATCATCTCATGAAGAACCTCCCATCACATATCGGGGGTTGGAGTCATTTCAGTTTCAGTTCAATCTATTGAGGAAGTGGATATTCTTTACAGCTCTAAAACCGGGAGTGTTTTTCTTGTATACAATCTGTAAATAGAATAGAATGAGAGTTTGTGTGAAATATGTGAATTGCTGTTTCAATTGACATTTTTTCAATTTTGCGAACTGAAAGGGAATTTCTGCCTCCGCCAAAGTCGTCAGAGAGGAATTCCTCACATGTACATGCTCCGCTCTTTGCCTTTGTGGCAAATTGTGAACAGCTGTGTGGATAAATACATTATAGGGGGGCAGCAACACACACAAAAAGAAAAAAGCTATGTGGTGTAATGATTTCCTCGTGTGTTACATTACGGCATTTGGCCAGTACTATTTGGGTTCCACACCCAAATACTGCAAAAGAAGTTTTTGGTATGCTTGATACTTGGTGTGGCCCATTTGATCCCCCCTGGCTGGATCTACTGTCTACTGTACATTATGCTATAGCTATCTAGATTACTGTGTGTGTGTGTGTGTGTGTGTGTGTGTGTGTGTGTGTGATGATTCGGAAACCACACCCAACCTCATGCCTCTTCTACCCACCGCCTCCCCTCAGTTCTGTTTATGTTAGCGGGAATTAGAGGCACATTAAGGACACACACACACACACACACCTTCACACGCACGTTTAATCACTTAAGAAGGGAGGCAGAGAGGACAGAAGACAAGAGTATGAATGAGAGAGAAATACTGTGTGTTTTTTGCTGTGTTGTCATTGTTGATGTGCTCAGTGTTCTTCGTTCAGGTCAGATCATTTTATCATCGTTTCTCCATCATTTCATCTGGCGAAAGCAGGGAATCAGCATTGTCCACTTTCCAAATCAGCCCTCTCAACCTAATTTCCTCCTTATGTAATCTACTGGGTGGAGTTGGAGGAATGAAATTAACTCCAAATGTGGCCCTCGATCACGCATTCCTTTACATTTACCACAAGATCAAACCCTTCGGAGTCATTTTGCTTTCACAGGCTCAGTGGCTGAGGATGAACTTGAGTGATCTTGGTCTTCATATGGACAAAGATCAAGTTTTTCATGCAATGAAATAGAGGTGTTTGTGTGTGTCTCTGTGTGAGTACTTGCAATTGTGTGTGTGTGTGTTGTGTTTGAGTGCGTTTCCTGCCTTTTCTACTTCAGTGAGTGATTTCCCCAGAATGCCAACAACAACTCCCAGAAAAACCTGCCCCGATTTGTTGAATTCAGCTGGGTCTTAATTGAAGGCGGAGAGAGCAGTAACATGTCTTGTGGCTGCATTGCATTCTGGTCTATTGAGGCGACTGGCAGTGGAGAAATTGCTGTCTCTTCCTCTTCTATGATGGATTTCTCCCTGTATGATAGTTGAACGTCGGGGCAAAACGGCGAGTCAAGAAAGAAGCCCTTGCTCTTTTATTTTGAGGGACTGACACCGAAACCTGACGTTTACTGTTAATGTTTCAGATCATCATGTTGTCTACATTTAGCATCTACCAACGCTGCATCTTGCAACAAGTGTCTAAAAAGCATCCAAACACATGATATGCAACCCCAGTGCGCCAAAAGGCAGCTGTTTCCTGCCACGTCGCTCTATCTTTTCTACTCCTCCTACCTCTACTTCCGAATACACCTTTTACGTGTGCTATCAGTTTCCTCGAGTTAAACCCCTTATGGACTAGTATGTTTCACAGTTTGACACCAAATTGGCATCGGGAGCCTGAACTCAGATCAATTTCCCCCAATGATGAAATCGGAGAGGCGGAGTATAGATCGCTCTGCTTCCATTTTTGGTAGTTTGTTCAGTCAGACGCGATATCTCAGACACTGCTGAATGCAAATGATGCATCTCACCGCTGCACTCCAGTTACAGGTGACAAAACAAGGTGGCATATTTGCTGCTGAGGGGTCCTGCTTCATTTGTGGGGGACTTGTCGCCTTGCGTTAATGTTTTTTCATATCCATTACTACATGGATTTAATTTCTTCTGAAGGTGAGCTTCCAACCTTAACAGATCAGCTTGATACAAAAGTTACCATGCCTCCAGGCAATGAGATAAAGGTATGGCACTTAGCTGCCCCTCCCACACAAACTTCATTTATTGCTCTCTTAAGGACAGCGGTCTTCCTGGACTGACTGATTTCCACACTCCCAACAAGATTACAGAGCCTGCAGGATATTACCAAGTAATCATTGGTAAGGGCTGATATATTTATGTGTGTGTGTGTGTGTGTGTGTGTGTGTGTGTGTGTGTGTGTGTGTGTCTGTCTGTCATAAGTGTAAAGTGTGCTGTTGAAAACTGGGGGGGGGATTTTAATCATTTCTGGCACAGGCTATATGGGACATCATGTTTATAGCCAAGGGTAATCTTAGTTGCAAAAGAGGGCAGAATTCCAGGTTTAAATTCCAAAACAGATACAGATACAGATACAGACATAGGTAAAGTCTTGCTTTGTCTCTCTCTGGCTTTTGATTTCACACACACACACACACACACACACACACACATACACACACACACACAATATTACAATATTATTATTATTATTATTATTATTATTATTAATATAGAACCTGAGGTATGGATGCTTTATTAGGGTGTTTTACAGATTATTAGTGAGACATCTATCTCTGCCTTGGCACAACAGCAACAACCACAAACTGCTGAGTCACGGTGTCATTCAAAAGTGATACTGTATGTTTTGGACACAAGTTTATTTTGATTGCTATTTTGCCGCTATCTAAAATGTTACTCTTTGGTAAAGGTAAATCTCTTCATTTTGTGATGAAGTGTTGCAATTTACCTTTTTATTGTACTTCCTGCCCCTCAGTGTGCTGCAACCTGTTCGTCTACTTCAGGGGTAAAATACAATTCCAAGAGGTCCAAATTTCAAATTTCCTCCCCAGCAAAGGTCTGAACCATTATAATATAAAATTTGCAAAGTACATTTCAACCATATTTATTGTAAATGTTATTGATTCAGCTGTTAAAAATGCTCTTTGACTGCTTTCTGCTGTGGCTTTCATTAACAGGAAAGCCACAATATAAATAACCTTTAGCAGGATGTGCTTTATGAATTAAGTTCCTAAGAAGCCCAGGTCCTTCATCACCTAGGAACGTTATTCATAAAGTTCATGACTCAAAACAAATAAAATATAGAGATAAGATGCATATCTATATTGTGTTGTATTTGTATTTTGTGGCTTTATTTGTTTTGATATCCTCTCCCGACTGGTACTGGGACTCTGGGAAGCTATGTTGATGTTGCTGTCAATTCAGCGAGTGTTTTATTATTATGAGGCATATTTTTTTGATCATCATTTACAGTGTCACGCGCTCTAATGGGCAGACAGGACATCAACTGTTGTTTTTTTTACATTATTTATTAAGCATTATGAGGAATTGGATGAAGTGTAAAAACAAAATGTCTCTTGTGTCTCCAGTCTGACAGTTAGTGAGTTAGTTTGGTAGTTAGTTTGTGAAATGTGGTCTTGTCAGGTTCAGCCTCCCATTCAGCTCTATATGTCTGAGTTGCTGAACATTAAATGCATAAAAAACTATTTCCTTCCTCATGAAACGTCCATATTATTTTAAATTTGAGACTTTGTTCCCCTTACACTTCAGAACATAGACAAACATGATCAAGTGAACAAACATGAGTGATGTGCATCATATTGTATATAGCCTTTAAAGTTTTATAGATTTATTTTGCACAACCTGAACTGAAAAAGAGAGGAGGTGAGGGGAAGAGAGAAACACGAGGAGGCAAGAGAAGGGTCCAGACTCAAGTCAAAACCTACCAGATTGATTGATTGATGTTAGCTTCAGTTGGCGATGTGCATAAACAGGCGTTTGGTGTGTTTGTAGCGACGACTCAAGCTCCTTTTGAGTAAACATCTTACATTGATGCTAGCTCATATTAGCTTAGCATAAGTAGAAGTACAGTTGGTTGCTCTGTTTCATTAGTAAATGCCTGAATTTATAACAAATAGTCAATGAGATTTATATGACATCATCCATGTCGGTTAGCAATCTTTGATTGAATAGTTTGACCCGTTATTCTGCTGAAGGCTGTTAGAAACTAAAACAACTAATAAAGTAATAGGTGGAAATCTACTGAACACTGCACACAACAAATACCCATAGCTTCCCTTGCACTGTTTGGGCAAAATCATTGCTATATAGTACATATACATCACTCATTAGTGCCTATGGTGTCTATAACTTCACCTCTCTGTGCTACTACAGGGTGATGTAATGTGTGTTACAGCACGTGTGTTTTATTTGTGGTCCTTATTTAGCTACATGACGACTTTGTATCGCCTGCCAAAGTTGACCACAGATGTTTCCAACCCTTTCTTGTGATCTGACCACAGTGCTGAGGCAGCTACTTGGATTTGGCAAACATTGCCCGTGTTTTCTGTCGTCACCATGTGGCAGGACTTTGGCCTGTGGTGGGCAATGTGCCTCTTTTGATGGGTTTTTGGCAGGAGAATTAAGTAAAATAAATGCAGCGCAAACTGGAAATAATCTGTACAGTAATCTGGCCTGTTTTTCTCCCAATAACATCCCAGTTGCCAATATCCTCTAAATTCCACTGTAAGTCAATGGGGCAAGGAAGAACCTGATGCTTCAATGCTTTTCGGAAATTGTGGGCTGGATTCACAAAACCTTCTTGGCAAAAAATATATTCTTGAGTGCTCTTTTTTCATCATTTTAAGTCTTAAGGAAAAAAGTTAAGAAAAGTTGTTATTCATCCAAATATTTTGTTTCTTAAAATGTGCTTCCTAAGAAAAAACATACAAATAAATGGGATTCTTGAAAGCAAAGTTGTCATGTTTGTTTGTCAAGTTTTTCTTAACTTTAAGATAACCTTCCACTTGCCTTCAAATTGTTGCAGTGAAAAGGTAAGCCTTAAACACACATTTTAGACACTTAAGTATTTCATATTATTAATAGTTTTACGTATCTTACATTTACATTATCCTTAAGCTTAGCTAGCTAGTTGTTAGCTAGCTGTTACATTGTTGTTGCTAGTCTCTGAAAGACAATGTTCATTGACTTCCATTCATTTTGCCTCTACTGGTCAGTAGATGGCGCTTGATGTTCCCAATGAATCATGAGTAGTGTTACTTAGGAAATCGTTATAGTATTTTCTATTGCATTGGGAAATTTCTTTATCCCTTATCGTTACTATGCGATTAATGTTTTTCTTTCTGAAATTTAGGATTTGTTTGAACTTTTCCACTCTGCTTTCTTGAAAAAGTAAGTCAACATCATTACTGCTGCATTTTGGTGATGATATTGTTGTCAAAAGTTCTTCCTTAATATATTGTTGAAGATGTTGCTAGCTACGGCTGTCCTAGGCTAATAGTTATACTGTCGAGGTTAGTTTGACATCAACCTCCATGTAGTTGTCGGCTGTTATTCTTGGTCCACTCTATTTCAATTTCTGCTTGTGTATTTTGAGGAGATGTACTTGATTTCACGTGAGTAAAACGCAAGTTATGTAGAGTATAACTGCTGTATATGCTGTATATATATTGACCTAGCGTGAGGGTTATTTTCGACGCAGGATTTTTTTAGTGTGTAGTAGCAAGCCTGAACACTCCTCACCCCACACCCCTCCTTTCTGTACCATGTTTTTCTTGTAACCTTTCTGGTCAGCAAGGCAAGGGGCCCCTCCAAAGATCCCCAATGGAGCAATGTGGCCCTCAGAGCCCCTTGACCAAGGTGCTTAACCTCAATTAAGTCTCTTGGCATCCGAGCGCATGAAACACCCGCCTATGGAATGTCAAATCTTGCCAATGAGAGCTGCCAAGTCAGCGGAGAGCACAGTAATGAAATAATTAAATCAGGTTGTGTTGGAAGCGGTGGCCTGTAATGATATAATTACTTTGTAGGTAACCCACCAGGCTGTCATGTGCACAACAATGGAAACAAACACTAATTTGAAAATCCCACCAACTTAATTCACCACGTTGCCTAAACAGCTAGATTCCCACAGAGTCATTCTCGGTGCAATCAGAAAGCTGTAGTTTTCCTTCTGTTTTTCCACGGGGATGAAAAACAAAAGTCTTTCTATTTGCCACCGGTGTTGGCCGAAGGGGCCTATTGTTTAATTTTGGGGATAATCCAGTGGAGCTCAAAGGATTTACACTGCATTCCTCACTAGGGCAACCTCCGCTGAGAACGAGGGTCTGGCAGAGTCAAGCCGTTTAGCACTGGATTTGACTTCAACCCTCATCTCCATCCTCATAAGAACCATTAGGGATTATTGTGTGTGTGTGTGTGTGTGTGTGTGTGTGTGTTTTGAGTGGTTTGGAGGGCAGGTGTAGGTGCGTGTCTATGTGCACACTGCAAAAAATGTCCATCTTAAGGCAATTTAAGTCATTTGTTTTATTGTGTTCAGTCTAAAACTATTAATGTTATTAAAACAAGTGAAACATTCTGCTAGCGAGGTGAGATAATTCCACTTGTTTCCAATGGAGGAACAAGTGCCAATATCTTGAAATAAAGCAGATCACTCCATGAGTATCAAGAAAACAACATTTGCATTGCATTACAGTGTGTGTGTGCATTCATGTAAGCCTGTGAGCGCTGAAAGAACAAGAGAAAGACAGAAAACAACTGAAATCTCTTCTGATAAATCATTTTTGGTTACGGTCAATTATTTTCCTTTAGTTGGAAGACGTGGCGGTTTTATGCTTGGTTTGCTGTCAAAAACCCTGGCAATGGTGAGTGCAGTCATCATACACCAAGACGCTTCACATTTATTGCTCTGCATATACTGAATGAAAGAAGGCTGTTGTTTATATTGTTTGAGGGGTGATGCCACTTGTTAGCTATTGATTTCTGGCAAAATGTAATGGGAAATTAGAATGTATTGGTCCATCATCCCCATTTAAAAAAACTTCCCTGCTACTACCAGTAACTGTACTAGTCCCATGGTGTGATCGTTTAGCCCCTGGCTTCAGGATCAGTGAGCAGCAGGAATCTGGGTTTGTTTAGCATGCCTAGATATGCTGTGAGAGAGGATCATCACAGGCTAGGGAAGGAAGGAAGGAAGGAAGGAATGAAGGATGAATGGAAGGAAGGAAGAAGGTTCTCTGCCTGATGGTATTTGGCAGGGAGTCTGTCTGTTCACATTCCACATTTTCTGTAAAATCATCTGGAGGGAACAGTGTTTCCATTCATCGATCTTATTAAAGTGTCAACTTGAAGGCTTGGCGCAAACTCGCACACACCCGTGCACGCCAACACACACACACACACACACACACACATACACAGACAATCACACATATCAACACCGCCATCCATAGCCTCGTCTTTCACTTTGACAGTCTGTGTCAGTGTCAATGCAGTGTGTAATGCATGACGTGACGGGCTCCACAGAGCGGAGTGCTTGTTGACAGGATAGGGGAGACGGGGTAAACGACAGCAAAATAAAGGTGGATTTATTACAATAATTATGTATGGATAATAACTTTGTCTATCTAATGTTGTTAGTCATTCTTGGAAATGAAAACATTTTCTGTAGCGAATACAGTTTTAGAGGTACATCCCATTAAAAAGGTTACACCAGGGTAACGGGTAAATTGAGCATAAGGACAGGGAGGGTTGAGCCATATCGAGGTAAAACCTTTATTTTCGTCCTTCTCATTTTTTCCTTGTGTCACATTCTAACAACATCACTTGTTGTTGTTTGTTTGTATGTGTGTAACCTGTTCGTGGGGCTCCTCCTTTGTAGATTTTCTCATTGTATCTCTATATTTTCTCTATATCTCTCTTTTTACTATATTTTAATAGAACGTACTTAGATTGGGGTAGAGTTGGACCACAGTTATGCGGGCCTGATATCGTACCCTTTAAAGCCTTAAACTAATATATAATAAGGTCAAATGCATCTGCTTCCATTCATATCCAAGGATTATGAGATCTTGAGCAGGATGAAATCACCTGAGATGACTTGGGTCTCTTACCTCTTTCTCCATAAGCGCTCCTCCATCACAGGGAAGTTAATTACTCTTCTTATATCTTTCACATGGTTAATGTATGGTTGTCTCGAAACAAGGGGTGGCTCATCTTACCCGCAGTCTCATCTTACCCCACTCTCCCCTGCAGACCATATGTCTGCTTAGTGGGACTCCTTTGCAGAGAAGTAAGGTCCTCTTGTTTTGTCTAGACTTAAACCTCGCTGAGTAAACTCGCTTACAATGACCTCTGAAGGTTTCTGTCAAGGTAGACTAAAACTGGGCACATTTTCAGAAAGCTCTCTCCCCGAACAATGTGATTAATTTGTAAGATGGTTTTATAGTAAATACAAGCCTGTTGAAATGATCTCCGAAAGCAGTTTGTTGGTTCCCTTAACAGCCCTCAAAATTGATTTTTGTCTGGAGAGAAGATGATACGTGGGTGGGTTGGATGTTATTTTCTTGAGTATGAGGCTGATGCATCCATCAAACTCTGGATACATGAGGTGGATTGAAAGGAGACCAAAGAGATCGGAAGGAATAGAAGAGTGGTAGAGTGGGTCCAGTATTACAGCGTATCGCATGTCAAGGTATTGCCCCCTCGACGCGTTCCCATAAAATCACCAGGAAAGACTATCAGCGGCGAAGATCTAGTCATAACGAATACGACATCAATCTGCCTACCTCAAACCTCGGGGGAATCCTGCGCACTGTGGATAAAACGCCAGGGGTTACTCCAAATGATTTCTCTTTTTACAAGGCATGTTTTTCACAGAGGTCTGAGAGGAAGGGGGTAAAGCCACAGGAATGTTTACCTATGTAGGTTACGGGGAGTAGACGATGCGAGGGGGGGGGGCGGGTTAAGAAGTTAGAGGTCCCAAGTTGACCACATCAGAATTTCAAGAACTCTTTCAAGGAGTTGAAGCCGGGCAGTGTGTATGACCTGAGGTTGACGTACCAGAATTTAGTTGAAACTAATACAGACTGAGCGCGCGATGCGATCGGATCACCTTCCTCATATTGAACCGCATTCTCTTTTTGAGCGCCGAGGTGGTCTTAACAGTTAAAGAGACCATAATAAACTAGATAGCCTGGGGTTCAAGCCTCACGTCATCAACCTACCCTGCTGAAGTGTCCTCGAGTAAATCATGGAAGCCCTACCAGCTCCCAAGGGTGCTGTGCCGTAGCTGTCCCTGACCTTTGACCTCCCTAGGGGGGCGGGGGGTGAAAAGAGAATTTCGGAAACAACAAGTGATCCTGCCAGTACCCTTAGGGAAAGGGATGTGTGGAGGGACGTGTGTACAGCGCATGTCGGGAAGCATCTGCCCTGTTGAAGTGTCCTTAAAGGAATAGTTCACCCCAAAATGAAGATTCAGTCATTATCTACTGCAAGGGTGTCTGCAAGTTGAATCAGACTTTTTAAGACCTTTTTAATGGCTGTTTTAATGAAATCCAAGTTTGGCAAGTTTGTAGCTCAATCAGAACTTCATTTCTCCACAGGGATCAATAAAGGTTCATCATATAGGTGTGTGTGACTGGGCTGATTGCTATCCAACACCTCTAAAA
Source organism: Hoplostethus atlanticus (assembly GCA_034670405.1). Taxonomy (NCBI): domain Eukaryota; kingdom Metazoa; phylum Chordata; class Actinopteri; order Trachichthyiformes; family Trachichthyidae; genus Hoplostethus; species Hoplostethus atlanticus. Next base: position 3,490,677 of record JAXDDX010000019.1, read on the forward strand.
CTGAATTTAAGACTTGAAACGCTTAACTGGGGTGGTAAGGCTCAGGCTGGACTCAGCACGGCTGTGGCCAATTAAGGCTGATTGCAGTCACTTGTTCCATCAGCCCTCTCACACATCCACACGCAGGTGAAAAGGGCCCGGCTGCAATCAGCCTTAATTGGCCGCAGCCGTGGGATGGTCTCTATAAAACTGCACGGGGCAGTTTTGCACATCGGCTGCCCCAAATGGCAGTGAGGGGTAACTGTTTGAAATGTAAGCACTTCAGTACCCATAAAGCATATAACATGAGACAGTGAAGTGCACTTCCTGTGCAAGGAGAGGAGTTCCTGCCAGTATCCGACACCAGAATTTAATTTGGACAAATGGGGCGACTCTACGGGGTCTCAATGAGGAGGGGTGGGATGCTCCTCTCTGCTGCAGCCCCACTTTGTGAATTAGGCTAAAACGGGGGTATTTTTACCTTGGTCTGGGATTAGGGATTGTACTGTGTGTACTGTATGTGTGTGTTTGCGTTTTTAACCTTTGTCTATGCTGCATGCGTGTAAGTGTAGGGTTGCATGTGTTTGTGTCGAGAGGAAGTGTACACAGCAGATGTCACCATCAAAGCAGTTTTGACACTACATGTTTTACAAGCGTGCTGCAATGTTGCTTCACTACCAAAAGACAAAGTTGGAAACGCTGCGGTCCTGCAGCAGGACAGATGGAGGGTAGGGGACTTCCACAATGGCTACCACTGTATATCGGTGACCCACTGCCCTGGATGCCAGACACCAATAAAAGCAGCTATAAAGATTGCAGCAGTGGTGCATGGCTACGCCTGGTCTGAGTTACACACCATGGCACCCTATTTACAGGGGCTACAGGTTTGACAGGACAGAACAATGGCCACTGTATAGGGGGACCCTTAACGCTGGCATTTTATTTACCCCCTGGGAAGCAAAGCAGAGTGTTTGGGGTAAGGATATGAGGGCTGTGTGTTTGTGTGTGCATTTGTGTGCACACGTGTAAGATGATGGTGAGGAATTTGTGCATTGTGTATGATCGCAAAACTTTTTTACTACTTCCTGACTTCCTTGACCCCTTTTGGCCCCATTGGCTTTCCCCAGGAAAAGTCCACACTGAAACAGAGTTGGCATTATTCTATGGTTCGTTGATCAGTATAATGTGAACATGGACAACTCTCTCCTACCACCAACCACCAGAGAACTAAGACTCTGAACTTTGATGTCACCAAGAAACAATAAAAATTTAGATATTGTATGTGAATTGTTTTTTTTTAGATGGAATTTCCACATTTTGCCAAACAAATAAATGTCCATGTTTCTAGCAGATTAACCCCCACCACACACACACACACACACCAACACAGAAGGCGCAGTATAGTATAATACTATTTTGTGTCTGTGGTGTGTGTTTGTCTGCATGTTTGGGGACCCTTACAGAGGGATCACATGTCAGTGTACAACATTTTCCATAGTTTTGCATGTGATTTATGCTTCTACGAGTGTAATCTAATCTGTCTCCTGCGGTGGAATGCCATTTTCTGAATAAAGTCCTTGGAGCAGTGTGCGAGTTGGGAGCTTTTTTTTTTTTTTACTATGGTTATAAAGGCTCAGCTGAACGAGCACAGGCAATGACACAGCCCGTTAAACCTGCCGAGAATTGCCTGTGGTGGCCTAAATGGTTAAGACGCCTAGACCGTTTGCAGAACAACAGAGTCCATAATGGGGAACTGAAGTCAACATGACGACTGGTAGGTAGGTAGGTACTTTATTAATCCCCGGGGGGAAATTTCTGTTAGGATTTTCACTGTCGCCCATCCTAAACTAAGATGCTGATGTTCTCAAAGTGTCAACGATGACCGACATGGATCACCTCCAGAGAAAACAAAACCTTATTATTTGGAATCTGGTAGATGATTTATTGTGATATCTGCTCATACCCCTCAGTGTATTATCTATGGGGCTCTGTACCCGAAGGCTGTTATACACTACAGGGCTTTCAGGTGATGTAACACACTGGTGGCCATATTGGAGGTCCTCAGCTCTTGGGCAACGCTGGCAATGAACAGTCGATTGTGTTTCTACTTCGCTGTCTCAACAGAATTGACACGGTTAATGTCTGTGCTGTTTTTGACTGGAAACGTATCATTTTGGCGTCGATACATCTGATCCACTTTGTGTTTAGATAATGTCAGCTTGTTATCATAGTATCTGGTCAGCTAACCATCACTGTCTTGTTTTTAACACCTCTGATTAGCACACTACCTAACATGTCTAGTAGAAAAAACAGCTGCTTGTTCAGGTGAACTGTGTTTTGGAGTAGAGACTAGGGCTAAAGACAAGACAGTCAGACACTATTCACTTAGCAGTATGTTGACACATTACTCACTTTACTTTCACTTTAGGCTGATTCATTTGTGTTTTTCTATGTGCAAAAGGTTCCTAGCACTAGCAGCCAATGGTTTATTTGAGGGTAGATTAGATGATCAGGGCAAAAGTACATCCAAGCAGACATTGAATGACAGATTAACAACACCTCGGTACAATTAACATTATCCTCCAATTGTAGTCCCCATGTGGAGTCCTCGCGCTGTCAGCCCTGCTGCGTTACCCCGGAATAAACCATTTAACCAGACGGACGGGGGGGGTTGGCAGAGCGGTCAGCAAGAAACGCGGAGGTAGGTTGCTTGACTTTTGATTCCGTGTAATTTATCCTAATATAGGAAATGCACGTGGGCAGCTAATGTACATTTTCCCCGAAATTAAATTTGTATTGTTTTTTTGTTTTTTTAAATAGACAGATCCGTTATTTATAGAGGAGTCGTAAGAATTTGTAGCCACACCTCTACCGTTCTGTTCCGCAGCGATACACATGTAGATATTATATATATAACGTTATATGTATATTTATATATTTATATGATGTGATATTTGTTAATAACCCACCCTGACATGTTACGACGCCGCCCTGCTATGTTTTTAGCTTCCCTATCGTTGTTTTTGTCCAATAAGGCTGTGGGAAACGTTATCTTGTGCTGTAGTCACATGGAACAACAGTTCACCACGAGCCACAGTTGAGTTGGAGTACAGCAGGGTAGAGCTCATTTCACCATTACATCCAGGAAGTGGACTTTTCCTCAAAAATTGTATGTATCCAGTCTATGAATAGTGACAGTAATAAAGAGGCTATCATTTTAAGAATTTGACTTGAAAGTATTTGAATTAGTATTTGACTTTGCAAATAAAGAGCTATGTCAGTCCTGTACTAAAGTTAATGTAATAATATGGGAATATTATAGTCATATCATAAAAAAGAGATAAGAGTGCTACAGACAATTACAGGAAAATTAGAGATAGATAGATAGATAGATAGATAGATAGATACTTTATTGATCAAAAAACAGAATGTACATTTTATTCAGGATTGCACCTCACTGCATCAGTCAATCATTTTAGGTACAGCCGTGCGTTTGGTTTGAGCCAAAATATAGACACATTTATTCTGTCAGAAGCTGAAGACTCATCTCTCCCAGAAATGCTTCACTCTCCCCCCTGAATCCCCCTCTCAAATCTTCCTCCTCTACTTGCTTTACCAAATAACTCATTGTTGGTCCAGCTGGATGTTCATCATTCAGTATCTGAATTCAGGATCCAGTGTGTAGAAATTATATATATATAACGTTATATGTATATTTATATTTAAAAGCACCATAACCTGTTTTAATCTCGTGCTATCAGTCATTTTGCAAGAGTAGTAGAGTTCACTTTCTCTTGAAATGGGGACAATGCAATATTTAAGTTGTGTGGAGAAGTGACAGAAACACACACACAGGTTGTATAAGACTATAAACCTTGAGTGGGCTGCAGCGGCCAGATAAAGGACACCCACCCACCCAAGTCTGTCCCTGAGAGGTGCGTCACAGATAAGGGAGGCATCCAAACTAACGGTCAGAGAAGGCTAGTTATTTAATCCTATCTGCCAAGATGTGAGAACCCTGCTTTGCTTTCTGTATTGTTGATTTTTTTCCGAGTGTATTATCTGTGTGTGTAAGTGAGAGAGAGATATTCCTTTTTGTATTCACTTTCTCTCAACGCTTGTCTTCCTTAGTGCGGCTTGTCTTAAAGTTTCCCGTCCCTGGCTTGTCTAGTCCTAATTTCTCTCCGTCTGTCTTTCTGTCTTCCTCAGGGGTGTGTGTGTGTGTGTGTGTGTGTGTGTGTCTCTGCCGGAAGAAGTCATGGACCAACTGGGCCCAGAGCAGGGGGCCATGCTGCTAAATGGATTCCACGGAGGGAACCTCTCTAAGGGGAAGGAGGCCAGCAAGGAGGGCCTGCAGGCCAGGGGCCAGTGGGCCAGCAAGACCGAGTTCCTCCTGGCCGTGGCAGGGCAGATCATCGGCCTGGGCAACGTCTGGAGGTTCCCTTACCTCTGCTACAAGAACGGAGGAGGTACAGCGTCTGGGATGACAGAGGGGCCGAAGAGAGAGGAGGAAGTTGCACAGCTGCTAACACTCAATTTGTATTCTTCCTCATGCTGTGTGTGTGTGTGTGTGTGTGTGTGTGTGTCTGTGTCCAGGTGTGTTCTTTGTGCCCTACCTGTTGTTCCTGGTGCTGTGCGGCATTCCCCTGTTCCTCTTGGAGACCTCGCTGGGACAGTATACCAGCCTGGGAGGAGTCAGCGCCTGGCGGGCCATCTGCCCACTGTTTGGAGGTACTCACATATGCCTGCGCGCACACACACACACACACACACACACGCAGGCATACACACACATATCAGACTGCGTATTAAAAGGAAACATTTTCAAGAGGTTCCCATCGTATTGATGACTAATCCACCCTCTCTTAAAGGAATGGTTCACCCCAAAATGAAAATGTAGTCATTATCTCCTCCCTCTCATGTTGGTTGAAGCTCCAAGGGCGACCAAACACCCTCGTCGCTCCATCTCAGCCAGTAAAGGTCACAGGGGGCATCTTTTTATAGCTCAAAACAAACAGTTAATGTCACTTTCTCCAAACAGCTCGTGGAGCATAATCCAAGTGGTCCCCAACGATTGCACTGTGGGTCCAAAAGTCCAATACTGACCTCATTGTTTCCTCACTGGTGCGTGCGCAACCAGAGCATACCAGAACAGTCGGTGTAGAGTACCAGAACCAGGATGTACGGCGGGTAGATGGCATATTTACTTATATTCAAGTCATACAACTGGGAAGAGCAGCTTGTGAATGAATGGATGGTACATCTATACAGGGTTGATGGAATGGCAATGGATAACTGTGAAAGGGAATGATGAAAGTGATAAGTGGTGATAAGTGATGAGGTCCTCAGTTGAGCTGTAGAGGGGGAGGGGAGGCGTTAAAAAGTCTGATGGCGGCCGGCAGGAAAGACTTTCTGTAGCGCTCTCTGTCGCACCGTGATGGGATCAGGCTATGGCTGAATAAGCCAATAAGGAGAAGGTGGGAGACATTATCCATGATGGCCAGCATCCTTCTCTCTGTCCAGGTTAATCCCCCTGGTGTTAGCGCCCCAACACACCACCGCAAAGAAGATGACACTGGCCACAACAGGCTGGTAGAACATATGTTGAAGGAGCTGAGCCTCCTCAGGAAGTAGAGTCGGCTCTGGCCCTTCTTGTACAGGAGGTAGGAGATATTGAGGTCAGTATTGGACTTTTGGACCCATGAGGCAATCTATTGGCTACAAAACACTTGGATTATGCTGCACAAGCTGTTTTGAGAAATGTAATGGTCATTTTATGCTTTCTTGGAGCTGTAAAAAGACGGCCCTGTTAACTTCAATAGTTTGGCAGAAGGCTGACGTGGAGGTCCTATGAACCTCAATGGAGTTTTGACAGGGTTTTCAATCTGGGGTGAACGATTCCTTCAAGACCTTGATAAAAAGCCAGTGCAAGTCTCACATCACATGCAAACCATCCCATCTGCCGTCTCTCCCTCTAGCTCCGCGTCTCCTCCCCTCCGTCTCCTTTTTCCTTCCAATATGTTGCCGCGTTCACGTGTCCCACATCAATGCAAACACAATGTAAACAATTAAACTGCAATCAGCGACGTCTGGCGAGACCGGCTGCATGCGCATGTAGTTAGTGTGCAGTCACGGTGTGCATGTCAAAACAATCCCGAGAGTACAGAAGGCAACACAATCACCACGCTCCCTCGATGCCAACAAAAACACACACACACACACACACTTATGGCTCATTCTCGTGACATCCTATTATATCAACAAAGGATTATGGCTGAGCATGAACTTGATACATAATTACACCAGTGGAATAAAACCTGGAGCAACTGATTTGATGCGACCAGTCATATAAGGTTATTTGACACTCTACACAATAACCCAGGTAATTCAAACCCTCCGGGAATGGAGGCCGGGTTAAAGATGGTAGGAATGCATTGAAGTGTCGAGGAAAGGCTTACTCAAAATATGAAGCACGTATGCACACAAACTCCACAAGTTCCTGTTTAAACGAACCCTCTGTGGGCCTACGATCTTTTGGCAGGCCCGTGTGATATACTCCATCTCTCCCCCAGTTGTATTTCTTTTGGACAGCGGACTAGACCGCCCATACAGCGAGGCGATCAGGGAGGGACTTTGATCTCTCACTTTGTTCAGGTCGTATTTATTTATAGGTGGAGTGGGATGACTTATTGGTATGTAACTATGACACTTCAACACAGGGCTTGGACCTCTTTAACCATTAGGCCAAGCTGCTGCCTTGCTCAAGGGCACGCTGAGTAACTCAACAGCGAGTATCATTCACTTTCCCCGTCCAGATGTCTGATGATTCCAATAGCAAACGTTCCAGTTGCAGCTATGCTTCTTGAACCTTCAGGCTATAGCTTTGAGACTTGTTTCTGTCAGATTCATGGCAGTTGTAAAGTGGACCTTGTCAGTATCATATGCAGGTGCAGCTAAGGAGCGTAGCATGCTAGCTGGACCACCTGGCAAACACATTGTAAACATAGAAAGTGTGTGTGGAGCTAAAAGGCTTGATGTTGCTTGTTTTTCTATTTAAACCTGTTCTGTGTGTGTGTGTGTGTGGTGTGTGTGTGTGTGTGCGTGTGCGTGTGCGTGCGCGTGCACCAAGCTAGTGCTCAAGACAGCTGCTCTGCTTGTTGGTCCATATGGCCCACAGCTGCATGCACAAACACACACACAAACACCCTCACACACATATGCATGCACACACACACACACACACACACAGTTACTAGTGTTGTGTTGACAGGTAGTTGTGTGAAGGCCATGTAGCACCGTGTGGAGAACATGAGGCGTCTGTGTTAGTACAGACATTTTACTAACGATATAACTTACACAGCTAAATGTTCAAGAAGTGCTTTTGTGGCTTTCCAATAAATATAAAAGGATGCCAAGATACTCAATTTTCAAATATAAACAGTGTGTATCTGTGTGTGTGTGTATCTGTGTGTGTGTGTGTGTGTGTGTGTGTGTGTGTGTGTGTGTGCGTGTGTGCAGGTCTTGGCTACGCCAGCCAGGTGATGATCCTGCACGCCTGTGTGTACTACATCGTGATCCTGGCCTGGGCTCTCTTCTACCTGGCCTACAGCTTCCAGGAGGAGCTTCCCTGGTCTCACTGCAACAACACGTGGAACACCGGTCAGTGGGCGGCGTCCAACACACACACACACACACACACACACACACACACACAGGACACACTGATACCTGACAGATGACTGGTAGCCTTTATCTCACACCAGTGGTATTAGTGCGAGTGTTTCTCAAAATCAAGACCACACTATTTGTGTGTGTGTGTGTGTGTGGGTGTGGGTGTGGGTGTGGGTGGGTGTGTGTGTGTGTGGTCTCCTGCAGAGGCTTGTGTCCTGTTCGAGCACCAGAACCGGACAGCCAATGGGAGCAGCCTGCACGAGAACGCCACCTCCCCAGTCATGGAGTTTTGGGAGTGAGTGTTACCTACTTTTGTTTCTTGCTGGGGCGTTTTCAGTGTTTGCTCTTATTGTTATATCTTATCTTATCTTCTAAGTTATTGATTGTGTATGTAGCTGCAGTTCCAGTGCTGTGGGCTGTGAGGCATTAACAACGGTGTGTTTGTGTGTTTGTGTGTTTTAGGCGCGAGGTGCTCCGTCTGTCCAGCAGTTTAGACGAGCTGGGCCCAGTCAACTGGAGGCTGGCTCTGTGTCTGGCCGCCGTCTGGCTCGTCTGCTACTTCTGTGTCTGGAAGGGAGTCAAGTCCACCGGCAAGGTGACACTGGCGGCGTGGAGATTATTTTCATGCCACATGGTTTTCGGTCAAAGCCCCACTGCGGGTCGGTGAGACGGTCGCCTTGCCTTCTGTGTCCAGGAGCTTCACAGCCTCTGGGCTAACAGGCAGGAAGAGCTGGCTCCTTTTTTATGGAAAATTCCCACATTTCCGATGGGATTCCCATGGTGAATCCAATCGGTTCTCCACTGGGTTCTCATTTTCCGAATTAGGTGGCAGCATCTTTGAATTGGTATGCTGCTAGGGCAGGATGCTTGTTTGCAGATTGTCCTTTTGGATGTAGGGCACGTACGTTAGAATTAATGTTTAACAGCAAGTGTATAGGACACCCTCCACCCCACCCTTCTCCCGTTCCTTCTTTCACAGCATCCATTCAGTTGGGAGGGAGGGATACTTTAATTGCCTTTAAGAAACATGAACCCAGCTAGGATATATCCAGTAGCAGTGACTTTTTTTTTTTTTTTTTTTGTGGTGAGGCTGAAACAAAAAAAATCCTGAGGGATGGAAAATTACCGAGCGCTGAATTGCATGATCAGTTTGAATTTTAAGAAATTAGCTGTAATAATTTGATTTCTTAGTTGATTTTCTGAACATTTGTGAAAAGTCTCGCAGCACGTTGGCGTCAAAATCTCTTTTAGCGTTTTCTCTTCAGGGTTTTTCTCTTCTCCTCTCTAATGTTTTCCCTGTCTGGGTGCCGTCCTGACCACATCCCTGCACGCTGTGTACATTTTAGGTGGTGTACCTGACAGCCACCTTCCCATATGTCATGCTGTTTGTGCTGCTCATACGTGGTGCCACGCTGCCTGGCGCAACCCAGGGCATCATCTACTACCTCAAACCCAACCACACCCGACTGGCAGACCCACAGGTACACACACACACACACGGTTGTAAAGTAATACGGATGCCATTGACCAGTGCAATCTTGAAGTACAGTAAACCACCATTGCTACAGGACTGTGGCAGACACATTTTCAAAAGCTGATTGCAGGAAATCCACAGTGCAGAGCAGGAGAGTCATTAAAATGTCTTGTTATTTTTTTGTGGGATTTGTGGCGAAGCCAACCTCTCCCTTTAACATGTAGTGTTTTGATTTTTTTTTTTCAACCTACAGGTCCCCACATGCAGGTCCATACCGTACATCTGTGTTCCCCCGAGATCATTGTTTTTGTCGTTGTTTAAACAGCATTTAGACCGGACTCCTTTTGCAGCCGGTAGAAATTCTTCTTAGAGCGTATACTTCCAGCTCGGTGCGTGAGTTGGTCCAAATAAACCTTTTTCGATGTTTTTAGCAGAAGATATCTGAAACCACATCTTGGAACGTCTCCATTAGCGCCAGTGCACTGACCGCAGACTCATGTCGCGATGACGTTGGTGGAAATAGTGGCAGAGTGAGAGCTCTGCTTCTTCCTCCCGTCAGACGTGGGTCAAATAGTGTTTTTTAACATTCTTGCCCACATCAGGAAAGTATACTAAATAACTCCCAAGTACTTTTCCCGTACCTGTGTAAACTCTCATCTATCTAATAGCCAGATACCTTTTAAGGTAGACAGCTTGGCAGTATCTGATTGACCTTTAACCCCCCGAGTCACGTCCACCAGAGGAGAGCACAGTGGGGGGCCCCGACGAGAGGCAGGACTTCACCTTCTGTACATTCTGCTTTGTTGGAGCTGGCATCCTGCTGTCTTGCCTTCTTCCTTTCCCACCAACCCCTCCTTCTTTCTGCCCCCTCCATCATCCTCCTTATTCACACTCTCCTTTGCACATTCAAATCCAATCCCCCACCTCTCTCTCTCTCTCTCTCTCTTGCTCTCTCTCTCTCTGTAGGTATGGATGGATGCAGGCACCCAGATCTTTTTCTCTTATGGAATCTGTTTGGGGAGCCTGACAGCCCTGGGCAGCTACAACAAATACAGCAATGATTGCCACAAGTGAGACACTTTGTCTCGCGCACACACACACACACACACACACGCACACACGCACGCAAAAGCAAGTCTACGCACATAAAAAGCTTCCTTACTCTCCAGACAAGCCATACTCGTTGAAATGGATAAAAGCTCCCACTGGTCAGATGGCTTCCAGAAGGAATGGCTGGAATGGGAAGAGAAAACACACTGATACAGCCCCACCTTAAAGAAAAGCCCTCGCTGCCATGTTTCCCACACTCCAGGACACTCACACACACACACACACACACACACACACACACACACACACACACACACACACACACACACATATACACACAGAGACACACAGACAGGGCCCAGCAATTACCCCTTGTCTTGTAGAAAGCAGGCCACAGCTGGACAAACCTGAGACATATTGTCTTATCAAAACCTCACCGTACTGAATCATGGCCATGTTTCCTAAAGGCGTTATCGCAGTGAGATTGTTTTGGCTCATTTTTGTGTCACGTAGCTTGAACTCTTTCTAATTGTAATTGTAATTGTTGTGAATTAATTTTGGTGTGTGTGTGTGTGTGTGTGTGTCCTTCCAGGGACTGTTTCCTGCTGTGCCTCCTGAACAGCGGCACCAGTTTCCTGGCCGGCTTCGCCATCTTCTCCGTGCTGGGCTTCATGGCCCAGGAGCAGGGCGTCGACATAGCAGAGGTGGCCCAGTCAGGTGACGCGGGACGGGAGATGGAAATAGTATTTGCCCCCTCAGTAGAAGTTTGAAGAGTGCTTGTTTAGGAAACAGCCCAAGGGAAAAAGAAGCTAACCTCTAAAGCTAATTGAAGTCATTTACTGCAGTACTTCAGACTGACCTGCTCTACAAAGAAATACTCATATACTTCTCTAAATGAAACAGTGCGTGTTAATAGGTCAAAGGTAAAAGGGCGTGACTCGGGTTTAGTGTTCATATCGCCAAAAATGATACTCATCACTGCAACCAAGTGATGTACAGTCCACGTTTTGTTTCACTACGGATGCAGTTAGCTTAGTAAGGCAGCACGGTGATGAAGATGACAACTGAATGGCATACGTCCTGTCATGTTGTGTCCCGGCATTTTGTGTCGTGTCCCGTCCCGTCCCATCGTGTCACGACATGGGAGGGGCCAAGAGTCCGCGGGTTTTCATTTCAACCAAAGACTGAAGTGATTTCACTGACTGGTCCCTCCATGACACATATCCCTGGCATGACGTGACACAACGAGACAGGATGAAAGGACGTGACGCAACGCGAAAATGTCAAGACATAGACATATGAATGGTGTCCTGTCGTAATATATATAATGTGTGTGTGTTTGTGGGATCTACTCTTTGTTCATTGTGTTTCATGGTGTGTTCCTCCCAGGGCCCGGCCTGGCCTTCATCGCCTACCCCAGGGCTGTAGCCATGATGCCTGTACCTCAGCTCTGGGCCGTCTGCTTCTTCCTCATGATCATCATGCTGGGTCTGGACACACAGGTAGGGCACACACACACACACACACACACACACACACACACCGATGACTTTGATAGATTACCTTTAATGGCATTGATATATTGTGTGTTTATCATTTAAGGCCCACCTCACACATACACACTTCGATACACTTGATGTTTGGTCAGATGACGTCAGGCGTTGGATTTCCTTTTGACCTGCACCCCGACACCTTCACACACACACACGTTGATATATTACACCCGTTATCATTTTACCACAGCCCTACATACACACACATTGACAACACACATGCGCTGACCCCCCCCCCCCCCCCCCTCTCTCTGTCATCCAGTTTGTGAGCCTGGAGGCCCTGATGACGTCGGTGACTGACCTGTACCCCCAACTGATCAGACAAGGTCACCGCAGAGAGCTGCTGCTGCTGTTCGTCTGCCTGGTCTGCTTCCTAATGGGACTGGTCATGGTCACACCGGTAGGTCATGGGTAGGCACCCGTGTGTGTGTGTGTGTGTGTGTGTGTGTGTGTGTGTGTGTGTGTGTGTGTGTGTGTGTGTGTGTGTGTGTGTGTGTGTGTGTGTGTGTGTGTGTGTGTGTGTGTGTGTGTGTGTGTGTGTGTGTGTGTGTGTTGATTGGTGTGTGGTTGGGGTTGGATAGGCCTGGCGGGTAAGGTGTGTCTGATCCCCTTGCCCGTTTGAATTTTATGATGGAAATATTGGAATTATCTTTCCATTTTTTCTCTCCCTCCTCCCCCCCCCCCCCCCAGGGTGGTCTGTACGTGTTCCAGATCTATGACCATTACTCCTGCAGTGGAGCCAGCCTGCTGCTCCTCGCCATCTTCCAGTCTCTGGCCATCGGCTGGTTCTATGGTTCGTATCCCACCTCCTCTCCTCTCCTCTCCTCTCATCTCTTCTCTTCTGTCTAGGCTAACTTCTGTTGCTCTGTTTATCTTAGACAAGTTGGGTGAAGGACGTTGGGTGTATACGGGCACACGTTTGTGTGTGTGTGTGCATACATAGTGATAAATACATTGCATAGGAAAGACCACCCCACCCCATCCTGCTACATGTCTGAATTCAATTCTATGGGAGCTTTATTGGCATGGCAAGGGGATTCACACACTGCCAAAGCAGAAGGTGACAAAATGAATTATATTTATTATTACACAACAGTTTTATATAGAAAAAATGCAAAAAAAAAAACACCCAACTGTTTTATGACTCAAATGTAGTTCCTCAAGTTTGATACCACGGGCACACACACACACACAATCACACACTCCACCGCGTCCCCTCCTGCATTCCAGTTGGAGGCCGGTAGACAGTCTATTAACGGGGCTGTAGCTACCCACTGTTGTAAGGAGTAGCGACTGGCTGTTAGCCAGGCCCCTGTCTGTCTCCCTCAGGCCCTAAATCAGCCCCGGGCCCCGTCGCCTCGCAGTCTCAGCCAGGCGGCCCCAGGGAGCCCCTATCCCAGCCAGACCTGGGCTCTGTATAGCAAATACCTCTCACGGTTTGTTTAAGTGCAAGATGGGTGGAACGTACCGTATAGGACAGTACAGTAAGCAGCAGAAAGTTTAGTGTGTGTGTGTGTGTGTGTGTGTGTGTGTGTGTGTCGGTGTGTATGGAATACCAAGGAAGCATATTTTATGACTCTCAGTGGTTGTGTGTAGCAGAGGGGGTTTTAGCGGACTGGGTAAGGAAGCGGTCAGCACTCCAGCGGATCCTGTGCCCTCTTTATGACCGTGGGAGTTTAAGGTTTTTAACGTAGTCTCAAACACACACACACACACACACACTTCTGCCCTTGGTTATGCTGTCCTAAAGGAACATCTACTCTTACCAAATGATGTCAGTCATTAAAAGTAAGGATTATGGATTATGTTGAGGCCTTTGCCCAGAAAATAATGATATTTTAGAAGGTGTACTCATCTGTTTTTGAAATATTGTGAGATGAGCAGCAGCACTAATAGTATTACTACTACTGTTACTACTACTACTATATTACCATGGATTACTTAGACTCGGTCCTAGTTGTGTGAAAAGGTTGAATGTGTGCAGATTATGTTCCAGTCGCTCTTTTCCAAGCCGTTTTTATTTTATTTTCCTGGTGGATACTGAAAAAAAGAAAACTCTACTCTCACCACAACCAGAAATAACAAGCCAACAGCAAACCGGACCATGTCAAACCAAACCAAACCAAAAGCGAAACCACAAATAGCTAAGTTGTGCCTCTTGTGCCCACAGGTCCAGAGCGATTCAGCGCCAACATCCGCGATATGATTGGCTACAGCCCCCTGCCTGTCTTCAAGCTGTGCTGGAAATACCTGACCCCAGCTGTGTGCACTGTGAGTGACCCCTCATCCATCCATCCATCTATCTATCTATCTATCCATCTATCTATCTATCCATCCAATTCTTATATGTTGTCTCGATCTTGCTATTAGATGTTCGGTATCTAGTATAAGTATAAATGTTTTTTCAAGACAGTCAAATCAATAATTGTGAGCATTTCTTTCTCAATACAATAATCTTTTTTCGACTGACAGAATTCAGGATTTGAGTTTTTCTCTGTAGTGATGTTGCTGAATTGACTTTCAAACACCTTCCCACCTTTTATTGACAAGTAATAAATAATCTCCGGTTCAACTTTCCCTATCTCTTGCTTTTTTCCCAACACTCTCGTCTGCTGCAGGGCACCTTCGTGTTCTCCCTGGCGTGCTGGTCTCCGCTGAAGCTGGGTAAAGGCCTGGTGGCTCCGGGTTGGGCCACCGCTCTGGGCTGGCTCCTTACCTTCTCCTCCATCTCCCTGCTCCCCATCTGGGCCATCTACGCCCTGGCCACCACCCCGGGAACCCTGATGCAGGTTAGAGGACACGTGTTCCAAAAGATGAAATCATTCGAGCTAGGATGTTGAAAAGTGAACACACGCCTTAATGTTTTGTCCACTCAGTGTGTATATTGTAACCATGAGTCTATTATGATGGGGGTTGTTTTTTTTTAAAGTTTAATATGTCATATGTGTATTGACTAACTGACTTGGTGACCCGACAGCGCTTCCGTCATCTGTGCAGCCCTGCCAGGGACTCGTCGCTGGCCCTCCACCACCTCCCCACCAACTGATCGGCTCTCGGCTTCAGCCCCGCCCCCTGCCCCTGACGGACAAGCCCAAGCAACCAATCACCGACATTATTGAGGGTCACATGTCCTGATTGCTATCAAGGGTTATTTATTTTCCTTCGAAGGGGGCTGTTCTACCCTGCTACTGTGGTGGCGCTGCTGTCGGGTAAGGGGGTCGGGGTTATTCTGAAACGGCACACACTCCTAGATCTTAACCCCTGTCTCCTAAACATCTCCGGCTTCTCTCGATTGTTTCGCTGCCTGTATTAATTTATTTGAGGACCAGATTTGCGAACGTTTTAAAGCAAGAGGATCGTCTTTGCCCGTTTAATTGCAGCGGGAACAAAGACGCCCTTCACACCAAGATACCTCAGAGGAATGGCTTCGATAGGCTTACACAGATATAAAAGTTTAAGAATTGGATAGATGCTACAATTATTGCTTCGCTACAATTTTTTAGATGTCCACAGATCATGTCATTCTGTGTGGGTGACTTAAGTATTTTCTCAAGTGACTCTATGAGTCAGACATACATTTTATACTTTTTCTATTTCTAGGCTCCAGTTCAGAGTTGAGAGCGCCTGCATCCTTCAGCCAAGGCCAAATATCATAATGTTAAATGACCCCCTCTCTTGCATCTGCTCACTGGGTTGCCAGGTTTCTGACATTAGTATGTTTTTGTGGATTGGCACTCTCACATTCCCCTTTCAAAACACTATTCAAGTTTTTTTGAGAAATACATAAATTCTACAGGACTAAAGAGAAACACGGCGTAGATCAAAAAGGGTGCTTCTATCCACAGACATGGCTGAAGTTGAGTACAGACCCGACCATGTGCGCCTATCTCAACTCTGAATACGAGCCCTAGTATCTGCGTTTGTCATATCATGGAGTTTGAATGTTTCATAACATGCCATACGCCCAAACCAGTTCTTCTTCTTCATCTATACCTGGAAAAGGGCAGAACATCATTGACATGTGTCATATATATTTTAGTATGGGGGAAATTCCCAGGTGTCAGTACAATATCGGATACCGGTAACACGGTCTTCAGTTGCAGTCGCAAAGTCTCGCTGCAAAGTGAAACGAATTAGCACGTGTCTTATGCACTATACTTAAATGATATTACAGATATTAAGCTGGGATCGATACAATGAACAGAATGTGAAGTGCTAGTTAGTTGTAGTTTTTTCATTCTCACCACAGCTTGAGAAAGTGTTATTACTCCAGTGCCTATGAAGTCCATTCAAAACTCATGGTATCATTTCAAAAATGGGAATGGAAAAACAGGTCATTTTTGAAAAGTGAACTTTTGGGTAGGTTTTCTATCTATGCCTCTCATATTTGATTCCTCTTTGTGGAGGACGACGCAGGGTTAGACTGCAACTCTATAGTGGTTATATAGTCTATAGCAGAACTGTGAACGAGACAATGTTCACACTGTTCATTCACATTACATCTACTGCAAATATGAGATGGCAAATCAGGATATTACATTTATTTTAGATACACTGTAAAGATATTTGAATTGTCGTGGTGTGACTGAACAAACGAAACAGCAATGTGTAAAAGAAAGCAATAGAATCATGTCAAGTGTCTACAAATACTTTTTACTTACTTACTTTTTTCACCGTTTCTGTACCATAACAGGTTGTTTATTTGATTCTGGGCTGCTAAGGAATTAAAAAGTAATTTAGCACCGTACAATAATACCTTCAATTGCTCAAAAAAAAAGTTTTCCTCCCTTGATTTTCAAAATTCATTTAATTGTGATTTTTCTCTGAGATCCAGAGCACAATGTTTTAGTTTTAAAAATCCCCCCATCCATTTGTTTAAAGGGCAAAATAAATTCACAACATTCCATTTATATTATTCAGACTTTTTCTTAAGGGGTTTGAATAGTAGAACTGCTTTAATTCTGTCTTTCTTGCAACATGTGGTCCTTTTGGTACATCTGTATGGGAGGGTGAGCGCACCCTTACAATACTCAAGTGCAGGATGTGCTGTTTACTGATACAACTGCTGAACAAAAACTCAAGGGTGAGGAATATCTTTTGAGCGTGATGTGTTGAATAAAAAAGAAATGCTGTTTTCTGTGCACTGTCATTCAGACTTCAAAGATCACAATCGTAATTGAAAAGCTTTCGAATCCTCCTGATGAATTTAACTCGGCTGGCAGCGGAGCTTTTGCCAGAAGTGCAAAACGCGCCGGTGCTCGCCGAAGGAAATGCACCGAGGTTTTGAAAGGCTTTCATTTACTTTGAGTTGATCCAACTGTCACCTCTTGTTTACAGGGACATATTTAGATGTGACTATTATTTTTAAATGGGCTTCTTGTATGTGTATGATTATTTTCTTATCTAAATGAAAATATACAGTATATATATCTATATATATAGATATATATACTCATTGTGGATACACGTGTTTGTGGAGACTGTTGATTTTTTTCACGAGAGAAAGAGACTGAGAGAAATCAAGTGAGAAACTGTGTGTGTGTGCGTGTGCGTGTGTGTGTGCGTGTGTGTGCGTGTTGCGCTTCAGAGGAATGCCTGTGGCCGAGGCTACCTGTCACCCAGGAGACACTGCTGTGTCCCTCAGCGCCATGGTAACAGATGGATGCTGAGGACACACCTTCCTTCTAGAGAGACGAAATGAAGGGAAAGAGAGAGAGAAGAAAGGAAGGGGGGGGGGGGGAGAAAGAAAAAAAAAAAAAAAGGCAAGAAGTCAGAAAAATAGACACAATTCTAGATCACTTGGGTTAAAAAAACCTCCGGTAACTTTGGTCTGACAAGAAATGCACTAAAAGAGAAAGACTAGAGAGCTTTCTACGTAATTAGGAAGAAATTGTCAAATATTGATATCCCTTAACATTTGTCTTAAGATATGTTGACAGTTTAATCCTGCCCATCGCCCTATGTGGCAGTGGGATCTGGGGCACAGCGAGCCATCTCGATCCTAGTAAACACAAAACAAACTGTTTTCTGGCTCTAAACAGAGATTACAAACAGATTATCTTCACTGTGTCAAAGATAGTAAGCAGAGCCAAATCCTGACCGAACACAGGCTCAGGGACCAGAGGAAGACACAAACAAGACATGGCGACCCAGAGAGGAGCGATGCATTACAAGGGTCGTTGAGACAGAGATGCACTTTACTCTACTGCGAAAAATAAACACACACACACACACACAGATACAAGGATTTAGGATCTATCTAAGGATCTGTTTCAATGTTGATTAACTTCTTTTATTTACATTGATTGTTTCTTCTAGTTCTTTGCTTTGGCACTATTGTACATGTCAATATAGCTTGTTAAATTGAAATGAGAGCGAGAAATGAAGGGAGAGGGAAGAAATGATGGGAGAGAGAGAGAAGAAATGAAGAGGGAGAGATGCAGGGTAGAGAGAGGGAGGTAGTTATACAGAGGAGTGAAAAAGAGAGGGATGGAGGAAAGAGGAGAGAGTTGGATCAGAAACTAAAGAGTGAAATAACTGGATGAATATTCCCCCTCCCCTCTGTGCACACACACACACACACACACACACAACCACTCAGCCATCATAAGAACAAGTGTTGTGATTACCATTCCCTTTATCCTGACGGGCATTAAGGGTTTAGTATCCACGAAGCACAGATGAAGGACGGAAGGGAGAGAGCGAGAGAAGGATGGAGAGCGTGTGAGGAGAGGGAGTCATGGAGACAGACAGGGAGAGAGAGAGAGAGAGAGAGACAGCTTGGGGAAGTCTGACACCACCACTTAGAGCCTGGCGGTTATGTAAAAGGCTCGGGTGTCAATTAGCCGTATTGGCTTCCCTCCCCCCCTCCCCCCCGTCGCCTCCCCCCCCACGACCACCGCAGGCAAACGGCTTGGCTTCGCAGCACGTGGCTCGGCACGCAGGGCGTCCACACACGTTGTTTTGGGTGGCGCACAATATTGAATGTGCCCTGCCTTGCACGTGTGATCCGGGTTACTGTGTAATTGTGCATTATATGAGTGTGTGTGTGTGTGTGTGTGTGTGTGGAGGGGGAGGCGGTTTGTGTCCATATGGTTCCCTTGGCATACGTCTGTGTTTCAGATGATAGGGATTAAAAATGAGCCAATGGGTTGAGTGTGTGAGATTCAAAGAGGAGAGAGGAAGAGGGAGGGAGAGAGAGAGAGAGAGAGAGAGAGAGAGAGAGAGAGAGAGAGAACATTGCAGGGATGCGAGCCAAAGCATGCGTGTGTTGTTTCAGTACGTGTAAAGCATGGGAAGATGCTGAAACGCCGTGGAGAGTTGCCTCATTTTTCCTCCGGCTCGCTGCCATCCAGTTTGCAGCAGCACCGCTTTGCACCACGTGTACTGAAAATCCTTTCTGTGTTGTTCGTCAGAAACGAGTCGTACCAACTTATAGTTTGAGGAATGAGCTCCAGTATTTCAGTATTACAGTATTTCTTTAAGAGTTTGCCGCCCTGGCTGTTCAACAGTAGGTGAAACACTCCCCTTCTCACACACACACACACACACACATATCAGTTATCTTTTTAGGATACAGGATACTCTGCGTAGACTTCATCCATCAGTCTCTCCTCGCCAAGTCCTGTGCCCCCTTCTGACACACACACACACACACACATAGCACACAAGGCCCGTCTGACATTACACTGTCCTGAGCAAACATCCTCTCTAACACACCTCACACACAGCTCTAGTTTGGTCTGTCTTTAGGGGCATCTTTTACTGCAGGTACTACACTTGACAGCTGGGTGACAAGGAGAGCAGCCTGGGGGGGGGGGAGACGAAGGCTGAGGACAGAAAGAAAGAGAGAGAGAGAGAGAGAGACAGGGGGGAAAGGGGAGGGGCTTTACCGCCGTTACATAACAGGACATAAGTTCACCTCCACAGAGACGTTAGCAGCAGTCGCCATCTTGACATCTGTGTGTGTGTGTGTTTGTGTGTATTGTACCAACACTGACACATCAGCTGGCAGTGGGAGATGAGGGCACTCTCTTACATCACTGCCAAGATGGCACTGCACATTTGTTCGTGTTCAACACAGGGGGTTGGGTGTCGAGTGACATTTTTGCGGATGCTCTTTTCAACGCGTGTCGTTTTTTGTGTTTTTTTTGGGGCATGTTGGTGGTTGTGGTGGTGTTTTTACGTGTGGAGTGTACCACGTCGTTATTTGAGAGGGGTGCTGAGGCTCACGGTGGCAGCACACGGTGTTCCGTTTTGGCCGTGCTCCCATGCCCGCCCACACACACACACACACACACACACACTCACACCCAGTGGCTCTCTACATACTGCTCGGTCACGTACCGGGGGCTTTGGATTAGTGCGGTGCTTTGGAAGAGCCGACATGGGAAATGTAATATTCTCAAGTTCTGCGTGGGAGTGTGTGCGTGTGTGTTCGCAAGACACTTCCCCCATCTCTTCCAACGAGCTACTACAATGGTAAAAGCTGTTACGTGACTCAGCATGAGTGAATGAAGTGTCCTGGAACTCTTAAGAGTCACTAGAAGCCATCCTCTAGGTGTGTGTGTGTGTGTGTGTATGAGAGAGAGAGAGAGAGAGACAGAGTGACTACAGCTCCAGTGAGGTATGCATGGCTAAGTCCTCTAAGCACAGGTACGACATCCCATTGGCATCACCACACACACTTCCCTCAAGGTACAATAAATAACCAAGACAGCTCCCTGGGCAGTTCCAGACAGCTCCACGCATGCTCACACACCTGCAGAGTCCACACACACACACACACACACACACAGATGCAAACTTTTTTCTTTCTCTTGCAAGAGTGCAGGGGTACAGTACTTACTGTATGCATGCTCACAGACCATCTCCTCCTACTCTCTCTCACACACACACACACACACCATTAAATGTCTCACGCAGGAATGGTGAACTCCCTCAGTTCTTATTCTGGAATGGCCATCAATTATCTAGTCCTCTCCAGTTGCTGAAACTCTGCAGCCAGACCCCGTTGGAACCCGGCGCCTTTCAATTATTAAACGAGTCAAAGTGGCGAAATGTAAAAATAACGTCAAAATGTTTAATGGAGTCACGTCCCGAGTTGGGGATAAACGGTGTTGGTCCAGCGGCTGTTTAGGAAGTTGTCGTGTCGTTTTGTTGGTGATATTGTGTTGGGCTACAAGTGATGCTATCTATCGGCGTCTATCGGCATCTATTGCACGCTCGACCTGTCCTGGTAGGGGGATTCCCTCTCTGAGTAGCCCCCTCACGAGGTTTCTTCCATTTCTTCCCTAAAAGGTTTTGTGGGAGTTTTTCCATGTCCTCTGTGAGGGTCCTGAGGCTGGGGGTGTTGTGTACTAACCATTTATTGTTTTCAGAGACTGTAGCGGTGATTAAGGGCTATACAAATAAATGTGATTTGATTTGATTTGATTTTGTTACAATTGATTTTGCTGAGTTACTTATGAGTGAGCAGGTAGAGGTGTTGAGTGTCTTTGCTCAAGGGCACTGCGGCGGGGCACGACCGTGGGGTAGTTCAGTTACAGGACGGTCTCTCTAACCAGTGGGCCCTCCTGCCACCGCTTTTTAGAGAGGGGGGAGAGGCAGGGAGAGAGACAGAGAAGGGGGGGGGGGGGGGGGGGGGGGGGGCAAGGAGAGACAGAAAAGAGGGAGAAAGAGAGAGACAGAAAAGGGAGAGACAAAAAGAGGGAGGGAGAGATTTGACATTTTTACAGGGAGTCTTAATCTTTTTTCCTGTTTCTCAAGATGACTTTGAAGCTTTTTTTTGGATGGACTGAAACACACACACACACACACACACACACACACACACACACACACACAGGGGGCCTCCCTCTCCTTTGCTGAGGCAATGGGAAATATTCCAGTGACAGCATTGTTCAGGTTTCTCTTCTCTCTCTCTCCTCCAGCACTTGACTTTACTCTGATTTGAGGGAGAGAGAGAGACAGGGAGACAGACAGACAGACAGAGAGAGAGAGAGAGAGAGAGAGAGAGAGAGAGAGAGAGAGAAGAGGGGGGTGGAGGAGTGGTGATTGAGCGCAAAGGGGGCAGGACTTTTTCTCTCCGGGTCCTATTAAGAGCAAACTTTGTGTTTTTGTTCTCCAAGTTCAGCTCACTGCTCTCAAGCCTGCACACTGTTTCCCCCCTCTGCTCTTTCTCTCTGCTCCTTTTCTTCTCCAGTTTTTCCTCCAGTGCTTTTATTTATTCGGTTGTTTGTTGCGTTACTTTTCATGGGGGATTTGGACACCGGGAGGATGCGCCTTTCTGCGGAACATTCACCCAAAGTTGTTTCTCCGACTCGCCCAGGGCTGTTTTAGTGGAGATCTAGATGTGTTTCGTGTTGGAATGAACAATGGTGCGGCTCCTTGGTGCTCTGGCCGGGGGCATGGTGTGGTTTCGGCTGCTCTCGCTGTGCGTCGTGAACTTGGATCTGGCAACGGGGCTCTCCACTTTCCAGGCTTTCTTTCCTCCACCTGCGAACGGGTCGCTTCTCACACCTGCACGGAGGACGGAGGGGGTCGTGCGGACCATTGACCGGATTTACCACGGAGGAGGGAAGGTGGGCTACCTGGTGTACTTGAATGGGACTCGGTTTCAGCTGGACATGGAGAGGGACGAGTCGGTGCTGTCGCATCACTTCAGCCCCCAGTATGTGCTCGCTATGATGGGAGAGAGCCCCGCGCCTCTGCAACGGGAGTGCGTGTACCGGGGGACCGTGGACTCCAACCAGGAGTCCCTGGCCGTCTTCAACCTCTGCGGCGGGGGTCTCGAGGGCTTCTTTGCCGTGGAACACGCGCGCTACACAATCACGCCGATCATCAGGGCGAAGGGACATGAGCATGACGTGCGCGCCCTGCAGGACAAGGACGCGGAGAGCGCGTACCACTTGTTCACGCGGGAGAGTTTCAGCTTCGAGGCCATGCGCGACGGACGCGAGAGCTGTGGGACGCGCGACGGGCGCAGGGGACGCAGGGATGCCGCGGGGAAACGCCGGCGGAGAAGTCGCGGGAAAGGGAAACGGGGTCAACAGAGGCTCACTCCAGAAAACGCGGAGTACGACGGCGCGCACGGTAGGACATGGTGGAGCCGGTTAGCCAAAGCACCCACCCTGGAGACCGGCAAGCGGGGCAAGAGGTCGGTCTCTCGCGCCAGGCACGTGGAACTGCTCCTGGTGGCGGACGACTCCATGACCAAGAAATACGGCAAGGACCTGCACCACTACCTGCTCACACTGGCCTCCATAGCCTCCAAGCTGTACGGGCACGCCAGCATCGAGAACCCCATCCGCCTGTCGGTGGTGAAGGTGACCACGGTCACGGAGAAGGAGAAGGGGCTGGAGGTGTCCAAGAACGCGGCGGCCACCTTGAAGAGCTTCTGCAAGTGGCAGAACCAGCAGAACCCGCTGGACGACGACCACCAGCACCACCACGACGCCGCCATCCTCTTCACCAGGCAGGTAAACAAACTGCACCTCCCTCGGTCCACCGCCCCTCCTCTCACCTTGGCAGACTCGCCGGGGCGCCAGGTCCTCCTCTCTTTAATCCCACACAGCGGAGGAGAGGCTGCATAGCGCCCCGGTGCGATGCCAAGGCAGGAGAGTGACGCCACGGTTTGTTTTTATTTTGATAGTGCACGCCGCGGCAGCGTGCTTTACTAGATGCAATAACGTAGGTCACAGGTGTGTATTTATATGTTATAATATTATAGTATTTCAACTAACAGTTACGCGGTCAGATATGTGCGTTTATCAGATATTTTACAACAGCTTTGTCCGTGACTCGGTCCATCAGAAGTGAGGACCGGAACTACACTGTAAGCTGCTTTTCCACATGTTTATTACCGGTTATTCCCCCACTTTGTACTCGAGTCTCTCTCTTTCTCCTTCTCTCTTTCTCTCTGCTGATTCGTCCGTGCGTAATGCGGCGCAGTGTCTGCGAAACAGCCATAAAAACCCCTTTCCTGCGCCTGGTGTTTTTCTAGGCAGGCTCCTCTGTCTCCAGCCCCCCCCCCTCCTCCTCCTAGTCCCCTGACAACCCAAAAGTCTAGGAGTCTGTGTGATCTGAGGCGTGTGGCCGCGCGGCGCGCACGCACATTCTTCAGTAGGAGAGTTGAAATCAGCCGCTGGGTGCATTTCAGAAATATCCCTAAAACCCCTTAATTAGGTAGTCATCCCAGCCTAGCTCTTCCTCCCTCTCCCTCTCTCTCTCTTTCTCTCTTTCTCTCTCTCTCTCATCACCTCAGTCCGCACATTTTTCCCCAGTTACTTTTCCAGCGTCTGTCAGCCGGGGCTGGGAGCTGTGTCAGAAAAACAAACACATCCACCCTCTGAGAAGCCATACGTTTACCTAGACCACACTCATTTATCCCTTCTTTCACCATCCCTTTCTCCCCCTCCCCTTTCTCCCCCCTCCCCTTTCTTCCTCCTTCCCTCCCTGCCTGGTCTGAAGCCGCAGGGCAGCAGCACATCTCAGTGCATTTTTCACCCCTTCTTGGTGTGGCTTCACGGTGGTTAGCTCCGGGTTGACGTGTCAGATAGCTCGGGGTCTTGTCTTGGCCGAGGTGAAGCCAGTGCCAGGGGAATTACCTCGGACCTCCTGGTGCCCTGGCGCCAAGTTGGCATCGTCACGCATTGGCACCACAGCCAGTAGTGCATACCTGAGGTTGGGCAGGTTGGCGAAGTGGCATAGCTCCTGCGTGCCAGCCACCTCATGACCCCTACTAACCCCCGTGGCCGCTACACCTGCACGGGCACGACTGAAACATAACATGTTGACTGAGACAGTGCAGACCTCTGAGAAACCCTTTCAGGTGGGTTCTTGATCCCTATCTGATGCGGTCTAATTGCAGCTAAATCTGGTCGGCATGTTTTCGTCCTGTGCATCCAACCTCAGTCGAGCCAGCACGCCGTTAATAGCTGACCCGCAATTAGGGTCGTGACCTTAACAGAGGTGAAAGTTTAAGTCAGAAAAAGCAGCCATCGCATTACTTTAACTTTGACCTCTGAACTCTTCAGCTATTAAAGGCCATTATCAGGAGTCTGTGTTTTGGCTGAGCGCTTAGACTGCCGTTACTTTACGGTTGTCTGTCAGCATCTTTGGCAGATAAGCAGGGTTGAGGTTCATTTCAATTTGCTTGTAAACAATAGATAGACCTACTTTGTGTGTATTCTTTAGGAATCTGTGTGTTCGCTCGTGCTACAGCTGATGTATTATAAAGAAAAAGAGGAGATTGTGAAGTGTGTACCCATTGGTCCCTGTTGTGACATGTTTCAAATGGTGGTTATCGCATTTTGGCACAAACAGGTTGGACCCACTATTGCTTCACCAAGGGAATGTCAGGAAATACCTCAGGTACCTCATACCTTGTTGCAGTATTGCCTTGAAAATGAA
Source organism: Hoplostethus atlanticus (assembly GCA_034670405.1). Classification (NCBI taxonomy): domain Eukaryota; kingdom Metazoa; phylum Chordata; class Actinopteri; order Trachichthyiformes; family Trachichthyidae; genus Hoplostethus; species Hoplostethus atlanticus. The sequence goes on from JAXDDX010000019.1 coordinate 3,515,817, forward strand.
AAGGGATTTTTGATGAAGAAGTGAAGGAATGTCAGTGTCAGTGTAAATTATTAGGGTTTAGGAAACAACATATTGACTGTGTTAAGTTAGAGGGAAAGACTTGTAAGATGCGTTACAACAAATGGTCTTTATATTATTCCATTGTACTGAATGCAACATAATGTAGTTGAGTGATCGTAGTGAAGCCGAAACTGTATTTCCCTCATCTTTCATCTGTGTGTGTTGGACCGACTCCGAAGTAGATTGTGATTATTGTACACCGCTGAACTAGAACTGAAGCTCATTCAAGACTTCATGCCTGTAAAGTCAGACCAGCCCATTGTTCATGGATGGAGATGGGGTGGGGAGGCGGGTGGGTGGATGCACAGGATTGGAGGGAACTCGTCTCTTTGTGGTCGGGTCCAATTACTCCAGCGCCAACGCCCCCGCGCCCGGAGTGAGATGACCCGTGTGGCGGTGTCACCCGGTTCCACACATACCAGCACCAGAACAAAACAACAGACACATTGAGGGGACTGGTTTGCGTGTGTGTGTGTGTGTGTGTGTGTGTGTGTGTGTGCGCGTGAACATTGTATGTTACGTCATATCGAATGCATGGCTGTGCACACTTATTGTGAACAGTAGACAAAGGCCTACTGTAAGGTACACACAGAGAGAGAGAGAGAGAGATTTGGAAATATTGACACGTCTTTGTAGAAGTTGAGTGTTAATGCTACTTTTACATTTTCTCATTTGCCTCATGCAATCATAATTCAAATATTTGGACAGTCATTGCTGGCAGGTACTTGTTGACAATGACAGTGTTATTGGAGTGTTTTCAACAGCAACATATTCTCATTCTCATGAATTTGGCATTTAGCTGACACTCTCATTCAGAGACACATTGGCAGAATGAATCATACATCACCAAAAGCACAAGCAACCAATAGTAAGGAGGTCAAGGGTCAGAGCCATAGTGCCCTTACAGTGTTCCTCTGACCACAGAATGACGTTATGTCAGAGGGACAAGGAGCAACTACAGGGAGTAAAAGGAGAGGGGATGTAGTCACTGGGGGGGAAGGTGTTGGAAAGGTCATTTCACTGGAAAGGAGAAGCATCTGAGTTTTCTCATTGCTTTCTCCTGCAATGATGACTGATGTAAGTTACACAATGTAGACACAGTATGCACCGATCCACAGTCCATTTCAGCTGCAACCTACTCTCCTCCCTTTTCCTCTTGTCTTTGTCTCCTCCTCTCCTCTCCTTCCATCCTTCCTCTTGAGTGTGTTATCAGCGTCTACGCCTCGGTGTGGGCTTCCGGTGTCCCCGTGTGTGTGTGAATGTGTATATACAGTATTTATGTGCGCGTTCGTACAGCGAAGTGTGCGATTCCCACCCCTCGCCCTCCTCGCAACTCGTTTCTCTATTTATTTTAACCTGTTCTCGATATTTCACACATGCTATATTTCGTCTGGCGTGTGTGTTGACAACCTGCAGAAAGCTCTTGGATCCCAAACCGTCGACCCCTAGTCTGTTGACACAAGCCAACAGGCCAGAGAGTTCATTCCACACGAAAGCTGCCTGGTAACAACACACAATCTTTACACAATGTGATGTGTGAGTGACTGTAAATCGCACTCTTTGTTTGCAGTCGTGGTCTTGAGGTTTCGTGGGGAGTACTGACTTAGCGCCGATTCGTGTTTCGACACAGTTATTAGTGGTGAATTTGCCAGTAGTCTACAAAATATGTGACTTGAGCATTCAGTCATTTCTCCAATCACTTAAAGGATAGGATTACCCTCACCCCATGCAGCTGAATGGAGAGGCTCATGTAGAAGTAGAGTGGGAGGTGTATGGGAGGTGGGAGGTGCCATCGACAAACATCGTCATTGTCTTCGCCAAGAGGAGGCCAAACAAGTCACAAAAAAGTTCAATCACTAAGAGGGATATTTTGTGTTTGTGTGTGTGCCTTGACTTAGATTGTGCACACACACACACACACACACACACACAAAAAAAGGGCTGTGATCGCCTCTTGACCTGCACAACCCAGCGTACCACCTGTTCTCCTGTTATTTCTCCCAATATTTCTGTAACTCCTTCTCCTCCCTCCATTCTTCATCTTTAATTTCCGCCATCCCTCCCATCCCTTCCCCCGGTGTCTGATTCCTGAACTTATTTCTTTTTTCTCACCCTCCCTCCTTCCCTTCCTCCCTCCTTTTCCCATCTGTCTGCGAGGAGGCCTCTGGATGAAAAGAGGGAGAGAGGGAAGAGGAGAAACGGAAGAAGACTGTGTAGACAAGGGGTCGACGGGGGTGTGAGCGTTGGCATTTTTCTTTCCACGTTTCAGTCTTTTTGACATTCAATTCTAATGGAAGATTCCCTGTTTTCATGTATTTCCTGTTACACTGTGTTGCCCTACCATGTAGCAAGCGGAACAGAAACAAAGCTCTCGTGATGGAGCCCCGGGGAGGATCGACAACACAAATGAAATGGGAAGAGGTGTAAAGAAAGTAGGGGTGAAAGAGTGTGGGAAATGGGAAAAGAGAAACACACAAAATATGAAGACAAACAAATGTTTCTCTATACATTCTGCCCCTCTCAAAACAAACAGGCTTCCTTTAATGATTTTTCAAGCTCGTCTGTGCACAAAAAAAGAACAACATAGATTTGGCTCACACCATCCATCAATGAGTGTATTTGACTTGCTCTTTGTTTTGCTGGTGTCTGTCCTGCAGTTATTTGACAAGAGCAGGCTTTCTCTTCCTGTGTGTGTGTGTGTGTGTGTGTGTGTGTGTGTCCTTCTGTGCATATGTTTGTATGTGCTTGCATGCATGTATGTGTATGCGAGTGTGCAATTGTGTGTGCATTGTATTTGTGTGTGTGTGTGTGTCTGTTCCACACGTGCAAGTGTGCTAGCATGTCTGTATGTGAGTGTGCAATTGTGTGTATATGCTTGTATTTGTGTGTGTGTGTGTGTGTGTGTCTGTGCTTGTGTGTGTGCAAGCATGTATGTGTGTATGTGCGTCTGTCTGTGTGTGTGTGTGTGTGTGTGTAAGGCAGTGCCGTCTGGCTAGTCGTGTGTGAGTGTGCAACACAGGGCAGTTTGTTCAAAACTGATCCGCCCGGAACGGGTAAACACCCTCCCCAGAGAGCCTCTCACACACTACCCAGCAGGCCTGTCAGCACCACTTAACATGACGATTCATCCTCTCCACAGGTTGTGTGTGTGTGTGTGTGTGTATATATATATATGTGTGTGTGAATTGTTTGAATCTATGTACACATGCAGGAATATTTGTCTGTACAGTGTGGCTATATGCTAGTGAGCAACCGTGTGTGTGTGTGTGTGTGTGTGTGTGTGTGTGTGTGTGTGTATATATATATATATGTGTGTGTGAATTGTTTGAATCTATGTACACATGCAGGAATATTTGTCTGTACAGTGTGGCTATATGCTAGTGAGCAACCGTGTGTGTGTGTGTGTGTGTGTGTGTGTGTGTGTGTGTGTGTGGGCGCCTGAATGCAAGCGTGTTCTTTCACATTGTGAGTGTATGCACACGTGTATGTGGGCGCCTGTGTGCACGCGCACGTTGCGAGTGCGCGTTTGCACCCCGGGGTGACAGCGTGATTGACTCATTGATCTCTGCGCAGAGCGTGGCCAGCCAGAGCACCCCGGGGCCTCATCAGGCATGGATATGTGTGGGAGTCAGCCCATAGATCAATACAGAGTGTACTCTGGCACCCCGGGAGACAGACAGGGGGAGAGAGAGGGATGGTGGAGCGAGGAGGGAGAAAGGCGGGGGTAAAAGAGAGCGGAAGAAAAAATGAAATAGGGAGAGGCTTTGAAAGAGAGAGAATAAAGAGAATAAAAACTGAGAAAGAGGGAGAGGAAGGATTGGATGGGGAGGAAATGGGAGTGAAAGAGAGAGAGGCAGGGAGGTCACTGACAGGAAGAGCAAAGACGACTACAGGAATTAGGAACACCTTCACCCCTTCCAAGTGGATTTAACTCAAGGTGAAATTGATAAGTGGTCACCTGGTGAGTCTATTCCATGGAAGGAGCAGGTGGTACCGTCAAAAGAAAGATACAGAGACGTATGGAAACATGTTTTTGAGAGGGAAAGATCCGAAGGGAGGCTGGGTTCCTAGAGGCAAGAAAGAAGAGCAGCAGACAGGCTCAAGAATGTAGCTAGCAGAAACAAGAAGGAGCATGATAACTGGAAGGTCCTTGATTAAAATCCAACATTACATTCCCCCCCGCCCGCCCCGCCTGAGGAAAGGGAGATGGTTCTTACAAGTATTTCTTTCATGAAGGCACAACGGGATGCATTTCCAAAGATTCCCGAGAGCTAGATATCCGTCCGTTTTTCAAGACGATGTTCTCAATGCTCCTTGCTGCTACTGAAGACGTTACTGTGTGACTTGCATGAACACGATCTTTAGTTGTACGCTGCAAAAATGTGCATTCAAGAAGTTATTTTAGATGTTTTTATAGACGTTATTATTGAGCTCCACTAACTATGCCTGATTCCTGTCTAGGACCTCTGCGGCCACCACTCTTGCGACACCCTGGGCATGGCGGACGTCGGCACCATCTGCACCCCGCAGAGAAGCTGCGCTGTCATCGAGGACGACGGGCTTCACGCGGCGTTTACCGTGGCGCACGAGATAGGTGGGCACGGATACGCAAAACACCTACACACACACACACAAAAACAATGACACAGACACGCCGGCGCTTGCGCTTGCCACTATCGCCTGTAAAAGGCCCCTCCCACAATCTCTCAGCACATCTTTTATTGTAGATTAGTATCGTGCACGTATTGTCTGACGTCTCACACGCGACACCTGAACTCTCAGTATCTGTTTTCTTTTCTCATTCCTGCCGCACGGTAGACGTCCAAGACCGTGTCAGTGTCTGTCTTCATTTCTTTTTTGCTCCTCTCGGTCTGTCTCGTTTTTCTCTCAGGTTTTTCTTTTCTCATTCCTCCCTCCCTCCCCCCCTCATGAGAAAAAAAAGCAAAACAAAATACTTCCTCCTAGGTTAGAAATGTCAGGATGCACGTACACTCACACGCCACGCAACAATCCCGGTCAAATGTCCCTTTTTCCGTCCCAGGTCACCTGCTGGGTTTGTCCCACGACGACTCTAAGTTCTGCGAGGAGCGCTTCGGGGCCAGCGGCGACAAGCGGCTCATGTCCTCCATCCTGACGTCCATCGACGCCTCCAAACCCTGGAGCCGCTGCACCTCGGCAACCATCACGGACTTCTTCGACGACGGCAACGGTGAGTCTGGGAGGAGGAGAGGGGAGGAAAGGGCAACACCAATAGGGTTTAAATGCACTTAAACTCAGCTTGCAGTCTCTACCGAAATGCCTGTCACTCACCACTGATAACTATCAAATAAAGCAGAAGTGAGAAATACTCTCTCTCATGATTGAGTAACTTTCATCTTCAACCACTATCAGTACAGTGCAGCAAAAGACAGTTGAAGGCAGGAAACTGGGCAGGAAGTCAGAGCTTTATCTGAGATAAGCCACACTGTGCGTAGTGTAATTACAACCAGGCGTCAGTGCCAGATAAATAGTGTTGGTTGACATTTCGCTTGGAAACTCCATTGCTTTCGGCATAGTTCGTGTGTCAACAGCATCGTTTCAGGCTTAGCAATATGTGTTGCCGTTCCAGCACTTTTATTGAGTGACAGGTCATTGTGAGGCCTAGTTTTGCCGTAGGCTAAAATAGATTGGCATACAACAGGGACCGGCAATGTGCCTTGGCGTGCCAAGAGTTTGCAGGTTTTCATTCCAACCAAACACTACACCAGGTCATTCCACTGGTTAGTTCCTTCTCTCTGGTTGAAGGTGTGCTCATCAGTGAAATCAGCTTCTGTAGTGTTTAGTTGGAGTGAAAACCTGCAAACTCTCGGCACACCAAGGCACACGGTTGCCTCAGAGTGGCATATAACCTCAACCTCAACCTTAAAAAAAGGTTGCAGGCCCCTTTTTTTTTTTAAATCCTCTCCCTCTTCCACCCTGCCACAGCCGAGTGTCTCCTGGACCTTCCTCGCCAACCCCTGCTGGGCCCCGAGGAGCTCCCGGGGCAGAGCTACGACGCCGTCCACCAGTGTCGCCTGGCCTTCGGCCCCGAGTACACGGTGTGCCCGGGCATGGACGTCTGCGCCCGGCTGTGGTGTGCGGTGATTCGCCAGGGACAGATGGTGTGTCTGACGAAGAAGCTGCCGGCCGTGGAGGGAACGCCCTGTGGCAAGGGACGCATCTGCCTGCAGGGAAAGTGCGTGGACAAGACCCGCAAGAGGCACTACTCGGTAAGGAGATGGATGGATGGATGGAGGGTTTAGTTGAAATGACATAGAAGTGTGTCTGGTTTGAAAGATGGAAGAGAGCATTTGAAAATAGATTCTTAAAGACCTTTTTGTAGTTCAAGACATGATATTTTAAACTTGTCTTTGGGAGAGAGAGAGCTCTATAAGAATAAGAATAGGAGGTCGAGAGGGAGACAGAAACAGCAAGAGATGAGCCAGGGAGGGAGACAGAGAGACAAAAAATCATGGCATCTCTACACGACTTCATTCTGCGGTTTGAGTTCTTTGTGCCACTGACGATTTATGTTATTTGTTCTGTTGGCCTTTTTTAAGCCGGTCTAAATTCAATTTCGCCATAATGAGTTTAAGGACCGAGTGTGTTCCTGGCAGGCCGTTGACACAGACAGGGAGAGAGCCACGAAGGAGGGGGGGAAGAATGTTTCCTTTGTGTTTATTTGTCACATGACATTTTGAAGACTCTGACTGGATCCTTGGCAGATGACTGCATGCGTGGAGTCGGGCCCAAATCCTGACTCTCTTCGTTTTCACTGCCTTGCATGACGACCAGCGAACTGTTAAGCCTCCCATTTTAGACGACTGACTTCACTAATTTCAACGTGTCTTAGCCTCCGTATATGTATGATTGCAGTTTAAGTACCTTTAACTGCAGAAAGAGCATCAGTAATGGTGATGCATCAGTGTGGAAAAAAGCTTTTGAGAACTTTTTGAAGGATTATAGAATTAGTTTTCGCTCATAAAACGTCTAGCGTTACCCACACAAGTATGTGTCTTGATCAGAAGTACAGATGTCCTCTCACACTGTGCCTCGGGGAAGCATGTGAGATCCCTAGTGAGCGCCTTTGAACAGGACAGGACTCTCATTTTCAGCACTTGGCGATTTTTGTCACATGGGGATGGCCACATTCTTCTCTTCCCCGCTCTCTCTCTCTGCTTTTCTTTATCACACATCTCCCTCTAAAGGGGTTTCCCCCGCGACACGTGGCTTGGCCGACAACCAATCTGACTTCCAACATGTCTGATTAGTGTTAATTGTCCTCTCTCAACCCCCCCCCCCTCCTCCTTTTCTCTTCATCTCCCTCCTCCGTCTTTCATCTCTCCTCCCTCTTCCCAGGCGTCCAACCATGGCAGCTGGAGTTCGTGGGGTCCTTGGGGTGCATGCTCTAGATCCTGCGGAGGCGGGGTGCAGTTGGCCCAGCGCTTGTGCAACAATCCGCCGCCGCGCAACAACGGGCGCTACTGCACGGGCAAGAGAGCCATCTATCGGTCCTGCAGCGTCACGCCATGCCCTGCGTCGAGTGAGTGTGACTGTCGTACCACTGCTGTTCAACATTTTAGTTGCACCAACATTCAAAGTCACATCACACAAAATAAACGTCGTCCTTTGTTTCTTCTCTAACCTCTTTCGGTGGAACTTTTCCCCAGGCAAGAGTTTCCGCCAGGAGCAATGTGAGGTGCGCAACGGCCCCCAGACAGATCCCAAAGGGGTGAAGACCTTCGTGGAGTGGGTGCCCAAGTTTGCAGGAGTCCTCCCTAAAGACGTGTGCAAGCTGACCTGTAGGGCCAAAGGAACGGGATACTACGTCGTGTTCTCTCACAGGGTGAGTTTTAGTGCGCTTGGCAACAGGAGAGGGCAAAACAGAAATGGTAGTGTAGTAAACAATTGAAGGATCTTTTCAAGCTCCATTGCACACCTCTTAAGGAATTAGTCCTTGTTGTTGCACACTTGCGTTTAGTGTTTGGCTTGTGGTTGTGCTAGCCAAGTTTCCTAATGGAGCAGTGGATTCATGCAGAGCTCTGAGTGATTAATGAATTTGTTCGTACATTCACGACACCGCTGTTACATTTCTTCTGCTGCTGATGAAAACTATGAAAACCATGTATGATGATGGCTATGGTGACGCACCTTTTGTGGTACAAGAGACAACAAAAGGTTCTTCCCATGTGATTGAAGCAACAGTCATCTCTCTCTGCGCTGTTGGCTGTCAGAGTTAGCCAAAAAAGATGAAGCGCTCTACAACAACACCGATAATGTTGAAGATGATGATGAACATTGCGCTTTGGTCCCCCTGCAGGTGATCGACGGGACCGAGTGTCGTCCGTACAGCAGCTCGGTGTGCGTGAAGGGGAAATGTGTACGAACGGGCTGCGACGGCATCATCGGCTCCAAGCTTCAGTTCGACAAGTGTGGCATATGCGGAGGAGACAGCACGGGCTGCATACGCGTGGTTGGCAACTTCACCAAGAAGAGGTAAGCAGAAAACTCGACTCGAAGACATCCCAGTATTATGGCAACACATTGTCCTGATACATTTGGTGATGATTCATTGACATAAATTGGAGTTGACTTTATTTGTAAAGTCAGAGAAAAGCAATACATGATATACGACTCCTCACTGGAGACCACGCTTCAGTTATGATTCATTGGTTTTCAAGGTTTGTTCCCCGATGAGAAAATGTGTTTACAGTGAAAATAATAAGAATTCACTGTGAATTAAAATCCCGAGAAGACATGACATGCAGCTCTCCTTCTCTCTCCTTGCCGTACAGTAAGGGCTACACTGACGTCGTGAAGATCCCCGTGGGCTCCACCCACGTCAAGGTTCGCCAGCACAAGGCCAAGGACCAGACGCGCTACACCGCCTACCTGGCCCTCCGGCGGCCCAGCAGCGAGTACCTCCTGAACGGCAAGTTCATGATCTCCACCTCAGAGACAATCATCCCGCTCAATGGGTCTGTGCTCAACTACAGCGGCTGGAGCCAAAGGGACGAGTGGCTTCACAGCATGGGCCCCGGGGCCCTCCGAGAGGCCCTGGTGGTCCAGATCCTGGCGACAGACGCTAAAAAGCCCCTGGATGTTCGTTATAGTTTCTTCATGCCCCGCCGGACGACACCGCAGCAGCATCCACCGCCTCCTCCGGTCGTCCTGAATCCAAAGTCGACCCCTTTGCTGAGCAGTACAACGGTCTCCACCACGACCAGAACCACCACCACCACCGGTAGCACCGCTACATCCACCTCTGCACCCCCAGTCCTGAACCCCGTGCCACATACAACCCCAGGTCCCTCCACCCCAACCCCAGGGCCTCAGTGGGTAACGGGGACCTGGATGACCTGCTCCAGGACTTGTGACATGGGCTGGCAGAGCCGAACGGTGCAGTGCAAGGACCGGGAGGGCAAGCTGTCCAAGGGCTGCACGCTGAGCGCCCGCCCCTCCGCCTTCAAACACTGTCTGGTGAAGAAGTGTTGAGTTCGGCAGGAGAGAGAGAGACTGAGTCAAACAAGGATCAAACAAGTTGTAAGAAGACGTTATAACCCGGAACTAACTCCGAAAGGGGTCGTAAATGCTGGTCCTGCTGGATGTAGGACTTTTGAAATGGGACAATAAAGTTAAAGATGTAGAAACTGAATAGGACGGTGAATGTGGGCTGAAGGGGGCGGAGCAGAAACAGAGTCAGAGACATTGCCCCCGTCTTGCCTCGCCCCCCCATATGCCAGAGAAATGCCCTGGAGCGGTGATAGCCATGCAGAGGACAGTTAGCACGGAGGACTTTTTGCCATATAATGCGCAAATAGTGTGGACATTTGCCAGGCCCGGGCTTAGCTGAGGACCTGCGTTGCATGTCATATACATGTGGACAATTGTTGAGTGTCTGTCCAGCGGTCTCCCGTCCCAGGAGGCCTGGCGTGTATTCCCCTGTAATGTGTGTCATGTTGGTTTCTATGCTATTCTGTATGTTCTTATCACTGTGGGGTTTTGCAAGACACACCCCGTTTGGCTTGTGTGTGTGTGTGTGTGTATGTCCCGGACAAGAGCCCCAAACCATGGGAAGCACACGTTATTTACTTCCTCATTTTTTGTCAAATGCTTCCCCATTTTGACCCGTATGCCATCACCCTCCCCCCCCTCCCTCTCCCGCAGCCCTATCTTATTTGACTGGTCTGTCCAACTTCGTGTCTGGACTGAAAACCAGGAAGCAAGGCGAGGAGCAGGGGGACTGAACATGAACTTACTCCCGTGGTGATGACCATGTCTGGAAAGCATCCAAAAGAAGAAAGAAGCGGCGGCATGGTGCATCGGGGTGGGGAAGGGAGAGTACCGTGGCCTTCAGAGGACAAACCTTGCAAATGTAATATTGACACAGGAGCAAGGAGACCATGACACTCTTTAACCTTTATGGAGGTTAATGATGGTTTGGGGCAATGCTTGACATTTCATTTGTGTGTGTGTGTGTATGTGTGTGTGTGTGTGTGTGGGCGTGCTTGCAACTGTGTGTGTCGATGTGCCCACGCCTGTGTTCAAAACACATATGTAACATGAAAACAGACGTGAAACAACGGTGTTTTTGTCCTCCGCTGCATCTTCAATCTCGGCTCTCGGTTCCGTCCGTATCAGTCGCCACGCCACGGTGCGGGGAGGTTTTACGCTCGCTGTGTTTTCTGTGGCCGTCCACGTCGAGGCCGTCTGTCTGTCTGTCTGTATGTCTGTTTATCTGTTTAGGAGACAAACAATGCTAGTATGACAATGTGTGCCCTGGATACTCGCAACGACAGCAAGAGGGAAACTAACCCAGACATTAATGTCCTTATGCAATTCAACTCCTCTCTCTCTCTCTCTCTCTCTCTCTCTCTCTCTTCCTCTCTTTACGTCACTCAATCCCTATTACATCTCTCCAGTTGTGTCATTCATCGGGATGACACCACCATTCCTTGTTAAAGTAGTGTAGGCAAGGAGTTTGTTTTAAACTGCCTGTACCTGATTCCCACCCAGATGGGCGGGACCAGCGGAGAAGTAATCTAAATGGACTTTCAATTACCTTCCTGTGATTGTCCAAACTTTCTGGCACTCACTATATTTTCCCCGTGTGGCGAACCCCCACCCATCTGGCACTTATGTAGGATGAAACGAACCATGCAAAATATTTGCAGATACTATTTGACCTGTGACCCTATGAGGCCCGCTACACTTTCTCTTCCTCCACACAGTTAACGTCCCATCGCCCATTCAGATTCACACAAAGAATGCACAATGTAAACATCTTTTTTTTATAATACATAGATCTATAAATAGAGAGGTTAATAGCTCTCACGTGTATGTGTTAGTAGTCAACCATATGTACACAGAAAACACAGACACACCCTTTAACAGTGCATCTTGTACACACTAGTTGCATAACACACACATGCATGTATGCACAGAAACTAGACACATAATAGCACCACACACACTCTCTCAATACACACACACATCCATCCTACTCCGACTCTTCCAGTGGGAAAAGACCCTTTCGCCGAACGACAGAAACACAGCACTGAACTTGTAATTTATTGTTTGTACAACTGGTATGTGTGAATAAAAAAAAAACGTGATGAGTTTTATTTATTATGGTAATTTTGCATCAAATTACTATTTAACTTAGGAATACGATTGTGCAGAATCATTCCTCTGTAAGAAAATAGTGTTTTTTTTCTAGTCATCCACATGAATATATGTACATAAAAATCTATATATTTAAATATCTCTGTTCCCGTGTCGTTCGTTTTTGTCTTGTGTTTGGGGAAACGCCACACACACACACTGTTTTTCATCTCATTTTGATCTCAGAACAAGTGGAAACTGTCATTGAGTCGTCAACACATTATTGGTGCATCACAAGTTGTTGCTGTCGGGCGGGAAGGTTTACATTCTAACACAGTACACAGTGGTCCTCAAATCCGGGCCTCGGGGTCCAGTACTCTGGATCCCTGTCTAATCAGGGATTGATTAAGACCTGCGATGCCAGGTGAATGCAGTTAACTTCCTGGTAGGAGAGAAAACCAGCAGCACTCTGGACCCCGAGGCCCGGATTTGAGGAACTCTGCAGTACCAAGACAAGCCTCCTTTCTGAAACGTCTTCAAATGAATGAACAAGTTGTCCATTACTGTCAAACACATTCACGTGCATTCAGAAACCATTTTTGAATTCCCAACATATTAACCATACTGCTACAGAACACTGAGCAAGTCATCAGTTCAAAGCAAATGGGTTAAAAATGAGCGTTATTGATGAATTGTCCTTGACAGATTTTGTCAACATGGTGAGAAAATCCCATTTTAAGTGACTGTACAAGCAAGCAAAGGTGTCGTAGCTGCTCAACCCTAAGAGCATAAGAGCAGTGATACACACAGGTAGAGCATGGCACGAACATGATTAGGGTCAGGGGTTCAATTTTCCCACAGAGGCCTCCCATGCTACAGATGCACTTTATGTATCTTGGTACTGTAAGGTGCTTTTGACAAGAGCAAGTGGCAAGGGAGAAAGACGGCGAGGGGGAAAGTTGCCCTGTGACCGGTCAGATGACGCTGAATGGCAAACATTTGTGTGTCCTGGTTAAAGGGAGTTGTTACGCAATATGTGAGGAGAGGATTGGCACCAACATGATCTGTGAGTCTCCAGTAGATAGCTCAAGAGTCCACAACATTCCACTTGTCAACTAAAAGTAACTGTCACTGAAAAATCAACACTGGAATATTGGCTATGTAATAGTATTTTCTTGTTTTTGTTATGTGCCCCGTTGCCCAATCTGTGTTCCAGCTGAAGACAACAGTGTCCATCTCCAAGTTGCTCAGGTATCATCCCCCTAAATTGTAAATGCTGACCCAGGATCAGCGCCTTTCAGCCCCTGACGCCACACAGTTCAATCTTATTATTGAAGCTCGGCTGCCTCCATGCGGCCGGTGGTCTCACGTCTGCAGCTGTAGTGGCCTCCAAATGTGATGCTGCGACGCCACCTGTCGGCTACACTTATGAAGCGTCTCTGAAGCCTCATCCAGGAGTCTGGGGAGTTTCCTTGTCTCAGATCTTCCATCTGCTGGACAATAATGACATTGCAGCTATTCCTTTTCTGACCTGTTGCTGTTAAGGTGGACTCCCATAATCTGTGCCCTGAAGTTTCCTTCATTGAGACAAACGTTAAGTCCTGCTGCTGTATGCTTCAGGCCACTTGTTTTAGGATGCATCTAACGCACCATTTTCAGTGAGTTGTTCCAGTGGGAGTTGAGCTGATGAGCTTGTTGTGGTCAGTCGAATTTGTTTTGTTGAGACCATCCACAGTCTCGTTCATTAACAACATCATTGGTCATATTTCTGCTCATTCCACTCTCTTCTTCCAATTTGTTCCCAAAAAAATCACTATAATACAAGTCCACCAACCAAGTCTTCCCAGTAATATTCTTATAATATTCCTACAGGGACGTAAAGCTTTGCTGTGTTATTTAGGTCTATAGTATCCTTTGTTTCTGACCATTTAATTCGTGATGTCTTTAAATTGTGCTCTTTGCTTATCGCCATTTCATTTAAGGAAGCTCCAGAATAAAGTTTTACTTTCATTGTATTTGAGGGGAAGGTTAGTCAGGGCGGGGCGGGGGAGAGAGCCCGGGGAGAGGTGCCTCTACTCCGCTTGGTTTGAGAGGAGAAGACGGTCTGTTCCACCTTAAGACCTCTCCGCTCCCTCTCCCCGGGGAGCGGAGCTGCGGAACCCGGCCACGGACTCGCCACAGCCGGCTTGGCACGGCGGAGGTGAGTACGGTTCCCGGAGCCCTGGCCAGGGCGATACGGTTACCATTCCCGACCTGCTGCCATCTCCCTTCCCCAGTTCCACTAAAACCACAACACTGCTGCATATCAGTCGCTGCTGCCTGCCACCCTCATTTATGTTGTCGTATGGATACAGGAGAGGTATGAGGTCTGGTAAGGGTGTGGAGCTCAGTGGGTAGAGCAAGGCACCGACACTGCTAGGGTTAGGGGTTTGATTACCAGTGGGGCCATCCATATTATGATGTACGCGCTCATGGTACTGTAAAGCGCTTTGGATAAAAGTTTCCACCAAACGCCATATAGTCAGTCGTAATATTTCATAGGGGCTGGGGTAGGTCTATCTCTTGATCCAAAGCATCGACAAGCAGAGTAAGAAGGGAAAAAAAGAGTGTTCTCGGCCAAAAGCGTCCTATACTCCACAATGATTGATTATTATGGCAACGCTCCAGGTTGCTGCTGCGTTTTCTCTGCGCACGGGATTTGGCCCGTCTCAGATCAAAGGGTCCTCAGGAAAGGGGTGGTCCCGGGGCAGGGGCATATATAGGACGGACCGGCTCTATCCTGACTGCAAGGCAAGAGCAGACAGCAGACTAGACGGGCCAGCAGAGGAAAAAAGCTGCCCCCGGAATCAAAGACAGAGTTAGAGAGGAAGACAGCTGCTGCTTTTTGGAGAGAGTACCACAGACCTGTTGGAAACTACTGCTGAGATCTAGTTTTTATTTTCACTTGAAGAATAGATGTCACCGCGTTACCTTCTTTTTTTTGTCATAAGTCAGACCTGCACATAACTTTGAATGAGTTTTGCACTGGATTTGATCCCTTTTTAGATTTTTTTTGTGAATGTGCGTAATTTTAGGGACAGTTTTGTGGAAGTTATAAAGACTTGTTTTGTAGTTTTTAGTGGAAATCCCTTTTAAGGATTTTACTTGCTTCCTGTCAGACACTTAATTGTCAATTTCTCTTTCCACTTGACGGATTTGACAGTGATATGATGTTTTTACGCGTTTCGTTTGGTTTAATTGCCGCCTTTTGCGTCGGCGCGGTGCACAGCGCCTGGGAGGAGAGCACCGTGGTGCCGGTCAGACTCGACCCGACGGCCCGGACAGAGAGCGAAACCGAACCGTGGCGGACTCTCTCCGCTGAGGAGAAGGAGAAAGAGGCGGAGATGCGGGTGTACCGGTTGGACGTATTTGGCAAGGAGCTGCTCTTACAGCTGGAGCCCGATCAGACCTTCCTGGCACCGGGTTTTGTGTTCCACATCGTGGGGAGTCCCGAGTCCGGGTCTCCGCAGGAACCCGACAGCGGAGCCGAGCCGGGTTGCTTCTTCTCAGGCACGGTGAACGGAGAGGAGCTCTCTGCCGCTGCGCTCAACCTGTGCCACGGACTCAGGGGCGGATTCTACCTTCAGGGTGAAGAGTACTTCATCCAGCCCCTTAACACCAGTGATGCAGTCGCCACGGAGGAGGATGTCCACACGATCCGCCGGAGAGGTCGGGCATCTTTGGCTGAGGAGGGGAGTTCCAAGTGCGGGGTCAACGAGGACGAGGAGAGGGTGCCAGAGAATCTGGAGAAAAAAGCCAAGCACGGAGCCGCTAACTCAGACCAGAAAGGTAGAGCTGCAAAACATAATGCACATTGCACAACTTTTAGATAAGCTTTAGTGAGACTATGGGCGATGCACAGAGAGGACCTTTTATTACATTCATATTTTAGCTGACGCCCTCACCCAGAGTGACACTGTGAGTGCAACAGTAGAAAAAGTTTAAACATTTAATTCTCAGATCACCAAGCAATAGTGCCTGAAAATATTCCGGAGAATTTATTGGTCGGGAAAGAAACAGAATAAGAGCTAAGGAGAGATACATAATTTCCACAATTCCCTAAATTTAAATCTATTATTACATAAAGTTGTCTGCTATATTATTAGAATGAATGCAGACTGCTGTAGTCGCTGTGTGCGCGCCAGGGTGCACAGCAAGAGTTAATGCGCAATGGACTCAGCTACCTTTGACAGCAGCAGACTACCAGAGAGGAAGGGGGAGGGAAGGGAAGGGAGGATAGGGGGAAACTTCTCCAGGCAGAGGAAGAGGAGGAGTGATTTAGGGAGGGGAGGGGAGGTACGGGGTTGGGGCCAGCCAGAGCCGGCGGTGCTGAGACGTGTAAACTCGCCTCCTGGTACAACGAGCACCGCCAGACATTTTCCCAAGAAAGGATTTTCTTTTTCGCTCGCACAGTTTTCCACCAGAGAAGGTCAATTTAGGAATGTGGCCCCCGAGGAGGAGGGGCCGCCGGTGGTGTGACGCTGAGTCACGGCCGCGCAGGCTCCTCCAGGCACATCCGGAGATCTGTGCCGCCTCTATCCCTCTGAAAAATGAGGCTTTGTAGCCCATATTTAGGACACTGGTTCCATGCCAGAGTTTTGCATCGGGAGACTAACTTCTCCCTCCATATAAAAACGTTTGCTCACAAGTTGCTAAAGCACAAGCAAAATTAGGCCTGAAACTTGATATCAGCTTGGATGGTCTAAGAACCTGCTGACCTGCTAGAACCTGCTACATGGCCTTGAACTTTCTCTTTCTCTCTCCCTCTCTTCAGCCCACCACAGGACCAGGCGTTTCGTCTCCACCCCTCGCTACCTGGAGATCATGCTAGTGGCTGACCAGTCCATGGCTGAGTTCCACGGCGCCAGGCTCAAACCCTACCTCCTGACCATCATGGCTGTGGCATCTCGCCTCTACCGCCATCCCTACTATCCACAACTCCATCAGCCTGGCGGTGGTGAAGCTGCTGGTGGTGTACGAGGAGGAGCGAGGCCCCCAGGTCTCGTCCAACGCCGCCCTCACCCTACGCAACTTTTGCCAGTGGCAGCGGCAGCACAACCCGCCCAGCGACCGCAACCCGGAGCACTACGACACCGCTGTGCTCTTCACCAGGACGGTAAGCTGGAGAAAGAAAGAAGGGGAGGTTGTGTGTATCTGTGTCAGAGATTGAAAACCAAAAAGAAAGCAACATTTAACCAAACCTACATTATCTCTCTGTCTGCCCCTGTAGGACCTGTGTGGCGCCCACTCTTGTGACACCCTGGGCATGGCGGATGTCGGCACGGTGTGCGACCCTGACAGAAGCTGCTCCATCATCGAGGATGACGGGCTGCAGGCGGCATTCACTGTGGCACACGAACTGGGTAAGATGCCACTCAAAACAGAAAAAATGTTGTCAATGTTTTGGTGGATAAATGTAATAAAGTTAAAGGACCTTTGAAATTTTGTTTTCCAATCCATGTAAACCACATATCCATACCATTTAAGGGACATGAGCACTCAAAGAACGGCACCCTCTACCCAAGTTAACCATCAGATCTCTTTTTTTTCCCTCTCTGCTTCTATCTCCTCTCTCCTTTACTTCATCCTTCTTCTATCCCTCCTCCTTCCATCCCTCTCTCCAGGCCATGTCTTCAACATGCCTCACGATGACGCCCAGCTGTGCTCCGGGGTCAACGGTGACCACTGGGGCTCCCACATGATGGCCTCGACCCTGTCCAACCTGGACCAGCAGCAGCCCTGGTCCCCTTGCTCAGCCCTCATGGTCACCACCTTCCTGGACAACGGCCATGGTCAGTGCCTCTTGGACAAGCCGGTAAAGCCCCAGCCACTCCCCCAGGCCCTGCCCGGGACAGTCTATGGCGCTGACCGCCAATGCCAACTGACCTTTGGCGAGGAGTCCCAGCACTGCCCAGACCTGAGCACCACGTGTGCAGCTCTATGGTGCACAGTGACTACTTCCAACGGCTTGCTGGTGTGCCAGACCAAGAACTTCCCCTGGGCCGATGGAACGTCATGCGGGCATGAGAGCTACTGCCTGGCCGGACAGTGTCTCACTAAGAGCCAGGCGGCCAAACACCAGGTATGAACTAGGTCCAATCCAATCACACTGCAAAATATGAACTCACATCCAATAAGGCCAAAGCAGTTAATACACTGTAAACATCATCACCAAACATTGAAACCTGGCAGTAGAAGTGGCAAAATTGGCTCATGTTTTCCTATTTTGCCTGCTATGAGACTTGGACAGTTTAAAATTGTACTTATGTGTGACTGACAGTACTGTCCGCTCTTCTTTCAGACTCCTGTCAACGGCGGCTGGGGAGTATGGGGTCCCTGGGGCGACTGCTCCCGGACCTGCGGTGGAGGGGTGCAGTACTCCTTCCGGGACTGCGACAGCCCCCTGCCCAAGAACGGGGGCAAGTACTGCGAGGGCAAGAGGATCCAGTACCGCTCCTGTAACACCGAGGCCTGCCCTGATACCAACGGTAAGAGATACTTAGCACACAGAAAGCACTACTACTTCATCCAAATTGTCTAGTTGTATTCCTGCTTACAAACTAATAAGTCCTTTTAGCTTGAATAAATTCATTGTTTTGATGTTCAGTACGATGCAAATTCCTTTGAAAGTCAGGGTGAACTAGCAGTAAATCTTATACCTCTCTCTCTCTCTCTCTCTCTCTCTCTCTCATTCCTCCATGCAGGCCTGTCGTACCGTGAAGAACAGTGTCTGGCCCATAACGACATGTCAGCCCAAGTGTCCTTCGGTTCAGGAGATGGAGTTGAATGGGTGCCCAAGTATGCTGGCGTGTCACCCAAAGACCGCTGCAAACTGATGTGCCGGGCCAAGGGCACCGGATACTTCTTTGTCCTCAAGTCTAAGGTGGGTAGTGAGGTTTGAATGAAGTGTGCATGATGCAATGTAGAGTAGTCAGCTTGGAGTGGTGTTACAACCTTCTCAGGGTTTTTCGTTTGTCTCATTCCCTTTACTTGTTCAGACCTGCAAGTTGCAGGGGTCAGGTATTGTAATATCTCTGAGCCCCTCGGCTATTGCCTCGGTGGGGAGAAGACTTTAGCTTTTTTCCTCACAGAAAATAACTCCAACTCTTCCTTCTCTTTTCCTCTTATATAACTGTCTCAGTAAACAGACCTCTAATGTTCCGCTTGTGTCTCTTTGCTGCCCCCAGGTGGCTGATGGAACATCCTGCAGTCCAGATTCCACCTCGGTTTGTGTTCAAGGCCAGTGTGTCAAGGCAGGATGTGATCGTGTCATCGGCTCTGCCCGGCGTTTTGATAAGTGCGCTGTGTGTGGTGGAGACGGCTCCACCTGCAAGAAAGTGTCAGGGGCTCTGGAGCGTGCCAGGTAAGATCTGACAACCCTTTTGACTTTTTAAGATGCCTGTTATTCAGAATCAGCAATAACTTTTGTTTGTCATATACATTTAAGTCATTTAAGAAGATTTTTTTGAAGTATCCACTGCTGGAAATTAAAATATTTACTGCTTCACTGTTTGACCCTCTTCTCTATTTGTCCCTCCAGGCCTGGTTACCAGGATGTTGTGACTATCCCTGCCGGTGCCACCCACCTGGATGTCAAACAACGTGCCCCCGGCAACGGTCGTCACGACAATAGCTATCTGGCAGTGCGTCGACAGGATGGCACATACCTGCTAAACGGCGACTACAAGCTGATGACCATGGAGACTGACATCGCCATGCGAAGGGCGCTGTTGCGCTACAGTGGCTCCTCTGCCACCCTGGAGCGTCTTCGGAGCTTTTCCCCACTTCCTGAGCCCCTCACCATCCAGGTGCTGTCAGTAGGGGAGGCCCCGAGGCCTCGGGTCAAGTATAGCTACTTTGCCCCCAGACCGAACAACGATGCTTCCGCCTCCAACAACAACGGAGGCCGTCGGCAATCCATCAATGCCATTCGCGAGGTTGGGGGAGCTGAGTGGACCCTGAGGGAGTGGGGTCCGTGCTCCCAGAGCTGTGGAGGAGGTACGCAGCAGAGGGAGGTGGTGTGTCTTGACCCGCAGGGCCGTCCATCCAGGGATTGCCCCGAGGAGCTCCGCCCTTTTTTTTCGCGGTCCTGCGCCACCCAGGCCTGTCCTTCCTGGCTCCTCGGAGAGTGGTCGGCCTGCTCCAAGACTTGTGGCCGAGGCTTCCGCAAACGCCCCCTGCGCTGCGTTGGCCATGATGGACGCACGCTAGCCCACGAGAGCTGCGACCCCAAAGACCGGCCGCGACCCCTTCTGGACTTGTGCAATCAGGGCGCCTGCTAAGGACTGCTTCCACATTCTCTCCCATTAACCCCCTTTCTTCAAACCAGAAAGACTCTAAACTCTGATCTTCACTGCCTCCTTTTCCAGCAGACAATCTAAGAGGCCTATGAATGTTTACATCCAGAGCAAGAGTGCTGCAGGTTTCAGTGGGCCCCAGCTGGTCTAACAGTTGCCCACATGTCAATGACTGAGACTGTAACTGCCAATCTTTCCCCATCTTCCATCAGCCATTTTGGGGCCAGAGATTGTATCAAGGTTCCAGGTCCCTTCCAGCACTGCCACCTCATTGCAGCAGTAAAGACTGCGTGCAGCTTGCTGCCTGTCGGGCTTTGTAGCACAACGGTGGCACACTGTGCCCCCCGTCAACGGGAAGAGTACACGAACATTTCTGTTTTCCTTAAGAAAAAGCATGCTGCTTACCGTGCCAATGTCATGCTTATGTGTGTGAGTGTTAAGAGTGTGTGTGTTGAATCTATAATGTGTCTTATGTGTCTGTCCAAGCTGGGCTGGACAGACACATAAGGGTGGGGCAGGGGAGGTTATTGCAGAGTATACAAAGAAACAAATGAAAGAGAATAACACATATTCTACTTACTCATCCCATCAGGTATGGACGATAGATAGCTCATAGTGTTTATGTTAAAAATCCACCCTTATTTATCACAAGCCTGCAACACTTCATAAATACGTCTTTGTTATTGCCAACGGCACATTGTACCATCCAGTCATCACTATATGTCTCAGTACAACATGCTTTGCCCTTTAGCCATATGTTGCCCTCATTTATACAGCCTTGATGAGGGAACTGTCAAAAGACCAAAGAAGAGTGTGTGAGCATGTGTGTGTGCGTGTGTGTGGAGATCTAGTGAGGGACTTGTCTCCTGCTAATACTTCATAAGTAAGTCTCTCCTGCCTTCTGCGAAGGCACGTTGTTGTTGTTTTAATCTATCAAGTTTTTTCCCTTTTTGTACAGAATAGCCAAACATTATTTATTTTTGTACAGCCTGTTAAATATAATCATGTGGCTTTTTTAATATTATTTTTTATTTGTTATTTGTTGTTGAGTCCACAGAAGGAAGTAGAGTATATAGAGTATTTATACAGTGTTATATATATATATATATATATGGAACTAGGTTCATGAATAAAGTATCACATTGACCTGTGCACCCAGTGTCTCCAGTGTAGTGTCTGTTTGAAATGGGAGGTCCATTGATTTGCAATTGCGCGCACACACACACACACACACACACACACACACACACACACACCACTCTTGATGGATGCCCACATGCCAAATCCCTGCTGCTCTCATGAACAAATCTATGAGGGATTCACTACTCCAATCCCTGATGATCTCATAACATCACTGTGATTTGGAGTAGCAGGGTGTGAGTAGTTTTCAGCAAGCATCCGTCCTAAGTGTCCTTAAACAAGACACTGAATACCTACCAGCTCCGGGGGGCGCTGTTCTGGGGCTGAGTAGAATAAAGTATTGGATTATTATTATGTTAGCCAGTTTAGTGTAAATGCCATTTGTTTGTAATACAGGTATCATCCACTAGATGGGGGTATTTCACTGCAGTCTGTTATCCAGTAAGTACAGGAAAGTCTGGCAACTGACTTCTTGAAGCTCCAGGGACTCCATAACTCACCCTGATAAACTTCACTTCTTCCATAGGAGGCACTGGTTATACACATGCATCTTTCAGACACACCTTGCTTATCACTTGGGCTGATAGAAGTCAATGGTTTGATGTGGTGTAGATCATGTGTTCAAGTCTGTGCATGTCCTCCCCGTCTCACTCAACTAGCTTTCCTGCACAATCTGTTAAGGCAGAAATACCACAGAAATAGTCGAAAGTCAACTCTAGCGCAGATGCCTAAAATAATTCTGTTCCACTCATGTGGTCCCTAGCTCTCTTTCCCTTGAAACTTTTATTCCTTTGCTTTAACTTCTCTGAGGTCGAGTGTCTCCTCCTGGGTGTTTTGGACCCCAGCTTGCAGACCATTGGTAAAAAGTATGCCGTGAAAAAGCACCTCAGCACTGACACTAAAAGTTGAAGCTGACTGCACTTCCTCTTTAGGCCCCGAGGAAGAAGTTCCCCCGCCTCATCTGCTCCCCACTGCAACACAAAGGAAGTCATTATCCTGTAATTACGGATGGTTGGAGGAAGATTGGCCATCTCTGTAATCTACATAACAACATAATGTGTCACCAGAATCTCTAAACAAGTGGTGTGGGTGAGGATGTATCCTCCATGTTTTGTTCTAAAAAAAATTATTTGAATTTTTTACTTTTGGGGAGGAAAACACAAAAGCACTGATGGACAGTTAAACATTTTGAGCTTGATAAATATCCACGTCGGAAACGTCTTTTCTCAAGTCTGTCCGTTCACGGTTCCTTTTTTACCTGCTTGTTTCTCCATCACGTCTCCACATTGCCACCATTACATGACATCTGAAAAACATCTGGAGGCCATTATGAATCATCGCTTCTCGCTGTGGGTGGCATTTCCACCAACTCAATTATCTCCATCCTTTAAACCAACCTTAATTGCCTATAAAAGTTTTAGATTACACCAAAGGTTGATCAGGTTTTCAAACTCCAGAGGAATGGTGTTGGTATATTATGAGCAGCTCATGTATCCAGAATGTATATTTCAGTTAGGTAATGCTGATGAATGTGACAAATTATACATGAAGCAAAAATCTTTCCTTTATTGTTCCCATATAATATACACTGCCAAGATAATGTTAAACTGAACCTTTTGAATTGTTATGATACAACATTGGCATTGTGAGAAAGTGATTATACCTTTTATGACATTTTCTCAATTTCCTCTACCTTTTTTTTACCACCTAAATTTGAAAAGTAATTTCAAACTTGAAGCAGAGTTATAGCATTTTCTAGACAAAAAAGCACAATGTCTAGGCTGTTTACTTGCATATGTGGGCCATACCAGTGGTTCCCAATGTGGGGTCCAGGGACCTCCAGGGGTCCTCGGTGGGGCCCCAGGGGGTTTCCAGTGTGTGTAAGTGTTCTGATCAGAGGTTTCACTGCCCCCTTACTACAAAAGTCTCTCAGATGGGGTCCCTTAGGTCAAAACCTCATCAAATGGGAGTCTCCTGTCTAATGTGGATCTATTTGGGGGTCTTTGACATGAAAAATCAAGGCACTCTTGTACGCAGAGGGTGAAAAAAGTCTGTCAGTGATTCAAGTCCAAGTGAAATAAACCAAAAAACTGTGTGTGGAAGTCTAAATGGGCAGGGCTTGGTCGTCATCATTACGTGTTAATGGCGTTTTCAGCTTAGACCAACTGTTACCCCAAATAATATCCCCTCCACCATCCTGGGCAGATTTAAAGATAGCAAAGTAGGCCACTTCGTGTTGCTTCGTTTCGTAAAATAGGCCACGCGCGTACAAAACAAGGACACAACGGATTGGCGGGGTGTCGTGACGCTCGTCTCTTTCATCTCAATAGAGCTCGTGACGTGACACCGAGACGTAGAAGGCGAGAGGACACTGGGAAAAAAGGCTGACATGAACGCTGCGGCGAGCCCGACACACGCTCACGCGCACGCATACGCACAAACGCATGCACATGCACTCTCACTTTCAGCTGCGTCAAGCCCACCAAAAATAAGCAGAATAAACTCGGACTTTGCTGTCAGAATAAAAGTATTGAAGAAAATACTACAACTACTACTACTACTACTACTGTTACTTCTACGACTACTGCTGCTACTACTACTACTGGCGGTGGTACTATTACTACTATTAGTATTACTACTAATATTACTATTAGGCTACAACTAGTACTACTCCTACCAATGCCATATCAAATCGCTCAGTGGAATCATTCCAATATGGAGAGAAACTACCTGATGACAGAGTGCCTTATTGAGCTAAGGCTAAGAAATGAATAGGGTGGACTCAGCTAAAATGGGCCATCATAGCCCTTTAAAATTTTACAGCCAATCACAATAACTGATCTTGCATTGTTGCTGCAACACTAGTTGACATGTAACAATAGTTTTGATTAGTCTGAGGTTGTTAAGGTGGACAGGGCAGAGTGTTACATTAAGTACATCAGAGAAATTGTATGGTAAGTGAGCATGACATAGCAAATTTCACTCATCACTAATAAGGGTGATAAAGCATTTATAAGTAAGCTTACCAACAAAGCAAAATGTTTATGAACAATGTTTTGACAGGCTTTTTCAAATAAAAAAGTTGAAATTTAAAAAGAAACATACACACACACTCTTACACAGAAGTTACACAGAAATTGAGGGCGCAAAACAGGTTCATTGGTAAAATAGTAATTTTAGGTATTGGCCCATTTTAGCTTAACCAGCTAGCTAAAATGGGCCACGATTTTCAGCTAAAATGGGCCACATACACACACACTCTTACACAGAAGTTACACAGAAATTGAGGGCGCAAAACAGGTTCATTGGTCTAGATGTATCCAAGCGAAATCTTAACAATCTTAACAATCTTAACAAAAAACAACCAAAGGGAAAAAAGCAAAAAAAGCAAATAGCACAAAGCAAGAGTGGCAAACCCCCCTGCACGGCCTGCCAGAGAGTGTATGGTGACGTGAATGACCCAAAGGCCACGGAGGACTGGGTGTGCTCTTGTCAGTGCAACTCATGGTACCACGAGCGCTGTGGAGAGGATAATGGCATCTATGATGATGATGGTTACATCTGCAAAGACTGTGTTTGAAGATGTTCTACTTTTTAACATAATGTTTGACAATTGTTGACACAAGCATGCACCTACACACACACACAGCTACACACAGTCCCAGAAAGACGCACACACACACACACACACACACACACACACACACACACACACACAAAACAGACACAAAGACACTAATGCGCAGAAACACACACCCATACAACATGATCAGTTACATTTTTAAATGCATTTTTCAATTAAATATTTGTTCAACTTTTTATTGCATGAAATGTATTTACTTGTTGTTGTTACTATGGTACACCAAAGACAATAGTTAGTGTCAATTTACTGTTAAAATTAAAATGATTTCAGCTGAAATTACTGTGTTGTTCTCTCTTTATATTGGCCCATTTTAACTGAACAGCTGGCCCATTTTACCTGAACATTGTGTTGTAGCTCAAGAGGGAACCTGCTGATACTCTAACTCTCATAAATCCAAAACAATTATACTTTTTCCACATTTTTTTAACAAATAAATATTTTAGAGACCCATGCCAATTTATAAAAATATCATTAGATCTCCTGCATAGCTTATTTGAAAGTAGATTAGGTAGGTTGCTAGTAGGTTGCTAACTTATTGCACTCTTACCTTAACACTAGTTATGCTCTTAGTTGCTTGTTTAGGAAGGAAATGCACTTACGATTTCTGGTGACTAGTAGTTTTCTTGCCTACCTATGTTGAATGCACTTATTGTAAGTCGCTTTGGATAAAAGCGTCTGCTAAATGACTGTAATGTAATGTAATGTAATTTGATGGTCTTATAAATCATTTACCAAAAAGTGGCCCATTTTAGCTGACTCCACCCTATTTAAAAAAAAAAAAAAAACAGCAACTGTATTTTAATTGACTGCACATCCCTCCTTACATGCATTCGTTGGTACTTCACATTACTCCAAAATACACTGCAACCTATGTTCATCTATGACTCATTTTGAACCACCATTAAACCGCCGGATGTCTTATTTTCTTAAATCCGGTTGGCTTGGTCTTTTTCTTACTCAACAGGGTAACTTGAGCGAACGGGGGCCGCGGGGGAGGCTATGGAAATAAAAAGCGCAGCAGAGAGAGGTAGGGGGGGACACGGAAGGACGGAAACCGTTGGAGTAACAATATGAGACACGTGGAAGAACAAACGAGGGTTTTAGCACTTTTGAGCGAAGTAATTGAACAAAGTTACAAGTAAGAGTTGGTGCGTTTTTTTGGGGGGGAGGGGGGTACAACGATCCCCCTGCACAGCCGACTAGGTGACTGCAATCAGAGGCTCTCTGTTGGAGGAGAGAATCGTTTTGTTTTTTTGTAGTTTCCTATCATTGATTAAGATTAAAAAAAATACTAGCTGGCTAGAAAGTGGATATATAAGGAGGTGTTAGAGGATACACAGTGGTCATGGAAAGCGCCTGGGGAAAGACGCAGGCGCTGAGATGGAAATGGTTGAGGAATTCGCTGCTGCTTTGTTTATTCTCCGGTGAGTTTTGTTATTCCTCCGCCTGTACAAATACTTTCCACCCCTCAATCAGCCGCTGCTTCATTAATTATTTCAGAGGTCGCGCGCCGTTAATTCGGCTTCGTTATGTTTTATTCACGATGTGAACCACTCCAGTCTCAAGAGCGAGCTGCTGCCGGTCGAGCTGAGGAGAAAACAGGCTACGGAAAGCTTTTGAGGCAAAGTATTCCAGCTGCTATGGCAAAAAAAAAATCAGCGTGTTTCAAGGACTCTTGAATGAGTACGTGCTAAGTCAAGGACCCCTGTTGGGTAAGATTTTATCCAGGGATCCCTTATCTGAGGAGGCTTTTCTCCTTGGTTGTGATTTAATACAGTAGGTAGGGGTGTGAAACCTCTAGTCTTTCTTAAACATTGTTTCATTCTGATCTCTCACTGGGCTAACATCTAGAAAATGGCATAACAACAGTAATAATAAGTGTTTATTTTACTTGTGTACCCCTCCCGGCCTCTATTTTTGGGAACCACTAGCCCAGATGCAATTTCTTTTAAAATGATACAGAATAAGCATGGATTGCTGGATGCAGTGAGCTGAAGTTAACATGCACACTTATCCTGACCTAAAAAGGGGATCTTGGTGGGTTTAATAATTGCTCAAAAACTGCAAATCAACAACTGGGGTAAACTTATTTATTTTCTTTCTCTTTTTTGGGGGGGAGGTACAATTTTAGTTAGTCACTTAGGCAGGCTGCTGCAGTACAGTTGTGCTGGGGGCAGGGGAGAGGACTTTCTCGGTGTGTGTGTGTGTGTGTGTGTGTGTGTGTGTGCACGTGTGGGCACGTGCACGAGCGCGCTGGTGCCATTGTCTCCCTGTGTGTGGAGAGACAGGAGCCAGGAGTGAAGGGGCCAAGACCTCCCGAGGACCACCCAGAAAGAGCGCACCAAAAGTCTGCCTCGGGACCTCCTAGGCATTTACATGAACATATGACTCCTTTACGCAGGGCTGTAACGTTAGATATGAAGGTGGGTGAACTATGACCTCCATGCGGCCATCAGCCAAAAATGGATTCTGTATAGAAAAGCGTTTTGTTTGTGTCTGCTGCAGTTGATACTGGAATGGGCAGGGATGCTTTACGTTGGGTAGAGTGACTTTAGGTGGGTTTACTTCCTTGCCTCTTGATGTAAAACGATACCAGTTTTCTGTAAAAGTCTCTTCCTGCAGTAAAGAAAGGCCAGGTGCTCTGCTTTCTTTCTTTCTTTCTTTCTTTCTTTCGTTCTTTCTTTCTTTTACCTGTGAGAATGCCCCCATGCCTGGGAAATCTACACATCCGCCTAAGGCACACATCATTTGAGTGTGAGTGATTGTTGAGAGAAAGCAGATCTTGCAACACACACACATGCACAGAGTTTTCTTTGAAATGCCCCTCATTTTGTAGGTGTCTGGATTCTCTGAAAGGCCCTGTTTCACGGCGCTCTAACCTCCACCTGGAAGTTGCGCAACAGAAAACCTATAATAAAACAATATCACAGTTCATAGAGTGGAAAAGCCTTCAGATAGAGCGGCTCGTGGCGGGGCGGCAGGTTCAGACGAGTACACAGAGAGGCACAGCTGTGTGTACAATGCTTTTGAATACGGAGGCTTAGGCTTGGGGGGGGGGAGGTTAATGAACCACATTCATCACACACACACAAAAGCATGCAATAGATCTGCGGCTGCCACGTCACAAAGTAGCACCTATGTTAAATGTTGACTTTATGCTGAATTGTGTTAGTGCATAAGTGTTGGCTCTTAATTTTAATCCATCCCCTCTCTCTCACACACACACACACACACACACACACACACACACACACACTAGTCCCACTGTGTCCCATTTTATTGATCACAATTTAAAACTACAAGGAACTCCAGAAAGCGCGAGCCTCCCTCAACACTGAGCATCTCTCCAACTTGCCAATGGCGCCTGTGGGTGTACCGCAGGCGCCATTCCTATCACTCAGATTTTAAGTGTTAGTTTCATAGTTCTGGCTAAAAAAAAAAACGATACTTGTCAAATCGGGGGGGGGGGGGGGGGATCCCAGCTCTGGGATCACCACCACTGGGATCACCACCAAAACCTAATCAGTTGTTCCTTGGATCAACGCCTGTCTGTCCACCCAATTTAAGTTTGTGAGACATCCAGACAAACTGAACAACTAACAAGTGGCAAAAGCAAAACCTCCTCGGTGGAGTTTCACGTGGACCAAACAGATTTGTGGAGGCTGTGGTGTAGTTTAATTTACACCCCCCACGTGGGGTAAATGGCTTCCAGCCTGGACATTGGAAAAATAAATGTGAGGTATGTAACAGTGCTGTTATATGGTGGCTGGGCTCGGCCGGCTACCTCTGTTAAATGGAGAACCCAGATTATTTAGCCACGTTGTTGGAGGGTTTGGTGCAAAACGGAGCATAAGTGACATTTTGGCCGAAAATGAGTAGAATGTAACATTTGAAAGCACTTTATTGTACTTTTGTACTATATCAGTTCATCTCTGTAAAGGTATGAATGGTTCCTATGTTGTGTTTGGAATAAAAAAAGTATTTAAAGTTTTGTTTTTGCTCTGCTATGAAAGTAGGAAAATGTCCCTTTGGCTGTAAACTTTTGTAAAATTTGTCAAAACCAACAAAACAAAACTTAAACTTACCATCTTTTTAAGAAACTCAGGTATTTCTCGCCTCTTTTCGAGTCACGTGTCTCTGAAGTTCTGTGCGCTCAAAACGAGTCGACTCGTCTTCTTTTTCTTCGAGACTTTGAAGGTATAAATAGAAGCCGCTGCTGGTCGGGGTTGTGTGTTTCCTAATGCTGCGGGGCGCTCTGAGGTTAGTCCATGAAAGGGTTCATTATATCGTCGGAGCAATTTTTCATCCAGGAAAGGTCAAAACGACTTGAGTTGAAACTTTTCCCAGATAAAAAAAGACGAGACTTTATGGTTCCTTTCAAGGGTTCTTTTGATTTGCGATGATTTACATTTTTCCTGACGTTTTTAACTTTTTCGAAACGTGCACCCCCAAATTAAAAGCCTTTTTATAACATTTCAACAGTTCATCTTAGTCGGGTTGAACCACTTTTTAAAAGGTTGAGCACTAGCGCTGCCAGGGTTAGAGATTCGATTCCCACTGGGTCCCTCCGAGCTAAAACCAAACCTGTGATCATGACTGAGTTCAGTTCACTTTTTTTAACTGATTGATAACTTATTTGTTGGTTATTGGTTATTGGTTGATGATAAAGCCTTCCTTCTCAATTCTTTCATTCAATATGGGTTATATGAACTTTTTTAAACTTTTCTTTTTTTTCAGTGTTTGGGTTTTTCATGCAGGTCCAATTCCTGAAATGGGGTTGGAAATTCCTTGAAAGTTTGTGGCTTTGAAAAGAAATGAATGGCCTTGAAAGTCTCTCTCCCTCCTGGCGTCAACACTTGGAAACCCTGTGATGGATATTTGTGTTGATACAGCAGCAGTTTTCAAATGAATGATTTCACCAGGACTTATTGACAAGATTGACAAGTAAAAAAAAAAAAAGTCTTATCCCAAAACATGCCAATTTTGAGTCCTTGAAAAGCAAAGTCCTTGAATTTGATGTTCAAGTGAGTGAGTGTGTGTGAGTGTGTGTGTGTGTGTGTGTGAGTGAACATAAAATTGACAGGAAGTAATTAATGATACTGCTTCAAGCACCTTTCTCTGGTGTCTGCTCTTCCACAAGGCCCACAGTGACATCCTGTGTGTGTGTGTGTTGCAGGTGGTAGTGAGGCCCACTGTGATGGCTGTTTAGAGTACTGCTGTGATGGGACGCCGCCTTTCTGCTGCTCCTACTACGCCTACGTGGGGGACGTCCTGTCGTAAGTTCACACACACACACACACACACACCACCTGTCTTCTAATGTGCCATGTGGTCACTCTGAGGATCTGACCTTTGACCTGTGCCTTGAGACAGCTGCTCTCATCACTTTCGCCAAAGTTCTCCCACTGCTGTTACCGAGAACAACATATTCTTTGCGTGCGTATCGATTTATTGATCTGTATTTGTGTTTTTTAGTTGTTTTTTTTATCCCGTAACGCAAAATCCTGAATGACTTGTAAAAGTGAAATGAAATGAAGAAGAATTTTCTGCTCGTGATCGCAAGCAGGGCTGACTAACGCTGGTTATGAAGACGTAACAAACCTGTCGGTGATGAATGTTTCCCTGTTCTATGGCGCCAGTTCACCGACTCCTCTGCAATGAACTTGCCACAAACACACATCACACACACACACACACACACACACACACACACATCACACAGCTGAGTTACATCAGATGCTACAGTCCGTCTCCATGGCAGCGATGTATAAGTATTTAGTCAAATGTCTGTTTGAGACAGCTGCCGCCCTTCGCACTCTACTTGCTCACTCACTGAGTATTTTAAAGTAATGTGTGTTTCCGTGTGTGTGTGTGTGTGTGTGTGTGTGTTCCAGGGGCACCGCCATCTCCGGCATCGTGTTCGGCGTGGTGTTTCTGATGGGGGCGGTGGCGGCCTTGTTCCTGTGCGTGTGCATGTGCATGAAGAACGGGCGTGGCGCGCGGGTCGGCGTGTTCAGCACCTCTTACATCAATACTGTGACCCAGGGCTACCCAGGTAGGAAGCACACACACACACACACACACACACACACACACACACACACACACACACATAATGGTCCAGGATAAATACTCATCCGTTCCTGGTGAAACCTTATTCCCAGTCCTCAGGCAACCAGACAAGAGAACGTTGGCGATCTGGAGCAAAATGATAGGGTGTAATCTGTTACGGTCTCCACCCTGGCCTGCAGAGGTTCCTGACTGGTAGCAGAAAGGGATATGTGGTTTCAAAGGCTCAAAACCATCTCAAACTAACCGTTGGTTCTGGTCAAGCTTTTTGGACGCATCAATTTTTCACGAAGACGCTTTATTTCCTTTTTTTTGTTTTTTTTTGCCATCCCTTCCTACTTCTGTGTGCGTTGCTGTGATCGTCCTTGTTCATATTTGTCTTATCCCGTTCCCACACTCGGGGAGCCGCTGTGGGAAGCCACATGATCTTCCCACGAAGAAAGGATGCCTGTGTCATTGTTAACAATGAAATCTATTTATTATCTTCTTGTAAAAATAAAAATATAGCTTTAATTACAAATCTGATCTCGTTTGAGCTAAAAGTAAAGCTCTTGTTGTCAATAAAACTTCATTTTGTCATTGTTTCGACCTTCTTCACAGGCTACAGAGAATTTCATTCTTAATCCGGTTAGTCGGGTAACCCGGTTTTGGGTCGTAAACGTCATAACTGGGTCAGATGGATATATAGGGTTAGCGTTGGTCACCAGACACAGTAACCCAGATGTTGTATTTACAAACCAAACAACATGGCACAGGGCAGTCGAGTGGCGAGCGGTAGAGATTATTAAATGAATCCATGTAAACCGGGTTTTTAGAGAGATTGTGTTCAAACCATGTAAGTGTAATTGAAACATCACCTTAAGCTGATTACTCCCAGAAATCGGTGTGCATGTAAATGTGCTCAATGTTAGTCCCTCTACTCAGAGGGTGCAGTTTGCCGATTCAACCACTAGAGGGCGCTACTGTCCCACCAAACTCATTGTGAAATGGGGACAGGTAGCCTGTGCCTGGCCTGCCCTCATTCATCTTTGGTGTCTTGCCTCAGTAATACAACACGCAAGAAAAAAATGTAATCAAATTACAGCTGATCAAATTTCTCATTTGTGACAAATCGATGTGTAACTCTCATCCTTTCTCCATCTCCTTTCTTTTGTTCTTGTTGATCTCAGGTCCTCCTCCTCCATACAACTACGACTATGAGATGTACCCTCCCTCCCTACACCCCCCGCCCTACACCCCCACTCAGCCTCGGCCGGACAACTACTCTCCCCCTCCGCCTTACCCTGGCTGCAACCGCAAGTGAGCCCCCTGCACCGTTCATCCAACGGACAACTCACAGGAAGGGGGGCTGGATGCACAAAAGATGCCTCCGAGGGCCCAAAAAAAAAATGTCACTGTCCTTCTGACATTCAGCGCTGACGGGCTGTAGCCAATGTAAGAGAGGATGTGGGTCAGAGCACCTCCCAACCCGCCAGGGTCAGGCTGTGTGCAGGGATGAGTTTCACCAGCACCGCGAGCCTGCGGCCGGTATTTTTCCAGCTAATACCCAATATCCTCATCCAACCCTGGCTGTGCACATCAAAGGCACCGAGACGCTTTGAAGAAGGTGAAGACCACTGTGACTCAGCACGGAGGGGAACCTCACTCCAGTGGAGTAGAAAGACTTTCTGAGGACAATTACCCTCCCTGAAAGACAGACAGGCTTTGTCGGTTCTTCATTTGGGTCACTGAGTCAACCTGTTTCTAAACTTGAGTCATATATATATTTATAGAGGACTTGAATACGATGCAAAATGATACTGATTTGTTTTTAATGGCGTGCTGAGCTGTATATGGACAACTTGAAAAGAATGAGCTGTTGAATTGTCTTTTATTACCCTACTTGAAACCAGTGTTGTGATATCGATAACAGAATCGGGGTCAATTCAATCAAAACAGGAAGTGGATTCTCTGTTAAAAATAAAACAAAAACTTGATTTAAGGATGAGAATGAAACTTAAGTCATTATTATGTGAACTACAGTTGCAACTAACGTTTTGAAGTGAAAGTGAATTGACTTCAGCCATAACTGATATAAGTGATCCATGCGATGCTGGAATCGATTTAATCATTTTTAATTGAATGTTTCTTTGCTGTTTCTATGACTGTGTAAATTAAAGATGTGATTAAAGCATGAACTTTCTACGATTAAATCTGAATGTCTACTGCAGTTTCTATCAGAAAGACAAAGTGTGTGTGTGTGTGTGTGTGTGTGTGTGTGTGTGTGTGTGTGTGAAAGAATAAATACAAAGAGTGAATGTATGAGTTAGAGGGGAAAAAAGTGTGTGTATGAGAGCGTGTACTCGTGCCTGTGTGTGTGACAGAGAGATAGCGTGTAAATGCGTAATGTGTGCGCGTGTCCTCCCATCTCTAATCCCATTCTGTGCTGCGGTCAGGTGATCAGGCTCCCAGCAGCTGTGCAGCCTCGGTATCGTTCACCATCAGACAACGGGAGTCGGCGGCGCTGAACACACACATTTCACCGACAGAAAACCGTAAAAGCACACGGTGAAACACTGCGTTGAGGACGCGTCGTGACCAAAAAACGAC
This sequence comes from Hoplostethus atlanticus, assembly GCA_034670405.1. Lineage (NCBI taxonomy): Eukaryota > Metazoa > Chordata > Actinopteri > Trachichthyiformes > Trachichthyidae > Hoplostethus > Hoplostethus atlanticus. The sequence goes on from JAXDDX010000019.1 coordinate 3,549,276, forward strand.
ATGGGGGACCGAGTGGCTTTACTGCTGCTGGCTGTAACGGCGTCAGCCCTGGCTGTCGAGGTAAGAAATGTCGGTATTTGTGCGAGTGTTTGTACTATTTCCACCGTAGTTGCCGCTAGCTGCGTCAAGACTGCCAGTGTTAGCAAGAACAAGACCGGAAGTTAGGCGATATTGGCCTCAGTGTAACGCGTAGAAGGTGTGACTTTGTGGAAAAAAGAAAGAATAATGAAGTATTGGGGCATACATAGCAACATGGATCGTATTAGATAACACAGTGGATTCATTAGATTATATATGGATTGAAACTGTTAGATAGTCTCAAGGTTTTGTGTAACGCATTTATGTATTGCATTTTGTGTAGGGCTATACATATGCTGCAACAAAGAACAAATGGGGACCACCAATTGTATTTTCATTTACTACAGATCCCTTGTTAAATAAATTATTTATTTTCAACCTGGTACATTACTTTAAAAAAGAAACGTCGCAACATGTTCGGTAATAATGGTTTTATTTTGAAGGTTCGGACCGGAAATCGTAGTTTTTATTGTGGTTAGCTTGACACTGGTTGGGACTAGTTAGATGTTTCGAAACCAGGGAGACAACTATGTGTGGAAATAGTACAACATGTTAAAACCAGCGAGACTTTGCCTTTTTTTTGTTAAGAATGTAATTTATCTACCCAGAAGCATGGGGTAAAAAAAAACATGTTTCAATTAAAATACTATGTTGCTAGTGCGATGATCCTTACTGCCTTTTCTCAGACAAAGTTACTGATTTATTTAGACTATTTGACATTGGGGAATGTGTCGAATAAGCTTCAGTCACACTGTCCCTATTCTGTTTCACTAAAATCCGACGAGCAGCTTGGGTTTGACTAATTTAAAATGTGTTGTAACAAGTTAGGTTTGTCAACAAATTAATTCCCCCAAAAAGAACATTTGCAAATGGCCCTTAAGTGTTCCGCGCGGCGAATATAATACCCTTATTTGCTGTGTGTTTGGACAAATGTAACCTTGGTTGACTCATTGTGAATACCAGCGTATTGTCTTATTTTCCGTGTCTCGGGGGCAAATTTTTAAGGGAGTGGGCGTGTTTGGGAACGAAAATAAGTCTTTATTGGAGATTTTGTTCTCCTATAATAAACGCTTAACGCCAGCTTCTGGTTCAAATGGAGAAATAACGCCCGTGAAGATGACAATACCCAAGGAAAACACATCTTATTAAAGCTCCCCAACATATTTGAGCCTGATGGAAGAGAATAGAGAAATAAGATGGCGGCGGTGCACTGCAGCATTTATCGAGGGTCGGGAAACTGGGAAGCCAACAGGAGCTTTTAATCACATTTTTGCCTTTCAACAGGCTCCTATCTGCCGCGTCGTCTTATTTTGTGCAATAATACCCCCTCACACGGCCCCTTGGGTCTTTAACTTTTTCTGCAATCACGTTTATTGAAGCTTTTTGGACCCTAGTTTCACACAATCACTGCTCATCCATTTTTCAGGCGTCTTTGCATGAATGTCGCTATGAACGTGCGCTGCAAAAAAAAACATCATAACGAGTCATTCAGTCCAGTATTGAGGCTCGATAATGTTATTTCCCTTCAAACAATAGTGAACATTTGCAAATGGGGTGAGGTTGTTCCCGTTATTTACAATGCAAATCGGTTTTTTTTTATTATTAATAAAGTGTCATTTTCTATGTACTAGTGGAGCGAGCTGCCTTAGTTCTGCTTCGTTTCGTTTCGTTCGTTTCTAGAAAATTCCTGAAAGAAGTGAAACTGCACTGGAAATAAGTTGAATTACCCCACCTGACTGGCAAAAAAAAAAAAAAAAAAATCACATGCTTTCAAGAAAAAGAAGTTCCTCAGACTGGTTACTAGACTAAATGACTTGCCAAGGTCGATATGTTTTGCAGTGTGGCCTTGCTGTGGGCGAAATTACACCCTCCTGTAACCACCAGCCACACTGTTTCCGACGAGACCGACAATTGTGGTCGAGCTGTGGCCTTTTAATTCTGTCTGCGGGAACTGCGGTTGTGCTTGTAAACGCTTATCGCCTCCAGATACATGATAAAGGTGTTGCTCGGAACGGGTCGATGGCGCCGAACGGGCCATTACTCAGTTTCCACCTCGGGTTTTTCTATTCTCGGTCTGTTGTGGGCCCGCTTTGGGCCCAAGTGGACCAGGTCAAGTGTTTCAGCTGAGCATTGTTCCCTTCACATTGTCTGTTTTCTATGTCGTATCTCCTTGTTTTTCTCTTTCTCTCGCATGTCACAGCACGTTTTGTACTCGTAACTGCATGTGACAAATAAACCTTTTGAATCTTGAAATCTGTAACTGGATATACTAGGGATGAGTAGTTTGGATTAGTCCTCAAGGACGTTGTTTGCTTTGTTAATAATCCATTTGTTGGTTAAGACTCGCTTCACCCTTATCAGTTGTTCATTCACATTTAGGCCTCAAAGAAGAAATGAAGTATGAGAGAATAACCGTTGGAAATACCCGTGAAGAATGCAAAGCGACATTAAACCTGAACTGAAAGTGACATTTAGCTCCAGTTTTAAAATGTCATTTGCGAGTTGTGAGGGACAGTCTACTTCAACGCACACACACACACACACACACCAGAGCTTTCCTTGACCTCTAAGCTTTAGGAAGCTTCTTTTCCTGGTGGGTCCACCCTCTACACGGAGGCCGTAGTGTGGAGCGTGGGAGTTGGATGCCAGCCTTTGTGTGTTTTCCCCACCCTCGGGAAGTGGATCTTGGATCAGTGCAGGCAGTCTGTTTGTGTGCATACTGCAGTCTTTCAGCCCGGGGCGGTCCAGCCCTTCTCCCCTTATTAGTGTGCATTAATGCCATTATGCCTGTTTGGCGCGGGCCAGTGTTTCTCTCTGGCACCTTCTCCGCTGCTCACGCTGCAGTTCCACCTCCCTTTTAATGGAAAGATCCACCCTCCGATACGCTGTCGGACGTCATCACTTCATAATGTTCGATGCAATCCAGAAATTATTTTGCGGTGAAGTGCTGTAATTTACTTTTCTGCCGGCCCACTTCCCCTCAACCTGCCTCGTCTAATTCTACTTCAATTAGTGATTTTTTTTCCTGCGTTTCCCAGAATGACTTTGGACCAGAAAAGCGAGAGGGATGGCGATAGTAGAGCGAGAGGTATTACAGTTGAGGGAAAAAGTGAGTCACGTCTTGTGGCTGCATTGCGTTGTGGTCTATGTAGGCTGCTGTCGGTGGAGGAATCAGAGTCTCTTCCTCTTCTATGATGGATTTCTCCAAGTGTGATTGTGTGTCGGTGCAAAACGATGAGTCTAGGAAGAAGCTCTTGCTCTTTTATTCTAGGGGAAAATTGTTCTCTTATTAAACTGTTGTAGACCACAAAAAATAGACCACAAAAAAGGGCAGAGAAATGCAAGATACATCGCCAATAGCTGTTTAATCTACAGCGTTGAAGTGTTTTTAGGGTTGATTTTTTTTCTCCCCCCCCCAAGCCACAGTAGTCATTGATCTTAGTTTGTTACACTCCCTCTGTCTCTCCTCATCTCAGTACACTATGGAGGTGGTGGTATGGCAGGGGTGGACGTCCTCATCATAATGACAGATGAATGCAGCTCGCCTCTCTCACTCTCCTTCTCCCTCTCTTTCTCATTTTCTTTTCAAACCTTTCTTTCGCCCAAGCAGTGGATATGAACGGCTGGCTGTATGAGCATCCTCCATCTTGGTCATGTCAACAGCAACAACAGCGCTCAGTGTCGTTATGGTCAGTGTGTGCTAGCAGGGGAAGACCCTTCCTCCTACTGTCACTTCTCTTCTCGGTCTTGCTTAGCAAAACCTCAGATGACTCACAGGTTTTCCCCAGTACCTAGTTTCTGTTCTTCTTCCAGTCTCGAGTCTTCCTCCCATCATCTCTTTTGTCCCTCCCCACCCTGAATGAAGTGGTAGGCATCTGGCGGAGCTGATTTCAGCGGTAGCAGGCCAGCGCTCGGCTCAAAGGCCGGCTTTGTGTGCCGCAGCCTGGCCGCCGAATGAGGCAGCGTGGATGGATGCCAGAAGATTTTGGTTAGATCCTGCAAGTGTCTAATAGCGTCAGGAGGCGTCTGAGAAGCTGCAGTCCCACTTCTCACTGGGGAGTTATAACCCCCATTAAAGCCGGACAGGCTGACTAAGAGCACAGTCACAGTAGAGGTGTGGAGGTTTCAGGAGGAGAGAGGTTTCACTGCAATTCGCTGCAATTACGGTCCTGCAAGGTCGACCACTTTGGGCTCATTGGAAAACAATTGTCTGATTTTCTGCTATTTTAATTTTCGGATGTCCATTTTGTTCTGTCTTAAATCTCACCTGCTGTGTGAAGCACTTTGGTGCAAACTCAACTTAAAGTGCACTATAAATAAACGTGACTTGGCTTGAGGGAGGGGAAATTGATGGAGGGAGGTTTTTTTTCCCCCCGAACCAGTCTAGGGGATTGTCGATTCTCAGACGCTGGTTGTCCTGGTTTATCATACACTTAAGGGAACATGGCAATCTCCCCACTCACCCTTCCACTTGTTAAATTTGAACAGCTCTCCTAGCAGCTAGCACCATTCATCACTACTGAACCGTTTTCCCCAGCCGATCAGCAGTGCGCCACGAAGACACGCTCTTCATTTCGGCGCTGCTGACTAAGCAGCTGTTTGTACAGAATCTGAATAATAAACCGAGAAACGAGTCGCCCTGACCCGTGCAATTACTCAGCAGTGATACAGAACACACACACACACACACACACACACACACACACACACACACACACGAAGGCCCTTTCTGTATCTACTATCGCTGTCATGGCACTAGTACTGTACATCAGTATAGTCACATCTTTGTCATAAGTGTGTGTGTGTGTGTGTGTGTGTGTGTGTGGCCTTCACACTGAAACACGACGACCAAGGGCGCGATAATCCGACTGACGCCAATACAATCAAGCCTTAATCGTGGTTTTCATCAGACCACATGAATCAATGAATGCCTACGTGTGTGTAGGTTCACTCCCATGTGACTAATAGATGGCTCTGCAATCAGTATCCTAATATCACGTGTATGCGTTCATAGTTGCATATCAGCACCCTTAGAGAGAGAGAGACACACACACACACAGGCTGTTGGAGGTGCTTGACTTAATCATCCAGCCAATCCGCTCTGCTGCACGTGTGCTCTCCGTTGGATCCCAGAGTAGAGTTGTGTAACGAACCAAATAAACACTCACACCTTTGAGCTCTTGCTATAACGCGGCCAGGAGGGCTCAGCAGAGGCCCCGCCCCCCGACCGCCCCCCCGCCACTGTGCCAGGGACCGTTGTAACATTTACTATGTTTGAGTGCATTACGGCTGATACGTTCCACACATCGGTCAGTCTCAAAATGAACCCGTGGAGCCAGACTGTCATACAGCATATTTGGCGCTTCAGTTAAAAATACGATTTAGTGAAACTTGAGTAAAAATAAACAATACAATTTTGCAAATTCTTTTTAAGGGATTTACAGATTGTGGACTCTGCTGGTACCAATCAAATGTATGAAGCTGTGGAAAGAGATCAGTGCCAGCAGAGATTGTATTTGAGTTACATAAATAAAATGAATTTGTCGTGCTCTTATTGTCTCTCTTCATTGTTTAAAAAAAAACATTCAGTAATTTAGAAGGAAAAATTAGATATTTTTTAATGAAATGTCTTCAATTGAATTTACTCTGAACTGTAATTTCAAATTCAGTTCTCTCGAATCAGACTGGGCTCACATCTGGGGACCAGCTCCCGTGGTCAGTCCCAGACACGCCCCCAGACGTGGTTTGAGTTCCCGAATGAAGGTGCAGAAGCAAGACGGGCGACAAAACTCTCAGAAAACTGCCAAAAATTTGAGGAGTCGTCTTTTCAATCCAACGCTTCAATAGCAGCGTGACAAATTCACATCTATGCGTTTCAAATACGATCTCTGCTGGCGCTCATCTCCTTCCCACATGAAACCACAAGGAACCAATTTTTTGCAAAGATCTCCATGACTCATGAAAGGTTATAATGGTAAGAAACACTGTGGGAGCCGCAGTGGGGTTTGGGACGCTCTCTCTGCTCTCTCCTTCCCCTGCTAGTTTTCATTTTTCTCATTTCCAAAGAGGCACGCCGTGTTTTCAAGGCTTTTGTAGGTTGCTGTCTCATTATTTTGAAGATGGGGGGGGGGGGGGAAATGTTGTCAGCTTATTTTCCTTATAATGATGATCGTTATAAGTTTGTTCTGCGTATCCCCGAGTGTCTACTCCCTCAATCCACACACACACCCGCCCAAACCCTTGGGGGTCCTTGTTTTCCACAGTTGTATTCCTCCACTTAGAAATGAGCTCATCGTCTCATCCTGTCATTTCTTTTCTCTCTCTCTCTCCCCGTGTCTCCACGCACCGTCCTGGGTGTTCGCGGTTGCTATGGCGGTGGAGTCTTCCCCAGGCGCCTGGTACTCAGACTATAATTAGGCCGCCATGCGATATTCCTGTCATTCTTCCCCCACGCTCCTCTCGTTCTCCCCCTTTCTCCCTCTTTTTTTTTTTTTTTTTAATTCCAGGAAAATTTCTCTTGCTTGCTTTTTTTTTTTTAATGCTGTGTCATCCATATGTTGGATGTCCTGAGTGAAATTTGCTTGCAGTTCATATCTGGGTTTGTGCCGGCAATCAACGTTCAGATGGTCGGTGTTTTACTGAATTTGGTCACTGTTCCAGGAAGACCATCGATTTGTAGATGACACATTTTCTTGGACCTGAATTGTGAAATTGAAAAGCTTTGTTGGAAATTCCAGGGGGCGGGGTGGTGAGACAGTGTGAGGAGTGGAAGGGATTTGCGTCAGAAAGCGAAGGGGTGCTCTTGACTGTGCCCTGCTATTTCTGGATCTATTTCCTGTTTGGTCTCCTCCGTGATGGAGGTGGACTTCCTGTGTTTGTATTGCACCAGCTGCGTGCGTGCGTGCGTGCGTGCGTGCGTGCGTGTGTGTGTGTAATTGGATAGAGAGAGAGAAAATGCGCCTCGTCTTTAAAGTGACAGAATGCTGCAGATGTGACTTTGTAAGCAAACTCCACGTGACCTAATTTCCCTGAGAGGAAAACGGCTGCTTGGCTGCACATAATTGCGTGTACGACACAGAGCTACTGGAGCTTCCAGGTGTAAGGAATACGAAGAACGGCTTCATTTGCAGATAGCCTGTAAAAAAAATATTTCGCGAGTGTTTTCTCTGCCTCTTGGTTGAGTGACGTTGTACACCAGTCTTACATGAAAACGTTCCACTCTGTCGGCGTTCAAGCCTGAAATTGGCTCAGATCCTTGATGTTCTTCACCTTGGCCCATTAAATTGAATTTTCTGTCGTAATTTCTTTTTAAGGCAGTTCAGTCTGACGAAAATATATTTTTTCTCAGAGTATAGTGCAAGGTAAACCCACCTCAACTCAGTTTACCCCCTATTTTATTAGTGAATTTGATTTACACTGATATAAATATGAATGATATAAATTCATGATGATTAAAATAACAATAGGACCTTTTTAAAAGAATAATAATAAATCAGTAGTACTTTTTTATTTTTAGCTTGTGTTAATGATTCCCTAATGGAAATCTCCCACTGCTGTTCCCAGTTTACCTACCAGTTATCTGTTAAGTTGTAGAAGGGACCAGGGATGCTGTTGCTAATGCTGAATTTGCGGGTAGGGCGACATGAATCTAGTGAATATGTATTCCACATATTCACTAGATTCATGTCGGAAGTTTGAGAGCTGTATTCCAGACAGGGAATATCAGGGAATTTTACAAACGGGACACTTTACAGGAAAATATCAGAATCTGGTTTCCTGCTCGTTGCACATGTTTATTGGTGGTTTTCCGCCCCAACTGTAGAGGAAACCAGATGGTCATGGAAGTGCACCGACTTGGTGAGCAGTGCTACTGTTTTATGACACAAGACATTGATGCGTCTTGTAGTTTATGCAACAACAACCCACACTGACATGTTTTGGGGTGAGAATGTAAACATGTCGGTGTCATTCCCTGGGAAAACTCCTTTGTGTCGCTTTAGAAGAAGCAGTCTGATCTGAGCGGTTCCAGTGTATGGTGTGACCACTAAGTACTCTGCAGTGCAGCAGGATTTTTGGATGTGCGTGCATGCGTACGTGCACAGCCCACCAGACCACCATCGGTGTATGGTGTTGCTCCCAGCTGGATACCAGTGAGGTCACAGCCAGTTTAGCAGGCCGGGACTGGTGGCAGAGCTGGCTATTACCGAATGGTATCGGAGTCCTACTGACAGGAGACGTACCGACATACTGGCTTAGTGTTCATTAGAACACAAAGCACAAACACACAGATGCAGGTACATGCACATTACACACACACACACACTGGTGATGAAATTCCTGCTCCCATGTGACTTGGATCTTGGCCTAAGGTTGCCACGGCGATGACTAAGAGCGGTTATAACAGGCAACTCCCCCAAGGGTGAGAGCAGCCTCTGTCTCCATGGCGATTATAACCATGGAAACCAGAAGTCCCTCCATCATGTCTAGACAAATTAAGTGGGCTGCAGTCAAAACTATATTTCTAGCACACTTCCAATCAGATTTTAAACAGATTTGTCTGTGATGCTAATTCCCGAGAAACCCTCGGAGACAAAGCTTAATCGCTTTGAATATGAATGAAGATAACTCTTCAAACAAACTTCATTCTGCTCAGCGACTCGCTGAAAACTTTCTGAAGATGAAGACTGCTGTGCTGGGAAGAACTCTGTGGAGGAATCAACAAATTGACAAATCGTGAAGTAGAGAGCACACCTGGGTCAAATAGTGTTTGCCTATTTGGAGTACCAGATGTGCGCGGTTGGGGAGATTTCAGATGTCAGGGAAGTAATCAATTGCAGAAAAGACTACAGAATTTGAAATACTTTCCAGGTCGTATTGGTGGAACCATCGCATCATGTCAGTTTGATCATTTGGGCCATAATAAATCAGGGGATCAATAGCATTTTGTCCAGACTGACTTAGATCTATTGATTAGAGGCATGCCTGAATGAGCTTGCAGTGATTTGAATTGCTTTACTTGAGGTGCTCTTGTTTCACCGTGACCCCGTTTCATCTTCCTTACCTAAAAAGTTGCTGCACCGCTTCGAAGATAACCCGGGGAATCAACCACACGTTTTTTTCATATATTCAAACTGTATTCCATAGTATTTTGCCCTGGTTTGCTGGATGAAGGCGTTCTTCATTCTTTCCAGTTCTTTCATCAGACTCTGTCTGTAATTGGAGTTTTGGCAGGCAGGGAGTGTGAGGGGAAGGGAAGGGAAGGGAAGGGAAGAGGGTCTGGCTGCCCTGTAATCAGTGAAACAGACTACCCACTGGATCCGCTCCCACATCATCAGACGCTGATAGCAACACACACATCAGACAGGGGTAACCTTACACACAGCGCCTGGTACACACACACACATTCACATACATTCAAGTCCAGTCAAAGATGATCTAAGAGTTTTAAGTAACAGCAGGACCTGCCTGCCAAGTGATTGGGCGTGTGGGCGTGCACAGACATAGCTGCTGCTGCGAGGGAGCGTTGAGCAGTCTGTCACCTCGCCAGCCCGATCTAATTCAGCCGTCACACATCCCTCCTAACTAACCAAACTACTTCCCACGGTGATGCATCTTGTGAACAACCTGCAGACACCCGAGCTTCTGTCCTATTTAAAAAAAGCTGGATTGATGATAACTACTTGAAGAAAAAGGCAATATAACAGTATGGCAAAACATGGCACCGTGTCAGTCATTATTGTTTAAAAACTATAATAGATGACACAATAAAGCTAATAAACACTCACCAGTTGACGGTATCTTGTTGTCCCAGTCGGTTAATGGGAGGAATGGGCAACAAAGCACAGCAAATTGTGTGCGTTTCTGTGTGTGTGTGAGTGCACAGATCTCATGCGACACATCTTGCTCTCCAGGGAGTCTCCCTCAGGGATGAGAGCTGATCCCCTCCCCCCTCCATCCCCCAACTCCCTATGGCAGGCCTGGGCCACTCAGATAAGACCGGTACAATTAATAGCACCACAGGAACAACCCCTACAGGGACACTTCAAAGATTGCGTGTGTGTGCGTGTGCATGTGTGTGCGTCACCGTGCAAGTGAACACATTAAAGTGTGTGCTGTGTGTGTGTGTGTGTGTGTGTGTGTGTGTGTGTGTATGAATTCATTTGCAGTTTGTGAGACATGAACTCCCATTCACTTCTAATGGGAGATAAGGGTTTATTTTCTGCTCATCACGTTCCTGAATGTAGCATCTGTAAGTGTTGTTAGTGTATGTGTGTCCATTTACACACTGACGTGATAAAGGGAATGACAAGGTAGATAGACAGAGACCAACAGGAATGTACGTCCTTTAAAAAGGGGCGGGCCAAAAAGTCACAAGTTGTTGCGCGATTTACCAAAGTCGAATGAGTCAAGGGTGACACAAGGTCTCCGCAACAGATGTGACTGTCAAGACACATGACTTAGCAAAGTGTGTGTGCGTGGTTTGCCCAGACGTGATTTGGGTCATGGTTTCCCAGCTGTAGAAATGGGTCACCTGTACAAGATGGAAACTTGTGATTTGGATTACGCTATAACAAAATCACAGGGCGCCGATAGAAACACACACACACGCTCATGTGGATGGTCCACGTGAATGTGCGACTGCTGCAGCGAGCTCGTCATCCTCATAAACCTCCTTGGGGTAGCAAACCACTTTATCAAATTGCAGCAGCAAATCTCGCTTTAATCGCTTTATTACTCCGAACTTATACGTTATTGCATTACATTATTAGATTGTTGTTGGTTTGTGTGTTTGTGATTTTCGTGTTTTACTCATTTATGTCCCCCTGGGTCAAACAAATCCCATTTCACCCTCATCTTATTATGGTTATGTTGAATGTCTTTTACAGCATCCTGCCCATCTTCCCCGGGCTAATTTGGCCTCCTGCCAGGGCCCAGTTGGACCAGCAGGCCCAGTAGGTTAAGCCATTAGTTTGCTCTATGATTGACTTGATTTCCGGATGCAGCGTGGCCTATTTTCTGCAAACACACAGTCAGGAATTTCACCCTGATTTTATTCAACTTTTCGTGTTGTAATGCGTTTGCTGTTTTCTTGACATCAGCTGTTTTGGTCCGCTGTGCTCATTTTCTGTCACCGGAGATGTTTGGCATCAGCTCCGCGTAATTAAAAGCAGCAAGAGGCTGACAAACATTATGATGGATCGCTGCTTTAGTTGTGTCACAATTTGCAATTGCTATCTGGGGGACGTTACGCGCCGAGCGACACGTCATTCACGACTGTCGACAGCATTTCAGCTCACTTTAATGGGAACTCTCTCTTGGAGTCACACCCGAATAGCATCGGCCTCCTTTCTCTCAGATCCCTCCCCGTCCTTTTGGTGGTGATGGCTATCATGGAGGATTGAGACCAAAGGGGGATATTTCTTCTGACCAGGCTCCAGCCCTAATCCTCAATGCCCAGATTACCGCTCCCTCCCTCCCTGCAGGCCGACAGGCTGTGCACACCGGCTGCACACGCCAGAGCCGGGAGAGAGAAAGTCAGGAAAGCCTCCGTGTCTCCTTCCATAATGTCCATTTGTCTACCACTCTCCTGCTGGTGTCTCTCACCATTTGTCCATCTGCCTTTCCTTCTCCCTCTGTTACTCGCTCAGGGGAGATTCCTGCTTCCCAGCTAAAGTGACTAAACCAACACGATTTACTCAGCTCGATCACTTATTTGTCTAATCACCGGAAGTTAGTTCAGAAATGGAGCCGATAACTGGACAAAATGGTGTGCACCACTCCACCACATCGACATTGAGCTAGCAGAAGTAGTCGGCGACCTTTTTCTCCAGGCTACTTCCTTTTTGATTTGAGAATTTCCCATCTTTTCTGTATTAAGCCGTTCCTGTTTTCTCTAATCTTCTATCCGTCTGTCCTCCTCCATCCCCACATCCCATCTCTTTTACGGAGCGCCTGACCTTCTGCTTGTGCCCGAAGGCTTATTGTCCAATTCATCTGCACTCCAATCTCTCCACGTCTCTCGCTATTGTGTTTATTGTTCTTCCTCTCGCTCTCTCTCCCCACCGCTGCCATCCCCATCGTCCTAAGACTCTGATTTATACGCTTGCAGTGGAAGGTTTGGCTGCTCAGTCATCGCCCACGCCTCTCCCCCCCCCCAAGACAGAGCAGTGGTGAGATTGCAGAGACTGAGAGACAGGAAGCGAGAGACTGGCCAGCCAAATTTGAATGTTGCCGAGCAGTTGGCGCAGATTTGCCTACCTAGCCCTCGAGCAGAGAGGAAGTTGATTTATCTCTCCCTGCTGAGCTACAGGGAAAGGCTAGCAGCCGGGTAGATAAGGTCAGAATGGAAGTGGGCACTAAGAAGGACACTTAATTAAAAGATAGGACGCATGAAAATGTCTCTTGAAAGATTATTCTGAAGCTTTCTATGTCCTGGGACACCGTTAACGAACAGGACAGGGGTTTGATCTATGTTGCTAAGTGTTGCTCACTCACAGATGGCAGTGTGGGAATTGAGCGACGGCCCCCTAAATAACCCTGTGTGGTGCAGATGGCCCAGTGTCAGGACTAATGGCCACCAGTGCTAAGATGCTATGTGGTTGAGCTGCGGAGGGACGGGGGCAAGAGGGGATTTTACATCCCCTCCCCCGTGTGTGTGTGTGTGTGTGTGTGTGTGAGAGTGTGAGTGAGATTTACAGGTTTTCATGCCTGTAGGGCTCGTGGCACAGCATGCTGACCTGTGAAGGATGTGAACTCCTGTAGCCTGTAGGTGCCATATCCGACTCGTGGAAAAGTAACATGATCTGTGTGTGTGTGTGAAGAGACTGTACCATTTTTACCACCATTGGACTGCAGTAAACGGTTGAACACACAATTACTACACTTTGTTGACAGTTGCCTCCTTTTATTTATTGAAAAACAGCAAAAAGGATGACTGTAAAGATTGTCCTTGTGGTTTTAAGGCCCCCCAAAAAACAGCCCAATGTTTTTGCGCTTTCGTTGGTTACGCTCCTCCTTTTACTGTAAATCATGTCAGAGTTAAAGGAATACAGAGTTTCTGGTCCCTGTTGGTCAACTTACCCATTAACTGAGGAGAACATAGACAGCAAAATCATCCATATGTCCCCGGTAGATCATTCACTCCAGTGCCCCATGCTAACACTTTAGCATACACTGTGTTGAGAGATAGTAGCTGACTAGCATTATCTGAAAAGTGAGAAAATGAAAAGTTGTAGCAGCTCTAAAGCTAAATACCAAGTAATCTTAGATGATATACGGCTAGGTGTGGCAGTTTTGTGTGAGCGACTTGTAAAAATCTACGTGAAATATGATACACAATAATGTACGGTTTTACATTTCCTGGGACTACTTTCTCCGTTTGCATAGGAAGTGACAGAGGTGGGCACCGGGGGACTGTTTACAGCTAAAAATCAATGTGCTGAGGATGAATACGTGGTTGCTCACCTGAAATAGTTCCAAATATAAACCTGGCTACATCAGCTATATTGAGTTAGTGATATTTCCTGTTGGTGTTTTTGGGAGGGCTAAGGCATTCACCATGTGCTGACCTTTGTCACTATGTCCCCCTGCCTTACTCATGTTTCATGTCACACTCCATATTATCTAACTGGGCATGTTTTGTCTTAGAAATGATCTTTAAATATACATTTTTGCATTTGGTGATATTAGCAAAGGTCGTACTAAGCAGAGAACGCTCTCGGGCATATACACACAAGATATCTGCAGACTTGTGATGCTACTAGGCTCTTTATAACTATTCCTACTATGTAGTCAGCAGAGACAACCACGTACGCTGCAGCTGACAGGGCTAATAACATAACAGGCTAACGAAAATGCTAAATGAATGTATGGTTGAGGACTAAAAAGGCTCCTGTGGGAGTGTGTGAGTCGGGGGTGTGTTTACCCTGCTAGCATGCCTTAGCCTTTTCTTTGTTCAGCCTGACAAAAATAGGTGGACCTGCCCAGGCAGAGTCAGTAAAGAGCTCTACTGACCGCTGTCTTCATCCTGCCCAGCGTGTCGTTTCAATCAATGCGTGCAAATAGAATTTAATGAAAGCAGAAAAAGTTAATCTTTTCCGGTGACACCAAATACACGCCTATTGAATCGATTTGAAGATTTAAAATTTCATCTTTTTTAGATTTAATTTGAATCAATTTTCCCCCCCCTGCCGTCCAGGACGCGTTTTGGCCCCGACAGCTCAGAGAGAATCAAGTCTGGAGGAAACAGTATGCTATCCCCCTCACAAAACAACATTTGTTTGCCTGCCAGGGCCTTCAAAACCATTAACAAGATTAGGGAGCACACAATGGCGACGCTCTCTCCCTGCCTCCCCCCTCTCTCCTTCTCTTTTTTTCCCCCTATTCCCTCCTATTTTGTTCTAGCTCATTTGCCAGTACAATGCAGACATTCAGTTGTTTGTCTGCACCTCCTCTCCTGAGGGAACGTCAACACAAAACCTCCTTATGCAGGCAGACAGCGATGCACACACACACAGGCACAAATCAACACACAAAGAAACACGAAAATAAACACAAAAATTTAAACATTCATGCCGAAAGTCTCTCTCTCTCTCTCTCTCTCTCTCTCTCTCTCTCTCCTCCCCCCCCCCCCCCCCCCCCCCAACCTGCTCTTGTGCTCAATATGTGCCACACCAACAGAGACAGATAGACACACATCAGTAGAGGGTTATATAAACTCAACATGATGCTGTCCTGGAAAAGAAGTAGTGTGTGTGCACTTGTGTATTGAAGTCAGACATGGGAGACACAAGGTCAATTGTTTTGCTTTAGGATTGCTGTTTGAGGCAATTTAACCTCCATGGTCGTAGATTATTGATGTGCCAGTCGGTTTCGTTTGCACACATACAAACCGATTGCTCTACTGTCACTGAATGAACGTAGCGAGGCCTACCTCGCACTAACACTACCGGGGTTCAGGGTTCGACTCCTTCCTGCACGGGCTTTGCATAACAGCTTCCGCCATACGCAAAAGAAGACAAATCGTCCTTCACCCCTCCTCCCTCATCATCGCTCATCTCTCCCATTTGTCTCTCACGGCTCTCTTTTCAATCTTCCTTCAAATCCTTTCCCCTTTCCCCCTCCATCTCTCTCCTACTCCACTCATCTTGAACCCACTCAACCCATCTTCTGCTCCATCTTATATGTTAATCTCCTCTCCTCACCCTCCGTCTACCCGCCGCCAAAGTAATAAAATTTAATTGCAGCCATATCGCATTTTTCAATATGAGTGCAGAACGAGTTTTACGTAGTGAGTGGTATATCTCATTATCTCTCTCTCTCTCTCTCTCCTCCCCTCCCCCTCCCCCACTATAGGTGCCTACAGATGTTTCCTTGGGTCTGTTGGCGGAGCCCCAGGTGGCCATGTTTTGCGGTAAGCTCAACATGCACGTCAACGTGCAGAGCGGCAAAGTGGGAGTCGGACCCCTCGGGCACCAAGAGCTGCATCGGCACCAAGGAGGGAATCCTAGAGTACTGCCAGGAGGTAAGGAGGGAGGGTGGGGGGAGTGACATGCATGTACTGGAGGGTGCACCCAGTAACACGGCCCACCCTTTTATTTTATGTGTGCAATTTGGTTAATTTCCCTATGGGGATCAATAAAGTTTCACATTACATGATCATATTAATTCACTGTTTTCAGCCGGTGTGACTCTTTATGATAGGAATTTATAGGATGTAGTGCAATAAATGGTATCACCCTGGGAAGGGGGGGGGGGGGTGTGGAGGCCATGTCAGGACAGTGGTGTGAAAAGGATAACGGAGCGAGAAGGTCACATTTTCACGGTGTCTTAACTCGTATTTTGGTAGCGGTGGGGGTTGGGAGGAGGCGGATTTCAGAGACTCATTCTCATCGTTTCAGTGGCTGTCGTGGCTTCAAAATGGCTCATTAGACTGCGTTTTTGCACGACTACTGTAATTGCCCCATATTTATTTATTTTTGAGCAAGCCTGGATGATTAAATTTTATTGCCTTGACATTTTTGTAGCATTTTCTGGGTGGGGTGATTTAACATTTTAGGCATTTAGCTGACATCCTGGTCCAGAGAGACTTGCAGTGAGTGAGCAGGTCGTGCTGGAGTGTCCTTGGATGGCTGTAGATGGACATACATTGGCTGTTGTGGAGATCAACCCTGTGACTTTTCAGTTACGGCACTGTCTACCCGCTAGAGCACCCTCCCACAGGGGAATTTTCCAGCAGTCTAGGCTATCACCGCTGAATGAAGGCGCTGTGAGGAGAAAGGAGGAGGAGTTGTCAGATGAGATGATATGTAATGAGATTCCTCTGAGAAGCATGTCAAAGAGGCTCAAGGGAAGATAAGTTCAACTTCCCGTTGTCACCGGCCATAACAAATCGAGCGATAACAAAAACATGCTTACTGAGTCGATTTTAAACACCACATTTTGAACTTGTGAGAGAGACGGGAGGGCGGAGAGAGAGAGAGATTTCCCCACCCACGGCCGAGCTGAAGAGCCGGCCTGGCAAAGCGGAGCCGAGAGGGTGATGAAACGACTTCTATTTATTAGGGAGAGAGGAAATGCAGTGGGAGGTGTGGAGAAAGGGATGGGGGGCGGAAGTATTTGGTGAGGGATGACAGGTTGACTGGGAACATTGTAGTGAGGGCGGGCGTCGTGCACGGCTGAGAGCAACAAGTAAAGATGAAAACAGCTCACTAAACAGGGGATCCCCTCGTGTTTCAGGGCAAAATTTAACTTTGACTGCAGGACCTGAAAGATTCCCAGTGGATGTTTGTTTATTTAGAAAGAAAAATCTACACTTAAAAGCGCGATTTGGAGCAAGATAGGACCGGTGGGCTGCAGGTTTGGCAGCCAGCCCAGTCAGAGAGGATACGGAGATGGTTTCTTTTTCAGGATCGCCTTTTTTTTAATTTTTGAGAGGTGATATGGGCGGACCATCAGGCTTTCCCGCTCTTCAAACTGGCTTGGACCCAGAATGTGGTTCAGTGTCACTAAGTTGATATATAAACCACAGAATTAGACGCCCTTCCTGTTGTACCGTGATCAGAAGTTGTCTAACCGCCAAATGGCCAAGAAAATACTGTTTATTGGAATGGGAACACCTATCCTGCTGCATGTTCTTCTGTTGTTAAGGCACCTAAATTGGGCCTGTGTGTGTGTGTGTGTGCGTGTGTGTGTGTGTGTGTGTGTAGGTTTACCCAGAGGTCCAGATTACCAACGTGGTGGAGGCCAACCAGCCAGTCAGCATCCAGAACTGGTGCAAGAAGGGTCGCAAACAGTGTCGCAGTCACATGCACATCGTCGTGCCCTACCGCTGCCTGGGTGAGACACGTGTGTGTGTGTGTGTATGTGTGTGTACGTTTGTGTGTGTTTACAGCAGTGGGCTTTAATAATAAGGGTTACCAATTAGAGTTAGCCTGATATATTGCCTATTATTAAATATCGTATATCGGCCTGTCATGTTCCTCCCTGACAGCACATAAAATGTCAATAAAACCTGCAGTTACATTTTATTCTCTTTGCACATTTTATTTAACCATTTAATTGTTCAACCATGTTTTTTTGTATGACATGTTTTTCCCCTACCGTTGAATAGTTAGGGTGGGTTAGGGTTTTATTAGTCTGGGTTTCATTGCAGAGTTTTAGTATCCCATGATGGTCAATATGCTGTTTCAGAGGATTTCCCACTGTGAAAGGAATAGAATTTGGGGGAAAGCATCGAATACTTGCAATTTGTTGGCATGAAAACGGTCAAATCTAAAGATATCGGAATCAATCAGCTATTGGCGACAATCCCTTCAAAAACCAATAACAGCCGAAACCCCGTTACCAATGCATGTGTACACTAGTAGCAGTGTACATGCATAAGAATCAGAAACGGGAGCAACCAAGAAATGATTGTCAACTATCTCCCCGGTTACCACAAGAGTTACCATAGCAACCAATGAAGTCAGCAATGCTCGGTGGGAATTATCCACACGAGTTGAAACGCGTCCTCGACCAATCAGACGTGTGATGTGTATTGATTATACATATGGATGTTGTCTGTGTTGCAGTCGGGGAGTTTGTGAGCGACGCCCTGCTCGTTCCTGACAAGTGTAAGTTCCTGCACCAGGAGCGCATGGACCAATGTGAGAGCCACCTGCACTGGCACACCGTGGCCAAGGAGGTGCGGACACACACACACACACACACACACACACACACACACACACACACACACACACACACACACACACACACACACACACACACACACACACTGCTTTGCCTTTCACAACCAGTGGGAATAGTTATCGGTCTACTCATTACACTCTCCCATTTTATGTAGTACATTTTATCTCCTCTATCTCTTCGTAGTCCTGCGGAGACCGCACCATGAATCTCCATGACTACGGGATGCTGTTGCCATGCGGCATC
Organism: Hoplostethus atlanticus; assembly: GCA_034670405.1. Taxonomy (NCBI): domain Eukaryota; kingdom Metazoa; phylum Chordata; class Actinopteri; order Trachichthyiformes; family Trachichthyidae; genus Hoplostethus; species Hoplostethus atlanticus. The sequence continues at coordinate 3,567,789 of JAXDDX010000019.1, forward strand.
GACCGTTTCCGCGGGGTGGAGTTTGTGTGCTGTCCGTCAGAGGCGGAGCGCGATGCCGACAGCGCTGAGCAGGACGAGGACGACTCCGACGTCTGGTGGGGAGGAGCGGAGGCCGACTACTCTGACAACAGGTACACACACACACGATTGATGTAGTACTATACACACTAGTATTCTCATGATCAAAGATACTGTCATCCACACACACTTCCAACGTTACACTCATGATGAAATTTCACTCCTTGAAAGCCGCCAGCTGGTTCTTATTTAAAATCTCTGTCCATCCCTCCCTCCATCTCTTCCTCCTTCCCTCCCTCCCTCCCTCCCTATTTCCTCCTTTCTTGATCCCTCCACCCCTCTCTCCTTACTTCCGTTCTTCTTCTTCCCTTCATCTCTTCCTCCTCACTTCCATCCCTCTTTCCATACTCATCCCTCTTGTTCTCTCATCCCTCCCTCCTTTCTGCATGCTTCTCTCCTTCCTTCCATCACTGTCCTACCCTCAACCTTATTTCCATCCCTCCACCCCTCTATCTCTTTTCTTCCCTCTATATCTCTTCCTTTACTTTCATTCTTCTCCCCTTCATTCCACTCTCCTTTCCTCCATCTCTTCCACCTTCCCTTCATCCCTCCCTTCCTGTCTTCCTAACTCCACCCCTCTTTTCTTCCCTCCATCACCTCTGTGCCTCCCTCCCAGTATGGTGCGGGAGCCGGAGAAGCCAGTGGAGAAGCAAGAGGAAACCAGGCCATCTGTGGTAGAGGAAGATGAGGATGATGATGAGGAGGTGGCTGAGGAGGAAGATGAGGAAGTGCTGGACAACGACCAGGACGGAGACGGAGAGGAGGATGAAGAGGTGGAGGAGGAGGATGGCGAGGAAGACGATGACATCATCGACACACTTGATGACAATGATGACGCCGACGAGCCCACCACCAACGTTGCCATGACGACGACCACCACCACCACCACCGAGTCTGTGGAGGAGGTTGTCAGGGGTGAGGAGGATTGCTGTCTGTGTGGTCTCAAGATCTCCTGTCAAACGTTAATTCATTATTTTTCCTCAAATGTCTCTTTCTTCATCTTTTTGTTTATTGAAAGCTTGATTTTATTCCGTTATCAGGGTATCTGTGGGCTCTTAAAAAGTCCTTAAAATCAATTATTTTAAGGCTTTAAAACGTTTTAAATGTCGTATTCAGTTATTAGAGGTCCTATTTTCTGACCGGTTTGTTTGTCCACTCAGATGAATGCAGAACAGGGTTAATACCTCATGCAGAGCGTGTTGTTTTTGCTTCACTAAGCACAATCAGGCTTATTGTCCTTTAACAATTAATTTCCTGTTGTTCTTTTTTCTTATTCTGCCCATTTATCATTTCAGATCTTTCATTAAATTTGCTTCCAGGTAGCATTAACAAGGTCTTATAACGTCTTAAATCGGGCTTTCTGAAACCTGCAGATACCCTGTTTTGTCTCATCCCATATTTTATTTACGTGTGAATTTGTCCAAGAATTGAAATCAAACATTTGAGGTGAGCGCACTTGAGAAAGACGCTGACGAAAAATGTCAGACGGTCAAAACGGACGACATGCTCACTTGAGCGTATGGTGACTGGTGACCAAAGAGACATGTGGGAGTGTACTGTTATGTGTATGGTGACCTGTGTGTGTGTGTGTGTGTGTGTGTGTGTGTGTGTGTCCGTCCTCCCAGAGGTGTGCTGGGCCAGTGCGGAGACCGGTCCATGCCGGGCCATGCTCCCCCGCTGGTACTTTGACCGCGAGGAGGGCCGCTGTGCCCAGTTTATCTACGGCGGCTGCGGAGGCAACAGGAATAACTTTGAGTCAGAGGAGTACTGCCTGTCTGTCTGCAGCAGCGTCAGTAAGTCCTGCCGGCTCACGGCGCACACTGGCGGTTCGCCGGTCCAACTGCCAGTCGCTTTCTTCTCCAGTGTGTCCCTTACCTCCAGTCTGTTAGCTGTCTGCTAGCTGCCAAATATTAACACTCACTGGTTTCCCCTAATCCTCACTGTGTTCTAGACGTGTCCTACCTGTCCAAATCCACTGCTGGCTAACCTTTGGCTTTCCTTCACCGCGTGTGTTCTTTCCCTTTCCCATAATCCTCTGTGTATTCTTGAAGCCACCGACCTGCTCGACTGTTCACTCTGTTCTTTTCTCCGTCTCCGTCTGGGTCAATAAGTAACTGGAATCCTTTCAGTGCCTTGTGTGCCCTTGTGCTTTGAGAAGTCTTGTAAGCCACGTTGGTCTCTTAAGAATGTGAAATATGTGCTTTCAGTGGTTGCAGCAACATTTTCTAGGTTTTGGTTTGACATAGTGTGAAAACCATAGAAGGGTTGCAGGTTGCAGGTGTGTTGAAGGAGTTTTTATTTGAAGTGGTATCCTCTTTTTATTACACGACGGTCAAATACTCAATTCTGACATTGAACCAATGAACAACTGGTGCCAAAAAGACGTTCCTCCTTGGTTACTGCAGACAAGCACTTGGCTAACCGAGGTCAGAAACATGGAAGAAAACTTGATTACTGGTTAGAGGCTGAACGGCAATCTTACCGGATTAGTTTATGTTCCAGTTCTGCTGCAGTGTAGCCACGGACGCTAACTACTGACGTATCTATGGCTGTAGTCCTGCTAAGTAATTTGTTTTGGCGGAAGCTTGTAAATTACTTCAGCTTTGCTTTGCAGTCTGGATTCACCCTGCTGGGGCTTATTACTGCCATAATAATGAAACTCAGATTTGTTCTGAGTATTTTTAGAGGGTTCCCGTTGTTCCAGACACGATCATTCAGTCACAAACTGAACTCAACTGATTGGATTTCAAATAGAAATTCAGTCCTTGGTTGCCAACCTATTTTGCCCCCGGCTTGTTTGTTTGTGTGTGTGTGTGTGTGTGTGTGTGTGTGTGTGTGTGTGTGTGTGTGTGTGTGTGTGTGTGTGTGTGTGTGTGTGTGTGTGTCAAAGAGGGGCAGTGGAAGGTAAAGATTTGGCTCTTATGCTGGTGTGTGTGTGTGTGTGTGTGTGTGTGTCAGCACGTTCATGACCTGCCCTGCAGCAAAATGTAATCTCCCTCTCCCTGTATTTCGTTCGTCTTCAGTGTGTGTTTGTGTGTTCGTGTGTGCTAGAGAGAGATTTCTGCTCTGCTGAGCAGAGCGGTGGTGAGAAAGTGCTGCAATGTGGGAATGAGAATCCGGTCTGTCTTTTCCCCCTTCTCACACACACACACACACACACACACACACACACTTTAACTCTCATGTGATCACTGTGTGGTCATTATCACAGTTCCAATGAGGTTGGTCATCTGGTCAGACCCCAAAATATCCCTGAATGAAGTTACATGAAAGAGAGGGTCTTTGTTGGTGCTCCACAAAGGGCTGCGGTCATCTGAGGTGTTTCCTTGTTTGTTTTAGAGTTCTGGCTTCAAGCTCCTTTCTCTCCTGATCACACACTAACCCTATTAACACATTTAGAGCTGTGTGTGTGTGTGTGTGTGTGTGTGTGTGTGTGTGTGTGTGCTGAGGCAATGCAGCCAGTCCCAAATCACCTGAACAAAAGTGTACGATGAAAAGATGTGATATTAAAAGTCTCTTTCCATGCTCTCTCCTCCTCTGTCATCCCCCCATTCCTTGATTGCTCCGCTTCCTCCTTTCCCCTCCACATTCTCCTCCTTGCTCTCTTTTTCCCTTTGTTCCTTTCCTTTCACCTCCTCACCTCACACTCCATCCTCCTCCCTTATGTCTTCCACCTCCTGCCTGTCTGTCTTTGTTGCCTCCCTCCCTTCCCATTCAATCCCTTACACCCTCTCCACTGCCCCAGTAGCCACGGCCACGCCCAGCCCCCCAGACGCCGTCGACCACTACCTGGAGACGCCTGGCGACGAGAACGAACACGCCCACTTCCTGAAAGCCAAGGAGAGCCTGGAGGCCAAGCACCGCGAAAGGATGTCGCAGGTACCGATGGAGAGGAAGGAAGGGGGAGAGAATTGAGAATGGAAAATTAGAAGGAGGGTGGAAAAACCCCAGGAGGCCAAAAACTGAAAAAAGTGTGATAGTGGGAAGGGAGGAAGAAGGATGGGAGGAAGAGGAAGGAGTGTAAGAGAGGACATACTATATTCATGCAGTACCAAACATTGTGAGTAGGATTTTATATGAGAGAGATCAAAAATGGAGGAAGAGGAAAGGTGCGGCAAGTAAGTAGAACAATGGGTGCGTTTGTTATTCCCTGCTGGGTGAGCTGACGGAGCCAATTCAACTTTTAATTGTATTCTTTAATCAAGCGGCTTGTTTTCCGGCGGCGAGCCAGATGGCCCGCAATCAAGCCAGTTTTCAAGGTTCAAGAATAATGGCTCCCTTCTAAAGCACTATGGGTGATTTTTTTTTTTTAATGAAAGAGCGCACCCAGTGAGTCAGAGAGGAACTGTCATCTTTCCAACTTATCAATGATTTAAAGGGCAAACTCGTATCAGCGTTCACAATCTGAAGGAATTATTTACAAAGACGCAAAAGATCTGCTATCCAACCTCTGCAGCACAGATCACATCAGATCAGATTTCCTCCTGTTTAGACGTGATGTTTTGATCCAGTGTGAACGCAGCCCGTGGTACAACACGCGTTACAGTTACAGGAGGTAGAGTAGCACGGCGTCTGAGCCACTGTGGGTTTGACCTTCCTCCTGTTGTGTTCAGGTGATGAGGGAGTGGGAGGAGGCTGAGAGGGAGGCCAAGAGTCTACCCCGCGCTGACAAGAAGGCTGTCATCCAGGTGAGAGACACACACACATTTTCATATGTAATTTGTCGGTCCATATGTCGCCATATGGTTGTGCATGTGTGTGTTCGTACATTTCATGTGTGTGGATGTCAGTCTGCATTCATTTTCCTCTTCCTGTGTGTGTGCAGCGTTTCCAGGAGAAGGTGGAGGCGTTGGAGCAGGAGGCGGCCAGCGAGCGCCAGCAGCTGGTGGAGACCCACATGGCCCGGGTGGAGGCTCTGCTCAACGACCGCCGCCGCCTGGCTCTGGAGAGCTACCTGACCGCCCTGCAGCAGGACCCACCCAGGGTAGGCTGCACCAACGTTGCACCTTTCATCATCACCTAGCAAACTTACTATTTTAATTTGTTTTCATGTTCTGGATCTTACTGTTGCTCCTGTCATTCAGATTCTGGTATCCAAGGCAGTTGTGTTTTCGCTTGTCATTTTATTTTGAAATGTGTTTTACAAGCTATGGAGAAGATTTGTCATGTACTTATGTATTCACCGTGAAGCAGAAGTCACCGTCACCCGTTCAGAGTATTGATGTTCGCGTCACAAAGCACATATGTAGCGTGGTCACACTTTTATCCCACACAGTGCTGGCTTTATTACAACGAGGCTTGATTCCATGTCATCCTTGATTCTGTTGTTTCAGCATTTCAGAGGATGTGATATAAAACAAGTGTATGAAATTATACCCATGATATTTACACATAGTTGCAAGTACAAAATGTGTCCATAAGCACGTATTGTAAATGACGCCCAATGGACCTGAACAGAGTATATCAGGTTTTCCTCCCCCCTCTCCCATCTTGTTCTCTCCGTCACATGCTGTCTTTCTCTCGCGGTGTCTGACCTCACCTTCTCTCTCTTCCAGCCCCGTCACGTCTTCAGCCTGTTGAAGAAGTATGTGCGTGCTGAGCAGAAGGACAGGCAGCACACCCTCAAACACTTTGAACACGTCCGCATGGTGGATCCCAAGAAGGCGGCGCAGATCAGACCTCAGGTCATTTTTATCTCCTTCTTACATATTTGACTATTCTTGTTTTCATGCCTTCCTGTAACACACCTTAGAAACTCTGCTTTAGATAAGTGCTATATAAATAAATGTTATTTCATTATTTTTTTGAAGGATCAAATGTAGTCCACTGACCTTTTTAGTGTTTTTATTTTTTATGAAGACAGTAGAAAGTAACAAGGGAGACACAAGAGAGGAAGCTCTGGCAGGATTCAATATTACACACGTGGTTATAGAGGGGGACGTAACCATTTCTGGGTTTACTAAATGCAGTGTGTGTGTGTGCCCCATAGGTGCTGACCCACCTGCGTGTGATCGAGGAGCGTATGAACCAGTCTCTGGGGCTTCTCTATAAGGTGCCCGGCGTGGCCGACGATATCCAGGACCAAGTCGGTGAGTGTTTGGCCACAGAGACTTAAAGGGTAATTCCGGTATTTTTAAACCTGGGCCCTATTTTGGGGTCTAAATGACTAATGGGTACAAAAAGTTTTGGAATTGGTCCAGTAGATCGCCACAGTCGGCAGACCTTTGTTTAACCAGAAACCGATGTCTCGCTTGTGAGAGGTGAGTTGTTGCAGGAAGAGGTTAAACAAAGGTCTATCTCTGTAGCGATCCTTTCCGTAATGTTGTCAGACACTTCCAATAACAATCTGAGCCTGTCAGTGGCAAAAACAAGCAATTTTAGTGGACGTATTGTGATCGGCGCAGTGGCCCCAACGGATTGCATTGCAGCCCGTTTCACGACTGCCGGCTGAGGCGATCTACTGGAGCAATTCCAAAACTTTTTGTACCTATTAGTCATTTAGACCCCAAAATATGTACAAATAGGGCCCAGGTTTAAAAATACCAGAATTACCCTTTAAATCACATTTCACATCTTAGGCGTTTAGCTGATGCTCTTATCCCAAGCGACTCAGAATGTGTAACAGTAGAATAATCTTCAATTTCTAGATCACCAAAATTAGAAGCAACCAAAAATACAGAGTGCAAAGGTCAGAATAATCATGTAAGAGTAAAGCTAAGAGCTAAGCAGAGAGGATTTTATTTTACAGCAATTGGAGAAGAGAGATGAGTTTTTAGACGGGCTGGTTTTGTGATTTCTTGGTGCCTCCCAAAGCAGTTTCTTTATAAACCACGTTTATAGGCACATAAAGTTACAATGAGTAAATGAGACTGTGCTTGTGTTCATGGCTTTCAGAGACTACTTTCATCCCTCTGGTAAAATGACATGTTTTTTGTCTGAGAAGGATATTGGAAGAAACCATTTCCTAATGATGTTACATGTAATATGGGGATTGAATGCTCTGGATTCCACCTCCCAAAATGCCATTTGTGTTGATGAGGACATTGGAGCCATTTGGCCTAATCCTTCTGTTCTCAGCGTCAAATGAAACTGTTTTCTAGGATGATAAATCCCTTTCCCTCCCTCTCTCTCACCCCTCCATTTGCTGGGTTTCCGTCGTTTTTTGGGTTTATTGGAGTTGTGTGCGTCACACAGCCATCTGTGTCTGTACTGCTCAGCAAAACTCACACACAGGAAAAAGCGTCATTCACTCATGGTTATGGACCAAATTTTAAAAAGAGTAACGACATACACTCTCGTTCATAGAACTGCGTCAATCTCATGGGAGAGAAAATTGTCTTTTAATGTGGCTGAACCATAAAAAGCTGTATTAGAAAATGTATATCCACCTTATAATTTGACTGCCCACTTCTCTTTTTTTAGCAAAGTAATAATACTGTGAGGAACCACACCAGCACTGCAACATTTTATTTTGAAAATAACTGAAAACAAGTGGATGGATGAATGAATGAAGGATAAAACTAACTAGAACCTCCAAACACCCCCCTCCCCTCCTCTGTCTATCCATCCAGAGCTCCTGCAGAGGGAGCAGGCGGAGATGGCCCAGCAGCTGGCCAACCTGCAGACCGATGTGAGGGTGAGCTACGGAAACGACGCCCTGATGCCCGACCAGGAGCTAGGAGATGGCCAGATCGGCAGCCTGGACCTGCTGCCCCAGGAGGACTCACTGGGCCTGGGGGGAGTCGGCTTCATCCACCCTGAGAGCTTCGACCCGCAGCCCAACACTCAGAACCAGGGTACGTAGCACTGGAACATACACAGGACAGGTACTTTTTACTACTTTGTGTATTTAAAAAGGTCAAAGGGTTTAGATTTCAAAAACACAAAGTTATACCTATAGATGCTAAAGCAATATACCATCCACAATACTTGAGTTGTGACATGTATGGAGGGTGTAGGACTGTTTCTTTCATAGATCTGGTCATTTATAGAACCTGTTGAGAAATTATTTGCAATAAGGAAGTAGAGTATGGCCCTGTTTAGACCTGGCATTAAGATCTCAAGTTCACACCTCTAAGGAGAGAGAGGTGGAGAGAGCGGTAGAGGTGGAGAGAGAGAGACACAGATGTAGAGAGAGGGGTGTAGAGGTGGAGAGAGAGACACAGACAGAGGTAGAGGTGTGGAGAGAGAGAGAGGGACACAGACAGATTCTGACAGCCCTGCCGCTTAAACAGGACGTCAGTTGAGTAGGCGGTCCTTCAATGCGACCTGTACTTAGAGGTGTTAACTAGAGATCGGATCTTAATGCCAAGTCTAAACGGGGCCTATGTGTGACCGAATACTGGCAGGCACTTCGTGTTCATTATACCAAGGTATGGCAGTTAAAAATGTTTAAAGTGCTTTTAAAAGAGACCAGACATCTCTTGACCCCCCGCCCCCCTCTCTCTCTCTCTCTCTCTCTCTCTCTCTCTCTCTCTCTCTCTCTCTCTCTCTCTCTCTCTCTCTCTCTCTCTCTCTCTCTCTCTCTCTCTCTCTCTCTAGTTGAGTCAGTGGACACTCGCCCCGATCCTGAGAGAGGCCTTCCCACACGGTCAGGTGGGTGTTGATGTGTTTACAACCCAACCCCTCTCCCCCCTATCTATCCATGTCTCCCTCCCTTCCTCCCATGATGATACCTGTGTGAGAGAGAATCAATAATACATACTTCTTTAACCTTCCCTTGCCAGTGACTGGAATGAAGATGGAGGCTATTCCTGAGCTGCGGATGGAGACAGAGGACAGACAGAGCACTGAATATGAAGTTCACCACCAGAAACTGGTACGCACACACACACACACACACACATCGAGTCATGTCAATGTGCAAACTTGTTAAACAAAGAGACACGAGCACTATGGCAAGCCGTTTTAACATTTAGTAGCTAGACTGGATATTCATTACTGATATCTGCAATGTAATTTTGCCTAGTCAAAGCTCTAATTCAAGATATCTGTAATTACATTTTGACTAGTAAGATTCAAACTACTTCATGTATATGGGGTTTCTCATTACAGATATCTACAATCCAGTTGCAATTCCAGTTTCAGATATCTACATTGTCCTTTTTAGATATCTTAAATTAAGTTTTAACTTGTCAGAATGACGTTGTAGATATCTTGAAGTGGAATTTATGACTAGTCAAAATGATGTAGATATCTCAAACTGGAATTAGGAATAGTCATATCTTGAAATGAATTTTGATTAGAGATATCTCAAATTGGAGATATCTTTAACTTTTATTCTGGCTAGTCAAAATGTAATTACAGATATCTGTAGTTATGTCAAACATCCTATGGCCCTGCAACCGTATGACAAGCCGTTTTACCGACATGTCAGAGCAGCCTGAGGCCGAAGTTCTAGTTTTTGACAGGGTTTTTAACGCTGCAGCCCGTGCACGACAGGAGCTGTCGTCCTTGATGATAAGCCCTTTCTATTTCATGGCATTTTCTAACAATCTTATCCACATCAGCAACCGCCATTGCTTCTGCTAACACTGTTCAAATGCTTTGCTGGGCCAATATCCAGTGGGAAGCCTCACATGAGCAACAATTCGGACTAGTCATAATGACGTTTGAGATATCTGCAACTATTATTTGGAGTAGTCAAAACTGAATTACAGATATCTGCAATTGTCGTTTTCAGTGACATCACTGCTGATATCTAATTCAGTTTTGACTAGTCAGAATGACGTTATAGATGAATAGCCTCTTGAATACAAATTCTGACTAGTTGCAATGTAATTACGACGTTAATATCTGTAATGTTAAAACGGCTTGCCATACGAGCACGTACAGATGTATTTACTGAAGCATGCAAGCTTGCCATCGATGGCGCTCTCTCCCTCACAAGTACAAGCACACCCGAGGTCCACATCTCCACTTTGTGCTCCTGGTAAACTCCCCAAGCTTGTCGCCATGGAGACGGCAGCGATAATGTAATGTTTGCGTCACGCTTCTCTGCTCTTTGGTAAAATACACTGTCCTCAGATCAGAGTTGAGTTTGTGCATGTGCCTCTGGCTGTGCGTGTCTGCATTTTAATGGTTAGCCACAGGTCAACTTATTGAACCGCTGACAATCTGAGGCTCCAACCCGATTGACTGCACAGTGATCCTCCTCAGTGTTATAATACCAGCTCAGGAACCTCAGTCCACGCTCAGTTAGATCCTATTCCTCTCACCTAAAGGGTTTAATCCCCTTAATCCCTACATTTTATTACATATCACATTGAGCAGCTACTGTGTCTGACTGTCTCCTTGACTTAATTCCTTAATTTTATGCTCACCATAACCCCAATCAGCATTCTACGCGATTATTCTGGAGCCGGCCCACCATCTTAAATTACTTTGCTAAGTCCTTCACACTGCAGTGTGAGGCACGGGCATGTATAGAAGTTACACAATGGGTACAGTAATGCTTTCTGCTAGATATGTGCAGTTAATGACATAGAAGTACTATTTAAATAAAAGGAGTTGCAGCTACGAGAGCCCAGCGGGTCCCTGGGGGGGAAACAACTGTTGAAAACCATTTTGAAGCACAGTTAACGTTCAGCTCCTGGTGTACGCAGCCTGAATGGTTTTACACTCATGATAAGTGTGCTAGTGCTTTCTAAGTGCTTGGATGGAGGGGTGTGTGTGTGAGACGGGTCACCTGACAAGTGTCTGCCCTCCCCCAGGTCTTCTTTGCAGAGGATGTGGGCTCCAACAAGGGCGCCATCATCGGCCTGATGGTTGGAGGCGTCGTCATAGCAACCGTTATCGTCATCACCTTGGTGATGCTGAGGAAGAAGCAGTACACCTCCATTCACCACGGAGTCATCGAGGTGAGAAACAGCAGACGTGAGAGTGTATATTTATGTATAGCAGGGTATCTCCAGGTACCTCCGAGTCCTCAGTCTTAAATAGTCGTTAGGTCTCTCTTTCCGCTCTTAATACAGAACAGGGTTAACACAATATGTGAAATGTATTTTTTTTTCATAGTTTCTGCTTTACTAAGCAGTCAGTCTTCATGTCCCTTTTATCATTCCAACTTTCATTAGCTCTGTTCAGTCAGAGGTAGGCTTTTGCAATTTCAATTCCAGGATGCATTAGAATAAATGTCTACCCTGACTATGTATGGGGGCCCATATGTGTCAATAATCAATTAGTAATTAATAAATGTTCAAATACATGCATGAATAGACAAAAATGAAATCGGTAAATACAGGTTCGAACCTCCGGCTTGGTCGGGTGTCCCTACAGACACAACTGGCCGTGTCTGCGGGTGGGAAGCCGGAGGGGTATTTGTCCTGGTCGCTGCATTATCTATTGAACCACTCTGCCAGGAGGTGGGACCCAAACTGCTGTCAATCCTTTGATCTTACAGAAGCCATCATTGGTCAAAGGGTTTGGTAGTTTTCTGGGGTTTGTAGCTGCATCTCTGTAGCTCGCTCTGGTCGGTCAGTCGGTGTTATTCCACATGCACACCGCAGAACATTGGTGTAACTACAAGCCAGCGGTCACTGGACACTATGTTTTGTGACTATAAAATAAGAATTCTCTTCACGAAACATTATAGCGTCCACTGACCGCTGGCTTGTAGTTAAGCCAATGTTCTGCGGCGTGCATGCAGAAGAAGTCAGCCATTGGCGTTTTATCAAGAACAATCAAGAAGAGCTTCTCTTATATGAACTTGCTCAGTGCTCCTGCATAGGTCAATGTTAAATTTGTCGGTGTGTGAAGTGTAACCTTCCTGTAACCACCTTTGACCAATGACAGCTTCTGTAACATCTGGGAAATATTTGGGTCCCACCTCCTGACACAGTGGTTCAATAGATAATACAACAATTAAAAATGTAATTATCAAATCGCTTTGCTATCATAATATGAAAATATGTATTTTCAATTGCGTTATCAAGTATCTCCATCAAATGATTCATTATGTATTATTTTCTCAATGTGTTTATCTATTTATCAATTGACTAATTATCAGTTTGTTAAATTATTGATCAATTGATTATTTAGTGACACAAAGGGGCCGTCGTCAATTGTTAATAGATCATTTGATAAGCATCAATAGATAATAGAGCAATTAAAAATGTAATTGTCAATCACTTCTGTGTCACATTATGGGAAGATTTATATTTAAATGTAATTATCAAATGGTGAATTAAATATTTCTTTTCTCAATTTGTTCATCTATTGACCAATTGATTCTTGAGTGGCACATGGGCCCCCATAACTATGTGCATATGGTGTGTGTGTGTGTGTGTGTAACCCCCTACCTCTCTGGCTCCCCTCCAGGTGGATGCTGCCGTCACGCCCGAGGAGCGCCACCTGTCGAAGATGCAGCAGAACGGTTATGAGAACCCAACCTACAAGTTCTTTGAGCAGATGCAGAACTGAGAAGGATTATCACATGTACATACCCCCCACTCCTTCCACACATCAACCACCACCACCCCGCCCATCCTCCCCCACCAATCCCTCGTCTCTGAAGGCAGTGTGGCTTAGACCAACGAGTGACTGAAATAGTCGGTTACAAGCATATGGAGAAAATCTAAGCAGGGTTTCTTTCATTTGGCCTGGGCGTTCACTGGGGCCAAGCCTGTTTGCACCATGTTTGTTCAATTTATTGACACAGACACCTTTAATTGTAGAAAGGGGTTTTTATAAATCGCTCCGTCTGGGCCTGCTGAATTATGGGGGGGAGAAAGGCCCCGCCCAGTGCATCGAAACAAACCCAGCCATAGAGAGAGTGTGTCCTCTACACACTGAGCCAGGGTCAGTAGATAGTTTTTTTGGCTTGGGATGGTTATAGGTGTGGACTTGCGTAGGCGAATCTGACCGTGGATCAGTACTGCAGGAGACGCTCTCCCTGTCTCCCCACCCTGGGCCTCATTTTGCGAAAAAAGTGTTTTACGCTAAAATTTTGTGCTTACGACTACATCCAAGCCAAAGGTGTGATTGATCGAGAAGCTGTCTTCTCGTCAAAAAATAAGCGTTTACGTTTCCAATGTCAAAAGCTGTTTTTTAATCATACTCTTTAAATTATCGTATGAAGGCAAATATTTTTTCTAAATGAGGCCCAGCCACCCCACTGCACCACTACTGCACTCACTCTACAGTCTACACTGGAGTATAAGTGAGCCTCCTCTCCCTCCCCCTCTCCATCCCTCCTTTCATCCTCCCTTTCTTTGTGCATTCTTACGACAGCTGGGCTGTGTTTAGTCACACGAGGCTCTTAAGGATATATGGAGACGACGTTGATGATAATGATGGTAGTAATTACGTATTCTGAATGAGCTGTTTTTATTTTGGAGTTTCTCTATCGTTTCCAGTTTTGTTTTTCAAAAAAAGAATGAAAATGGAGGAAGAAAAAAAAAAAAAAGACAACTGATGTAAAGTCCTTTTTTTAAATTGCGTGTAATGTACTGAAGTAATGCAGAAATCTTAGCTGTTCCTATGTAGTGCATGATAATGACAACAGGATTTGGAGAAAAAAAAAAAAAAAACGGGTCTTTACGCTGCTCTTGAGATCCTCCCTCACATATAGATTGTCATTCTAGCAAGATTGTACATTTAGTATCTTCTCGTGATCACGTGACTTCAAACAATGATGAAAAATATATATAAATCTAGATGAATGGGCTCTGCTTTGATATCATGTTAATCACACTTTAAGAGAGATCTGTGCTTTTGAAATTTAAAAGTGTGTTCCTCTTTTTTTTTTTTCTTTTTTGTTACCATGCCACGTTCCTGAAGCTGCAGGAGGGGGGGCTGGCTTGATCCCTATTTGTATATTACTCTTATTCTCTGAAATTTATTGTGTTAAATCCTTGCAGACTTTTGTGTAGAGGCTCTTGGAAATCTCACCCTATTTAATTTTTGATTCACGTTATTGTGTGTGTGGTTCTTTTTTTTTCTTCAAAAGGGCATGTTATGGGGAGGGAGGGGGTGGGTTAGGATGAACAAATCTGTGTGTATGTGTTTGTGTTTTTCGTCCAGGTCTACGTTGGCAGAAATAAACCAACACCTCCCCCCCGGTCATTTCTATTCCATCAACTCCTCTCTGCTCCACCATCTCACTTTCCAATCAGTCTGGGTTGTTTTGGGTTTTTTTTTTTGCAACTAGAACAGGTAGAGTGCTAGGAGGAGGAGGAGGAGAGGAAATGACTTGCAGTTCGGGATGGATAGCCAGGCAGGCAGTCTGTATATAATGGATTTTCACTTACCCACCTTCCCCTCCCCTTCAGGCATGCTGCTCACCTCTCCTGCCGCCGACTCTCCAGAAGCAGAACACCGTAGTCTGTATATATTCTAGGCACCATCTTGAGAGGGAACGGGGGGGTTCAGCTTTGGGTTTCACTCCCATTATCAGTCATCTGTTCCACAGGGAAAAACAGGGATCAAATATTAGTCAGTTATCAGCACAAGTGGCATCACTGGGACAAATCCCCCCCCTCAACCTTCATCCTCATCCATCTTTTATGTAACGTGGAGTTACAAGGATAAAGGTCATTTATCTCAGTGCTGCATTGAAAAAGGCAAATATTGTGACCGCCCCCCCCCCCTGTTTGTGATACATCTCATGACAAGCAAGACCTATGGAGTGGAGCCACCGTTTTGAGTGCAATGTGGCTGCAGTGGGGTGGGTCCTATGCCTTGGTGTTCAGAGGGTGCTCATAAGCCCAACAGAGGGCAGTAGAGGAAGCAACATTTTCTTTCCATTTTTTTTTCTGTGGCTTATATTTCTTTTCCCACTGTGTAATCTTGTGCAGGCCATTTGCATTGACTGGGAAAACGCTTTCTACACTGTATTCCATAATAAAGTTTTGAATGTACATACAGACGCTGTTGCCTTCATGTGTTTCAGGTTACAGCAATGAAGATGAATGTTTCAAAAGGGCAAATACTAGCTAGCACGTGTCAGCAAAGCGATGCAGTATGATGCATTTTGGATTAGTGGTTTGCAGGCGCATGGAAAATGGCCACATCTTTCTCCAAGTCCATTTAAGATCATCATTGGCATCATATTACACTACTATTCTCTCCTACATCGCTGTAGAGTTCCTGTCTGTAAAACTGAATATATACTAAACAAGCAGTTCATTCTTTATATCTTTTCTCAGTCTATCTCCAATAGTCGGTGCTTAAGTCTGTTTGGATCGAGCATTAAGCAGCTTACTAATAATATGAGACTATTGATCCCTGTGGGGTTAGATTTTCTATTTGCTTTCCCTGGCTCCACAGGGAGGTCAGAGGTCACGTCCGGCTACAGAGCAGCACCCCTGGAGCTGGTGGGGATTCGGTGGCTTCCTCAAGGACACCTCAGCAGGGCGGATGCTTGCTGACGGGGGATTGAGCCCCGGGTCTCCCTGCTCACTACACAACACTGTGCTGCCCCCTTTCTGTAAAACTATCTTATAGACGACAGTCATCTGGGCCACGTGTAGTCACACATTTCAGCTGCATTAGAAAGACAAACTACAACTAAGCATGACTCATCATTTTAGTAAACTGGAATGAAATTTAAAAAAAAACATCTACAACCGCCACCTGATCATGTTACTAACTGAAACAAACAAATATTGCTTTCATTGTTATTGTCTTTCTGTTAAAGGAAGAACGGAGTATAGTAGAAAACAATCTAGACATGAGTAGAAGTCACAGCTACCATCATTACATTGATGCACAATATGAAACAATAATTCTCCAACTACATGTACTTGCTTTTAACACCGGACACACAAACAGAAACTCAGGACATTGTCTTTAAAATACTTCAAACACTTCATCACTAACATTCATTAATACACAGAACAAGATGTTACTAGCCCTTGTGCCATAATCCAAGGCAAACACTCATAGAAGCCCAATTCAGATACTATATGAATGACACAACAACCATCAAATGAACACCATACCAAACATCAGGCCACACAGTCATAAATCTGCAGAGTCATTCCTCAGATGGCACCATTCTCCAGTTACCTACCCTAGCCAACAGCTGTATGCGGCATGTCATCGGTGGACACCTTCCTTCACCAATGTTTCATTGAGTTGGGCCTCAAGAAGAGACATCAACAGTGTATTGGGACCACCCCCCTCAATGCCACCACCTCTCATCTCCACTTTACCCTGCCATCTACTGCCTGCCATCAACCTAGCCTTGACTCAACATCAGTATAACAATACAACCAATCTATCTGATACAACAACACAACTAGACAATGTGAGTGAGTGCATGTGTGTGTACAATACCACACATTACTACATGATGCCGCAGTACTAAACTATACCACACACTGCCACTCAGTACTACACAATGCCACCCAACGCTCAGGTGAGCCTATTTGATTTACTATCCTACTTTACAACAATAACTTGATCATCACCACCACCATCATCATCATCATGTTGGTGTGGTCAAAGAATTTCAGGAGGGATCCTTAGAAGGTGGTAAAGTTAAACACAAAACACTGTTACAGTTTTTTTCGATTGCATAAACACTAAAATCAAAAGTATTAAACAATTATCAAAACCTTACACTCAAGGAGCAAAACATCGGCCCAGATTTGCACCACTATAAGCACAATGTCAGCCTCACACTTTTTGCAAAACAATACACACAGTGATTTGCAAAGCACTAAACACACTTGTATACATTAGACACAGAAGTATATCATGATGTCACTTCCTTGCAATTCCAAAGCACTGTCAAATTACCACACCTATGAGCCAATTGGTTAAACACAGCCATCAGGTGCGCAAATACATGATTGCTTAACTGTAGACACACCAATCAGGTTTAAGCACTATAAAAATGCAGCAGGTGAGTTCACCTGTCTTCAACCAAAATGGAAGGAGTCAGAAGAAGAAGAGTGAGGGTGAGAGGGGGAATCCACGGAGGAGGAGAAGGAGGTCGTGCCAGAGGTAGAGGCCGAGGTGGAGGTAGAGGAAGAGGAAGACCTGAAGCAGGAGGAGAACGTGCTCAAAGAAGAAGAGGACCAAATTTATCAAATGAAATTCGCGCAACACTAGTTGACCGTGTCGTGAACCACGGATTGACGCTGAGGGAGGCTGGACTAAGAGTTCAGCCAAATCTTAGCAGATATACAGTGGCATCTGTCATTAGGACATTTCGACAAGAAAACAGGTCAAACAAAATCTGTCTACAGTTACAGTAATCAGCTGCTTATTGTATGCACCATATCAGCACTTTTGATACCCCTTCCTGTGACATTTTACAGTAGGTTACATGTATTTTTTTCTACATAGGATTGAGGGTCGAGAACGACAAGGAGGAAGGGGGCCCATATTCACGCAAGAACAAGAGAGAGAGATCATAAACATGGTTTTGGCCAATAATGCTATCAGGCTCAGAGAAATTCAAGCCAATATTATCGGTGACCATGCCATTTTCAATAATGTCCATCAGGTCTCTCAGTCAACACTGGCACGCATCCTGAAAAGACATCAGGTTCAAATGAAACAACTTTATCAAGTGCCTTTTGAGCGGAATTCTGAGAGGGTCAAACAGCTGCGGCATGAGTATGTGGAGGTATGTATTGTTCACTTTAGCACTGTGATGTTGCATACTGCACACGTAACCTTTTTACATGTAAATTTACTGTATACTAGATCTATGCTGAACTACACAAGCTTGTCTTTCACTGTATTTCAGAGAGTTTTACAGATGGATGCTGAGGAAATCCCGCATGAATTCATATACATAGATGAGGCAGGGTTCAACCTCACAAAAGCAAGAAGGAGAGGCAGAAATATCATTGGCCACAGGGCTATAATCAATGTCCCAGGGCAACGTGGGGG
This sequence comes from Hoplostethus atlanticus, assembly GCA_034670405.1. Taxonomy (NCBI): domain Eukaryota; kingdom Metazoa; phylum Chordata; class Actinopteri; order Trachichthyiformes; family Trachichthyidae; genus Hoplostethus; species Hoplostethus atlanticus. The sequence continues at coordinate 3,585,714 of JAXDDX010000019.1, forward strand.
TAACATCACCCTTTGCGCTGCCATTACACAGAATGCGGTCCTCCTCCGTCATGCCAATATGGGCCCTTACAACACACCTCACATTCTCACATTTTTGGACCGATTGCACAACATCGTCACAGCAGTAAAAATGCACCAGATGCAATACATTGTCATCTGGGACAATGTGTCATTCCACCGCTCTGCTCTGGTCCAGAACTGGTTTCAACACCATCCACAGTTTACAGTACTATACCTTCCACCATACTCTCCGTTTCTAAACCCAATCGAAGAGTTGACATGTTGACTGATTTGGGTATATGGAGAGAAATAAATTATATTTTCATCAGTCTGCAGCATTGGTCTTGTGTAGTGTTTGGTGAATTTATTGTATATTTGCACTTTCTCTGTGTACTTCACTTACAGTACTCTAATCACTGAGAAGTAGAATTGCTAAGTGTTTTAGGTTAGCAACAGCAGTGTGTAACTGGTTCAAACAGAATTAAGTCATATGAAACGTGTGTGTTTCATATGGTAACAAAATATGTTTTTTATAAATTAGTGTATAGTTTTTACAAGTGTTTCATTTTGCAAAGGATCTGAGGTGTTCTGCTAATTGGGTGTGTGGTTGTGCTAATTGTGTGTAGTGTTTTGAAAAACCGGGCCCTGTTTTCAAAATCGTGCTTAAGCAATCGAAAAAAACTGTAAGTCATCATGATAAACCTTGGACAACAACCTTTTTCTCCTCCCAGTTCCCTGACCCTGTTCTTTCATATTATGATGGTCTCAGCTAGGGTCTCTTTCCTGCTCTCTTGTTCTGACCCAGACGCATGGCTTCTTTTTGACATGTTGCTTTCACTAACAGAAATAACGTTACATCATCTAACCTAACCTTAGCACACTTGCACTCCTCTGTCAGGCTAGATATCGGTAGCTGTAAAAAGCCTCTCGGTACAAGGCCACACTACTTAGACAGCGTGGGGCTCCAAGCCATTTTCTAATGAATGAGCTAATCAACCTTTTCTACCTTCGATAGGGGAACCTCATCACCTCACCACATCAGCCGAGGCAACAATCCAAACTGCAGACACCACAATTTTAACTTTCCTGGGAGCTCTGACTTGTCTATACCTGAAATGCCTCGTATCATTTCCTGCCTCAACTCCTGAAATTGACCCTTATCACTGAGGCTTGCGTCGTACCATCTTCCTAAGCTCTTGACACCACTTCATCATCTATGAAAAACTTTTTGTCTACCACTTTCCCTTTAGCAATAGAAATACTCCTAGCCTTACTTAGCTTCACCTTCATCCTAGCCCACTGTAGATTACTATTTAGCTTATCCAGTAGCCTACTGGTACATGGAGCTGTTGACGTCATATTGTCCATATCAGCCCTAACTGGTGGGAGGTGCAGCCCACAACCCACTTCGAAGCCCTAATAATGTTACCAAACGCTCCTTGACATCTGCCTGCAAAATATTTATACCTTCCTCAACCGCCTCCTAAGCTGCCTTCTCTCCCGGATAAGTCTATCTCTTGTTGTCACCTGGATTTAACTACCTCGACCCCTAACCGCTTCCTTTTCTCAAAAGGCGCCAAACCCTTCTACTCCATAATCATAAATAATAACTCTCAGCAGTTCCTTTAAGCTTGTCTAACACCCTAATTAAGTCACTATTGATAGCTTCCCATTTCCCAATCGTCTCCTTTTTTGGCTGGCTAGCCTCTCTGCCTTCCTCGGTGCTAGAACCTGCTTCCCCATCAGGGGTGCTGAGTCCTGTGAACTGTGGTTTACCTCCTGTCGCTGGACTTCACCCGACTGACTTGACATACTTCTTGAGAAATAATTATCAATGCGGGGGACCCTGTGTTCCCTCTAACAAGCACCTCTTCCTCCCTCGGTGTACTCTAAGGCCCTTTAAGGTTGTTACCTTCTGCCAGCCACACAAGCAAACCTGCAGCTTCTTCCCATCTACCTCTGAACTAGTGGCTTCCACTGACATGTTTTCCCTACTCAGAGTCTCATCCGTTCCAGATTCAATAGCTGTGTCAACCATCAGTGAGTCATCTTCCGCCCCCTCTCTCGCAGACTCTTACCTATATTTGTGTCTGTAGCTACTGAGGGTGTAACCAAATGGTCTATCTAGCCTTGGCTACTGTCTGCAGCAATGAGTTGCTAGCCCATTGCAGCCCGGTTGGGGTCTATTTCCTCCTGTCAGCTGTCTTTCCATGCTGCCACTAGGTCTTTCACTAGTTGTCAGCTGCACTATTCACAACAGTCACTAGCCTGGGTTAGCTTTAGCATTCATTAATACATGTTATGCCCGGCCTAGGAGTAACCTGAGCACAACATGAAGAGACTCCCCTTTTCCCCACTCCCAAGGATGACCAGTGCCACAGCAGAATGCAGAATGCAGAACAAGATGTTACTAGCCCTTGTGCCATAATCCAAAGTAAACATTTGTAGAAGCCCAATTCAGATAAAAAATACGAGTGATACAACCACCATCAAATGAACACCATACCAAACATCAGGCCACACAGTCATAAATCGTCTGGAAAAGGCATTGTTCTTGTTTCACACAGCGGGAAGTTTCATTCAGGTTTCCCAGCCCACTAACTGCAGGATAAACATAAGCAAACCACCGAGCAAACCAGTGTTGAGCAAAATTGTGTTGCTTGACAATATTTTCTGTACTTTTCCACAGACTGTGGTACCAGGTACACGATGGAGCCTGGGTCACGACCATGTTTGATCAAAGCTCACCAGCGAAAGGTAGGTATCTGACAAACCTTTAATCCTCTGTTAGTTTAGTTTGCTCAGAAAAGAAAAGTGAAGTTCTTCAACGGAGCATTTGCTCTTTGGGGAAGCTATGGACTTAAAGAGGCCAACAAGTAGTTTACCGTAAATCAGAAATCATCTATTTCATACAATTTTAAATGTAGAAACTATTGTTGAAAAAATGTCGCCTTTCTTAGTTAAAAGACAAACAACTCAGCCCTTGAAAGGAGCTCCTCCTCCTCCACCTGAAAACAGCCACGGCTCCACCAGGCCAAAGCGCCTGAAGTCAATCAGGACGACGAGGAGACGAGGAGGTCGAGGTCGCCGTTGCCGTCACCATCGCCATCCCCGGCGACGACTAGTGTAGTTGTTTTGTATTGTTGTTTTGTCTGTTCAATAAAAATAAATAATAAAATTAACTTAATTGTTTTTGTTTTTAAATGGTTTTATCAATTAGCCTCTGTAGTGGCACTTGTATGCACATGTGAGTGAGGGTGATTATACATTACTATTGTTGTATCACCTACGTATGTTCTGAATCTAATCACATTCAACCAATGGATTTTCTCTGAAGGGATAATAGTTTACGTTTTGACATTTTTTGTACTCACTCCACTGAACCCTCATATAACTTACATCAGTTTGATAGTATTTGTTATGATATATTTTGATGTATACTATGATTAAACGTCTGCGCTGAGATGCGCAAATGAGATTACACTTTGATCTCCGCGAACACTTCCTGCACCCATACGAGATTCCCACAATCCACCGCGGTCCTTCACATTCGGATCTGTGCTTGAAGTGTCAAATCCAAGGTGAGTAGCGAGTTTTAAAGCAAATGCGACTCAACATTAGACTTTGTCTTTTCTGCCATTAGTGCAGACATCGAAGACTACGTGTGCGTTTCAACAGTTCGTGTATGATGACTTATCGCAGCGCAACAAATGGCAGAGAATACTATTTAAGTGCCCAAATGGGTCAGCTAATGTTAGCCTAGCTTGTCAATGCTCGCAGTTGTTATGTTAGGTGAACAGTTAGCTAAGAGTTAGCTTCACGTTAGCTAGCCAAAATCAAATGGTGACCTTGTGTAACGTTGGTCCTTAATTTGGAGCATTTGGTTTCAGTCTCTAAGCTGAATGGTAGTAAAGTCGTTAAAATGTCACTGTACATGCCTACATCCAGCGCTTTCGACGTTAGCGAAGTTGTGTACCTAGCAAACCAGTGAACATAAGGGTTGAATGGCCGATTTAATACAGATCACGTAGACAGCTGTCATAAATGTTGTCTTATAGACTGTCTAGTTGTCGTTTACTAGGGTTTTGATAAAGCAGACTGCGACTAAAATGTTTAAACACCAAGTAAATAACTGTATGCAGTGCCTCCATCTAGCTGTTCATTAAACTTCTCACTGTCATTTCACAATATGCATTCCCCATCAATATAATACAGTGCCTTAAACACAGCTCCTTGGTGAGAGACTAACTGCTACTGCTTCATCCCCTGTCTTTCATCTCCGGGCAGCATGGCACTTCACCGGCTATTCCAGCTGTCCTCCTTCCTGCGTTCTGCTGTGACCGTGACACTGCGCAGGAATATTGGCATTTCTGCTATCCTCTTCAACCGGGCCAAGGACCTTGACCCTGTCCAGAAACTCTTCCTGGACAAGATCCGTGACTACAACACCAAGAGCAAGTCAGTAGCCACTGTTAACGTACAAACAAGGTTATCAAGTGATACCACAGCTATAATGCCAATTGTGTAATAAACAGTTGCACCCCAGTGTTGCAGGTCACTTGTGCTGGCAAGGACTATCTCTTCCCAGTCTCGAACCCACGATTCTGAGAACCTGAGGTGGTCGGCTTCCTCTGTCCAAATCTTACCCATAACTATTAGTGGGGAAAGTGCTCCCCCCGGGCCGGTCCAAATGGGAAATGTTTCCCTGCTCCATGGTACTACTGTGTCCAGGGTTAACTTTCAGATATTTGGATCAAATGTCATGTCTGATCAATATTGAGTCCAAATATAATTTCACAATTTCTGTCGCCAGGAAAACGTTAAGAGAAAAAGCCTCCATTAGAAATTGATGGGAGCTGTGCATCCAGAGAAAGTCTAGTCTGATGTCTTAATTTCTATCCCCTTTTTGTATCGTAGTCCACTTGCATCACGTTTATTCTCACCAATTGACATTATTTGGTGTTGTGTATCTCCTCCCAGGGCTTCAGGTGGCATTGTGGATGCAGGACCTGGCTACCAGAAGAACCTGTCTGAAGAGCTGGCCAAACTGCAGAGGCTATATGGCGGAGGAGACCTCACCAAGTTCCCTGACTTCAAATTCCCAGGTCGGTTTTGGCTTATATTTTCATTATCCTGTATGTGGCCTATGCTATTTCCTCGTTTGTGTCTTTTCCTTAGTATTTTCAGTTGAAAAGGCGCGCATACCTGAGCAGAGAGAGCTGAGCTTGATTTTCTCTTGTGAGAGCAAGGGGCAGAAAATGCCACCAGATCAGAGATGCACTTATTTCCTGCGATTGCAATAAATAAAAAAAATGTATCCAGCCAACTCACTACTTTTGCTGCAGTGGAAATGTACCTTTAGTGAAAAAATATAACTACGACTTAAGCCTAGCTGAAGTAACCCCAGATGCAGGGTTAAGGTATTATATAGGAATATAGGAATTGTTGAAAATGTCCAAAAACTGATGGAGTTAAACAGTGACCTTGGCTTACTGGTAGATTATAAATTATTCCCTTGAAGGTATAAAAGGCAGATAATAGTCCCAATTGATAGATGCAGATGGACAAAACAAGACTGTAGACATTCAAATCAACTATTGCCTAATGTCATAAGTCATGTAGTTCTGATGAGCAGAATAGTATTGGCATCCTCCATAAGCGGATTTGCTTGTAATGGCATGACACTGTATTTAATGAAGTGAATTTAAGTCACTCTTTGCTTTCACTTGATTTCACAGTTCTCCTTTATAGATAAAATGTACTTCTTTGCCTCTGCACTGCGGTCTTTGTATAATAGTGTCTATAAATAGTGTGAACGATGAGACTGCTCAAAGCGTCAGTGAACTGGCTGTGTCTGAGCGTCACACTGTTTTTTTTGTGAGTATCCCTATCTCGTTGCTATAAATTGCTCCAGCCTGTCTGGATTTCTAATCTCATTGCACTTTGTAACTTTAAGAAAAGTGCTGCAAATATAGTTATTATATCGTGTTCAGAGATGATTTGTTTCAAAGTCTCTTGCCCCTCAGTAGTTAGGGAAAATGGGTTTACCACCAACTGTCACTCATGTTTCTCTTCTTTTTTCCTTTCAGAGGCCAAGCTTGACGAAGTGGCCAAGTGAATGCTATCCATGTAGTTTGTCTCCTTCCTGTCACCATTACGTTGTATTTAATAAAATGACATTGGATTGAACTGTGCTGTACTGATTGTCAATTCAGCCGTTACACCCTGAATGTGACTACACAGGAGTAAACTAAGATTAAAGTTGATTTCTATGGCCGTCTACCAAACATCATGCTTTATGGTGTCCAGTAACCTTCAGAAGCATGGTGAGGCTGGGAGTAAAACAAACTTTGACTCCCTCAGTCCCCAGTGACTGGAGGATTAAAAACCCATTCCCTCTGAGGTGGGTGAGTGTGCCTTACCTGTACTTGATGTGCACGTGAAACAGACAGTTCATAGTCGGTACTCAGACTGACAGGCAGGGTCATAGTAATGATGTTAACTGTAATAGTGACCACAATAAAAGGCCCAGCGTTAATGGTCAGTCCAGTCCCATAATATGTAGTACAGTTTGTCTTAATAGAAAACCTTTTATTACTGATATATCATTCAAATAAAACTCTCAATCCATTCACACACTGTCCAAAAACAGACACTCCTTTTGATAAACAGTGGCACAAAAATATAAAGACAGTAAAAGTAAGGCAAAGTCTTTACAAAAACAGTGATCCACAGATAAATATGACAGACAAATTAAAAAGGCACAAGGTATATAAAAAGACCATGCAGGCACGTTAGGGTGGAATGGGGTTGGTCTCAATTGGCTAGAGTGGCTTCCTTTTCTCCTGGACAGGGTTTCCCTAATTGCATGTTGGTGCCAAGATCGTGGCCTGAGGATCTTAGTGGCAATGTGTTCTCGGGAAACCGGGCCCCAATTTAAGAGGACAAAAGATTGGCAGATGGCTGATACTGAGGTAAACGGCATTTGTTTGCGAGTAGATTTGAAAACCACTGCACAACTGAGATGCTTTTCCCTATGGCTTTAAGGTCATGACACTCACATAGTATAACCAAAGGTTGCGTGTTAAATTCCCTAAATTAAACGACCAGTCTTTGGTAAAAGAACACATAGGTAGTTAAAACGTTTGGCCTGCAGAGGGAGGAAACAAGCAAGTGTATAAGAAATCTCCAGTCCCCGGATCATCCAGAACAGATCAATTTCAACATCTGACCACCAGGGGGGAGCAGAGTGCCATGTACTTAATCCCACATGAACAGATCACGTCAATGGCTGGAGCTACCCACACAGCAAAGCAAAAAAATAAGAAGCCTTGCAGAATTGTTTGTCGCTACCCATCCACAGGAGTGGTGGAGTAAAAAAGATTGACTCCTTATGAGTCCAGAAAAAAAGATAAGAATCCAGTGTTGGCACCTTATCACAAGGGTGGTATATTTTCAAAGGAAGGCCAGCTTCTCAGAGCATGAATGACTGGGTGTGTTTAAAATCCTGGGGCTGAGGGAGAGAGAGAGAGAGAAAATTAGTATTTTCATAGAACTGATTTCCAGTTTGCAATATTGCAATCATTTAAAATCTTCCAGAATTAAAGCTCTCTATAACGTCAAATGAATAAAACACTTACTTCTTGGGGCGGAGGGATGTAGTTGACATTGGACCTGAAAGACAAAGGCATCATAAGCGCATCAGACAGTTTGACACCAGCACAAAGAGGAGAAGAAACACAAGGCAGACAGCTGTATCGTGAGTCACATCTTGCCCTGTATAAATAATGCACATCATACATGGCAACCCTCCTGTTGGGTAAAGAGGGAAGCCTGCTTCTGTGGACCCTGAACGACTGAGCGGGACAGTATTAAGCTGGAGAGAGTGATGCATAAGGAAATTGTAGCTTGGTGTTCAAGACGGGACAGTCGATATCCCCCAACGGTCCCAGTTCCAATTCGGGACACGTGCACAACAAACATCTTCTCAAGACAGTCAGGATCTAATTACTCGTTTGCTCGTCTGTCTCTTTGCACCTCATCTGTCTGTCAGCCCGTCTTAAGCGTCACACTCACTTGTCATCGGTTCTGTGCAGGGTTTGGCTGCTGATGTGGGCTGCACCATGACACTGGGAGATCCAAAATGACCTGTAGGGGTCCATGGTCAGTTTTGTGGGCTTCAAAAAGGTCAGAGTTTAGGATTCACACTGCACACCATGCTTTTTACGGGGGTTACTAACGGCAACACTGCGCAGACATGCAGCCAACCATGATGCGGGAGAATTCTGGTGGGAGCCAATCGAAAATGCCGGGGTGAGCAGGTCAGTGGTGAGCCAATCACATGCAGCAATTCAAGACCCGAAAGCAACTTTTAATCTGTTGGACGAGAGACCGTTGTAACCGGAAGGTCTTGATCCCTGCTGCATGTGTCCTGTTGAAGTGTCCTTGAATCCCCACCTGCTCACTCACTCTACGTCACCCTGGAGAACCTCAAGTCTTACCGGTCGTACGTTACCGGCAGGTCGCTTTTCAGTGGTCACGGTGAACGGTCATGGTCTGGTGTTCCCCAAGGTTCGATTTTAGGTCCCCTATTGTTCTCTATCTACATGCTTCTGTTAGGTCATATAGTTGGCAAATGCTGATTAAAATCAAATGATTTTTGCTCAAGGACACTTGGACAGGAACGAACATGGTGGTTGCTGCAGGGATCTAAAGTTTCAGTGACAACCAGCCCAACCTGCTGTAACTTTTTTAAGCAGATTCCCTGTCTCTTTCCTAACCATCATCCTTTATGGAGGGAAAACTGAACCCAGGTCAGTGTTACGGGTCACCTCCCTAACCAGGTCCCCTTTCAAGTCACTCCAAAAGGCAGAGCCACATCCTAGATCTGCATTCCCACTCCATTAAACTTGTGCCTACTATTGGCCCATCAGAAATCATGTTGCATTGTCTGTGAGTCTTTGTGAAGAGGCCTGTTCTATAAATAGGAAGTTGACACTGACAGCTCCAGTTAGCTCAGTGGGATCAGCGTCAGACTTTAACCTAGACAAAGAGCTTTTGCATCGGCTTCAAGGAGAGTTCCACCATGACTCTGCATCCGATCCTGCACAACAACAAGCCAATAATCTAATAACTTAAAGTCAAGCAAGTTAGGCGAGTCACATGACGCGCATTTATCTCTGTGTGTTTTCGGGCTTAATAGCCAGTCTGGCATCAAAAGCGTCGTGAAGCCCACTGATGTTTTTGCAGAACAGGCCCGGTTATATATAGCTGTCTGGAAATGCTGTGTATACAGGACACACTTCTCATTCTTGAATCCCTTCCATCTCTATCCATCCATTTCAAATGACCTGTCCCATCGGCATCTTCCACTCCAATATGCTGTTCCGTACCGATTAACAGCCAATAATCATTACATTATTACGCTGTACTAATTTCTCGTTCTTTGATCGTCTTTATTGTTCCCTCGCCTTTATGGCTGAATTTTTGTGACGAGGTTTCAACAGATGCACGCCTGCTCAGAAATAACAATCAAAAAAAACAACCCTTTCCCATGGTTTGTACATCTGTTGGCGCCCATCACTGATCACTGGCTGAGTAGAAACACAGGCGCTGCTGTGGCTCAACCTCAACCACACACACACACACACACACACACACACACACACACACACACACACACACACACACAGCTGTCACTCAGTCCTGACTCAGCACACAGACACAGACAGTCTAATGTGCAACAACAGCCCCCCCTCCCCTCCCACCCCCCCCCCCCCTCCTTTGGCAAACCCCACTGCACTGTATATGATACTAGTGTGCTCCTGTGTTTGTTCACATCAATGTTAATGCAATCACAGAGCTCTTACCTTCCTCTGTGCCCTGCTGATGGATTGGGTCGGGACGACAAGGGAACAGAAAAAGAGGGTGAACGTCACTTTTTTTTCGAGAAAGTAAAAACAAAGTGTGGTCATCTATACAGTGTTCACAAAATAAGCCAAGTAAGCAGACGGTGTGTGTAATCGGAGACGGTTTGAAAGCCAAACTCACGGCTGAAGAATCCGTTGCGGTGTAGGAGGAATCCCCCGCATCCGCAGATCAGGGCCAACAGGCAAATCACCACCACCGCCGCCACCACGGCCGCGACATTAACGTCCTCTGAGAGCGGGGGGTGGGGGGAGGAAGGGAGGAAACGAGGGGCGGCGGGGTGAGACAGGCGGGAGAGTTATGACGGTTTTTCAGACGAAAAGGAAGACAGATGGAGAGAGACACTCCTTTTGCTGCTCCGTCTGATTGGATTTGTGTTATTGAGTGCAGGGAGATGCATTTCAATCCATCACGCGGGGAGATAACGGGGGCTTCGTCTCCCGCGATGGAGCGGTAAATAAAACAAAAAGGTGGGGAAACTATGAACTCACAGTCGGTTATCGCACAAACAAACAACCGTCAACGTAAACAGAAACAAAGGACTTTATTTTGAAAAGACCACGATCCCACTTACTATAATGTACACAATGAATTTAGGAGTTTCAATCCCAAATGAGATATTCACCATCTGACACCAAATCCCCAAAGCATTTTGAACTTAAGCCCTTCAATTCAAAGCAAAACTTTCTATCGTCTTATAAAGGGGAGTTCAGCCCATTTCATATTTTAGAAGATGGGTAAAAAAAAAAAAAAGTTGACTGGATTTTTCCCCTCCACTGCATCCCTGATTTTCTCTCTTGTTGAAAGGTATGGGCGAAGAGGGAATGCCACACACACACACACACACAACACACACACATACCCACACACACACACACTTACTTATGGTCATGTGGTTGCCCTCACACATCTTGGCCGGTCCCACCCCGTTGGAAGCCTGACAGTGGTACTGACCGGTGTCCTCTCTGGCTACGGCCTTGAACTCCTGGAGGAGAGAGATAGACGGGGGGGGGGGGGGGTTCTGTGAAGGGTTTCTTATTTGAAATGGACCTTCCCCTGTCCACCATCTTGTTCTTCATGCAAGCCTTTATCACATTCGTTCACACACACTCCATCCCTCCCTCCCCCTGCCCACACACCATATCTCTCTCTCTCTCTCACTCTCTCTCTCTCTCTCTATCTATCTCTCGCACCAGTACTCCAGTGTTTCTGTTGATTAGATAGGTGGCGTTGGCGTTGCGCGGGGGGCTGATGAGGTGGTTGTCCTTGAACCAGGAGTACGTGGCGGGGGGGATGCTCTGGTGGTCCCTACAGCGCAGCTGCACCACGGAGCCCGTCACCGCCGAACTGGGGATTTCACAGGACGGGATGTGTGGGGGCACTGGGGGAGGGGAAAGGGGTGAGAGGTAGAGGAAAATACAATCAAACCTGGGGCAAAATACTTTTGATGGTTTGTCTTCTAAAATCTGACATCCCAAAGTGAGATGGGTGAGTCGTACCCAGGACTTTGAGGGTGACGTTGGTCTCTCCCAGGCTGACCGGGTCGAGGGGAGCGCTGATCTCACAGCGGTACTCCCCCGCGTCCTTCTGGGTCACCTTGCGCAGCGTCACCGTCGCCCCCTCGATGCTCGCCCGCCCTTCAAAGGGACCTGGGAGAAAAAGGACACGGGGTCACAGGATGAGGAGAGGAAACGACAGTTTTTTTCAACAGGGGGTGAGTAGATAATAACTACATTTTCATTTTGGGGTGAACTATTCCTTTAAGTGCTTTGCTCAGGGGAAGGTGGATGGTAGTTATAGAGGGAGGGGACAGGGGAGCGTGTTACTCGTGTGTTAAATCATGGAGGAGAGATGTACAGTAGATGAAGGGTGGATTTTAAGCCTTGACAGAACCGAGACACAAAAAGGAATGAAACTCAGTATGAGTCGGGATGGTCAAATATTTTGCAGCTTGTGTAACGCCCTATGAGATAAACCCCGCCCATCTGGTACTGGCAGATTAAAACAAATTTGTGACCGAGAGGGATGAAGGGAGATGGCCGGGCCTCCTCACCTTTGAAGTGTCCATCGTAGTACACAAAGGAAACATCTTTCCCCTTCTTCTTCCACTCGATGCGGGGGTTCTGGTCCCTCTCCGTGTGAAACGTGCAGGACAGCACCGCATCTGGCCGGGAGCACAGAAAACAAGGGATTTTCTTAACCGCTTCGGTCTGGTTTTGACTCCTGGCCGAGCTTATTCTATCGCCGAGGACGCGAGGAAGCATCAAAACCCCCCTCCTCTCACCTGAAAACTCGTGCACCTCCACCTTGTGCTTGGTGGATGACACGGTAACAGGAACAGACGGAGAACCTGGTAGTGGTGGAGGTGATGGGCAGAGAGAGAGAGAGAGAGAGAGAGAGAGAGAGAGAGAGAGAGGGAGGAGGGGGGGTTGAGAGGGAGAGAAACAGGAGAAGAGGAAGAGAGCGAGGGGAAAAAAAAGAAAAAGGGTGAGAGCAGTTCAGGACGTAATATCTCCTGTCATCCATTAGGGGGCAAGGTGAATCGGTAAAGTGCTCCACGCTGCCCGGCGACTGCAAGAGGAGAATGCTTAATGGCTGCCTTTGGTCTCCCTTGCTTTACCGTCTGAGGCGAACACACCAGGCTAGGACTGACGGAGGCTTTCTCTGTGAGAGCTGAGGTAAAGGCAGGATTACCACCCCCCCTCCCCCCACACACACACACACACACACACACACACACACACACACACACACACACACACACACTCTAATCCTGCGGGGTCAAGGAGCAGCCCCGCCATGTGTTTCTTTAAGGCTACGTGAGATCACCAACCATCTCCCAGAACACTAGCTGAACCTGAAGTGGATGATGATGTATGGACCGGTTCCCTATCTGTTACTCGTCTGTGCGTGTCACTGATATCCTGCATCCAAACAGGAACGGGAAGCAGGGAAGCTGCCTTTTCCTGAGAGCTGATTGGTTCAGGGGGTAGGATTATTGTTTGGTCATCCTGTTGTTGTCGTCTGCAGGTCATCTGTGGGAAAACGCCCGTCCAAGGAAGGAATTGGGTTCACACACATACACACAAACAATTGTCCACTGCTGGGGGATGAACATCTCACATCTCCAGAAGTCCAAAGGTTTTACAGGAATTAAGAGGGGGAAAAGCTAGTTTTTAGGAACACCATGCAAGTACATAATAAATGTTGGATGGGTCTCATGGGTACTTACTCAGAACATTAAGGACTGTGAGAAACCTGAAATGTAATATTAAAGATAGGGGGAAAAAAACAAACTAAAAACCTAAATTGGCGTACTGGGGGTTTTCAAAAGGAGAGAGCAGCATTCATACACTCAGAAACAAAAAACACAGGAACTCAACCCCCCACCCTCAACACACACACACACACACACATTTATTTTTCCTGTCATTGTTTCTGCAAATACCACGGACAGATCAGAATCTCACAACTCTAAACATAAAAATAGGTTTGATATTGTGTAAACGTTTTCATATTTGAGAGAATACTCCCAAAGAGGAAGTGTCATCACTGCCATGCTTCAATGTGTCACCAAATGGCGGGCGCATTTACCGCCGGCTGGCCAGGTTCCTGTGTGTTGTCCTACGTCCTGTGTTTATTGTTATTGCATTACTAGGAACTCCAGTAGTGAAAGGGCAGAACTACAAGGAAGAAGTGAGGCCAAGCTGAGACAAAGGGCAGTAGTGAGTAACAGGAAGTGTGGATGGACTAGAACAGGAAGGCAGCCATGTTTGTAACCGTTTGTAACCACGAGGCGTGGCGGTTACAAACAGAGATAAAGTTGTACTGGAAACCGTAAAGGTCTCATATTCCTCCCTTCAAAATCCTCCCTTTTTTCCCCATCGCAGTTTCAGACCAACTCCAGTACACGCATCACAACTGGACTTGGTTCTGATTGGCTCCGCGCACGGAGGAACTCCTGAAATCGGTCCAATCAGGCCGGTTTGCAGCATTTGAACAGGAAAGCCTCCACTCACCAGGTTTACCTCCTTTGAATTAGAGGAGCTGGTGTTGTCGGCCAATCAGGGTCCAGGATTGTGAGTCTTCACATTTATTCAATTGAACTAATTCAGTTCAGCTTATTTATCTGCAACATCATGAAGAACTTATTTTTCACCTTTTAAACAAAAAGCCTGTATAGTCAGGTTATTTGCCAAATGCAGCGTAAGTCAGTTAGTTTTTCTTCTTTTTTTCCTCATATAAAAAGCTTTTACTGAAGTTGGCTCAATTTTCACAAACTTTTGACTTAAGTGAATTAAAAATGCAGACACTACCCCACCACCCCCCCCCCTCACCCACCCCGACACTCTCTCCCTGTTAATTTGCAGCAGTGTAACAGGATTATCATCGTGGCCTTGGCGCGTGCACCTCCAACACCCTCCGAGGAGCATCGTCTCCCTCAAGGATGAACGAGGGAGAGAGGGAAAGAGAGAGATACGACGAGATATATTAAAAAAGAAAAAAAAAAAGAGGATGAGAATGAGCGACAAAGGAGAGGATGAGCAGCCTAAGAATAGAATACAAATGAAGGGACGGGATGGGAGGAGGGGGGTGAGGCAGAGGTGGTGGGGGGCAGACCCGCAGAAGCATGAATAAAAGAGAGAGTGGGATTGAAAGCGAGGGAGATACTCTCAGACAGTAGCACTGTGAATGGGAGAAGCTCTTGTCACACAGTGTGAGACCGAGGCCAGCGCCACCTTGAAGGGTGTCTCTTTGAGGGAAAGGAAATGTAGCGAGGCTGACAACGTGCCCCCACACACACACACACACACACACACACACACACACACACACACACACACACACACACACACACACACACACACACACACACACACACACACACACACACACACACAGTTTACCAGGAGGTCGGTCTAGTCTTTTAACCTTAACCCCAACCTAAACCTAATCCTACTTTAACCTTAACTCTAATCTAAACATAATCCTAATTCTACTTTAAACCCAAACCCTCATTTAGCGTCTTGGAAAAAGTGAGGACCCGGCAAAACGTCCTCACTTCAGGGGATTTAATCGTTCTACCCTTGTGAGGACATTGGCAAGTATACGCGCACACACACACACACACACAGACATAAAATCACAGACGAAGAGGGACAAATAAGCACAGAAGCACAGACAAGCATGTAGGTGCACACACACAGACACAGACACAGACACACACACACACACCCCCAACACTCAAGCCGCTCAGACCCACAGAGGGATGGCCACCCTCTTGCCCGAGCAAAAATAGAAAGATGGCACGCTCGCTCCTTGGCACGCCGCTTCCTCTCATTATGTGGTCCGTACAAAGTGTTACAGCGAGCAGGGCGGGTGCTGCCAGGGCCGCCGAGGTCACCGGCACGACGCGGCAATAATTAAAGGCACTTCTTCAAATTAACCAGGAGCAAAAAGAGAGAGATGTACCTGACGGAAACGTACGAGATAACCGGGACAGCACGAGCATTTCAACACTGTGAGGGGGATCCAGGAAAACAGGGTGTGTGTGTGTGTGTGTGTGTGTGTGTGTGTGTGTGTGTGTGTTCTCCTACAGAACAAAGCCCCTCTGTATGACTGTAACCTTGTACCGCTGTGTGAGCAACAGCTGTCAGACATAGTGTGTGTGTGTGTGTGTGTGTGAGAGAATGAGATGGGGGGGGGGGTGTTGGGTTCCCTTTGCCACAGAGAGCCCCCACCCCAACACACTGCCCTTTTTTTTTTTAACATTACAAAACAACACACTCTCAGCTAAGTCAGCAGTGATGCGTGGCTTCATGAACTGATACACTGTTTACATTCACCTAAATGCGTTTTAGCCAGATTAATGGTGTGGTTTAGAGGAGGCTGGGGCTGGTGACCCCGTGGCCTGACAGGTGCCCAATGTGGACGACGTGAAAGGAAACAGAGGAGAGTATATCAACTACATTTACACGTCAGTGCAGACTCAACAGGGAAAGTTTTGCCGTTTTTTCCCCCCCATTCATTTCTACTGGAATATCACCGTTTTCCTGTTTTGCTCCGAAACCCTTTTTGTCTCCTGGTTACATCCCTGCTGTGAAAACACCAGATCTTTGTCATGAGTGGAAAGAAGAAAAAAAACTGTTTGTAGTGGCTGGTGAGAATCCAGCAATTGACATCACCGGCACCTCTTCTGCCAAAAAGGGTGCACACCCTGCACCGTACCACCCACACCCTTTGGGTGGCACCCTGCCAACTACAACTTTGGGGCCAAGTTATAGGAACCCAGCCTGGCTTCATCAACACCACAGCCCACTTTCACAGTGGGGCTTTAAATTGGGGAATAATGTGGAGTAGAAATGCCCACCTCATCCATACAGCACCAAAAATATCCATCTTCACAAGTCATTTAGTTTCACATACAGTCTCAAAATCTTGTTTTTCTTAAAACAAGCAAAGGAATCTGAAAATGTGCCAACGGGATGTGAGAATTCCACTTGTTTCCATTGTAGTTTAGACACACATTTTTCACTGTCAATATCTTCACATACAGAAGAATAACACGAATCACTCCACTAGTATCCAAAAGACACTTTGTTTAAGAAAATTCTTGAAACAAGTTGATTTCCATTGGAAAATAAGAAGACTCAGTGCAAGATTAAATAACTTGTTCAGATGGATAGTTTTTGCAGTGCATTAACATCAATAACATCACTGAACAGTTTCTGTATGGAAAAAAAGATATCACAATGATAGACCAAAAAAAGCAATTATTTTAAATACTATGATCATTGTTTAAATTCTACTAATGCTGCTATCCAGCATTTAATAATCTCTGTCCTAAGCTTTATCCCGTGTAGAGAGAGAGAGAGAGAGAGAGAGAGAGAGAGAGAGAGAGAGAGAGAGAGAGAGATTCTTATGAGTGAATTATTCCATATCCCACTTACATTGCACCAGTAAAATAACAATGGGGAGATACAGGGACGTCCTCTCCATTATCCACAACTCTCGGTTGAGTCAAGTCTTCCCTCGAAGGAACGAGCCTCAGGTTTCTTCTCGCACTTGTTCACAACTCTCCAATAATTCATCCAGCTTTCAGTGAGCTCTGCTCTCCGGAGAAACCGACCGGTCCCGGTGCGGCGCGGCGGGCAAGCGGACTGACGGACTAGTGGGACGCGCCTCCGGGCGGGGGGGCGGCAGATCACTCAGCAGAACCGGTCTCCTGGTCGGGGTTTTTGTCCGGCGACGGCGTGTCTCTTTTACTGTCACCGAGACGGCTGTGTTTCTCCGCTCTGCCCCGTGCTGTGCTCTCTCTCTCTCAGTGCTGGTTGGGGTGGAGATGGAGGGGAGGGCGGGGTGCTTCCAGACGAGGCGAGTCGCGGAGCGCCGAGAGCGCAGCGCCGTGTCCAAGACGCGCACTGCACTTCGTCCACAGGACGCGCTGCCAAATGGCCACATCACGCGGGTGTCCGTTAATTGGATCTGACAGGGTGTGGCACTCACCATGCCGTAGACCTCACTGAGGCCAAATGGGATCTTGTAGTTTTTAATCACTGTAATGGAGAGCAGAGAGCAAATCAAAAAAAAAAATTTGGAAGTAATCAGGAAAGCATTCAGTGCCAGTGTCCTCTAATCTGAAATCACTATTTCAATTACAGTAATACAGTTACAGTAATTTACAGTGGAAAAGTGACTTTTGTAATCAACCCCTCTTAAGTCAAAAAAATATTTAAAAGAATTATACTCATAATTAGTAGGAGTATCAGTATGAGTTGTCCACTATTTTAAATTGTAAATGGTAGTTAAGTTGAGTTCCTCTGGGTGGAAGTATTCACATGTTGATATTATAGAGCAACCGGACATGAAGGCTAGTTATGAAGGTTTGTGAAGGGAAGAGAAGAGGCATTTTACCAGTTTTGGGGGGTGTAATAGAAAAGTAATGTAAGTAGAGTAACAAACTACTACAGGGAGTAATAGCATTACTTCTTAAAATGGTTAAGGAGTGACACATTATTTCTGCAGCAGGTGTGACTAGTGTGTGAGCAATAGTTGTGGTTCTTTAATGCAGAGAGAAGAGAGAGAGGAAATGCACCACGGCCAGCAGCATCCAATTAGCTCAGAGCTAATCAATGACTCCAGTGAATGATATTGACTGAAGTGTTTGACCCAACACTGAATGGGCGGGATGCTCACTTAACATAAAGGATCACCATTCATAATGGTTTCAGTGAAGAGTCGGGGGTTCCTGCACCTTTTTGCTAATCCAATTCCAGGACTTTCCCAAGACTATTCCATGACATGGCACTATTTCCATGACCAATGTTGCAAATGTCACTTTTTTTTTTACATTGAATATCTGATCTGGACCAGGACCTGATCGGATCTGCTGCCAACGTCTTGGTGCCTGATACCACAGGACACCTTCAGAGGTCTTGTCTTGACAGATCAGAGCTGTTTTGGCAGCACGAGGGGGACCTACACATTAGGCAGGTGGTTTTAATGTTATGGCTGATCGGTGTATATATCCATTTTCCATAACCTTTCCATTTTATGAATTCTTTGATGAATGAATGACTTTTCCAGGTTTTCCATGACCGTAGGAACCCTGGAGAGTTTCGGTCAAATTGCTGTTTCCACTATGAAATAAACAGGGAGGGAACCACCGGCCCCGTTGACCTCTCATCCCAAAAGCTCAGCGTGAAACGGGAAACAGAAACACAAAGAAATTCATTTCTAGGATTAGGTTTCTAGGATTACTCCAGAATGTTTTAGTAGCCCTTCAAATTGAATAACGTCTGAAACCAGCTCAGCAGACACGGTATTCATTGCTCAACATGTTTGAAGCTCAAGTGCTACAAGCGGGGTGGAATTCAGGGCGCTGATTCAAACATCTCAATCGCCGTGTGATGGTGTGACCGGCCCTAAGTCTCAGGCATGTGTCCTTGGGTGTGTCTCGCACATTGTCAATGTTTGTGTGTGTGTTTGTGCGTTATGGGGCGGGAGGGTGGGAGGTGGTATGTTTGGACGGGGGCAACAGCTGCACAGCGGCTCTCAACTTTTCTGCCCCGAGGAATTAGGCAGTCTCCAGCCTTCTCTCGTGGTGACCGATGCGGTTTGGACTGCAGTGTTGTCAAGAAATGCATGGGAAATGTTCCTCATTGTTGTGTGAACATCAGAGCTTGTACAGGAACGTTTTCTTTCTTCTCTCCTATGTGGTCTTTGACTTTTATGCCCGTCACGGCGTTCATTTCTTGGCCCGGTCTCATTTTGAAAGAGATATTCTTCATCTCAATGAGACTATAAAAAACACCCCTATTAGCCTGCTGGTTAAACCGATGTAATGGGTGGACAGGAAACTCCATTGGAAAGTAGGAGTGTCTAATGTAGCCGAAATGCCTGGAATCCTGGGGAAAAAAAGGAAAATTACCTCGACTGTTTGTGAATCCTCAGGCTCGGTCACTTTCTCACACTTGCTTCCAAACACACTCTGAGGATTCAGAGCCACCTGTCTGAAACTGAGAGACACAACAGCTGCACTGCTGCCGGACCGTCAGCCAGCACACACACACACACACACACTCCGCTTTTGTCTTCTTGTGCAAACTGCTGACTACACTATACACACACACACACACATACACACACATGCACTCAATTTTCACTCTCTCTCACTCCTACACACACAATCAGCTGAAGAGTTAAAACCAAAGCAATCGCTCCCTTGGGAACGTCAACATCTCTCTACTGACACAGTGTGAAGAAAAAGAATCCCCTTCAATGTCACATTTTTACACATTTATTACGCAAATCTTACAATCAGATACATGATAAAGCGTGTGTGTGTGTGTGTGGGGGGGGAGGTTATACAGAGGTCATACAGAGGTCATTATTGGCTGGCTGGGGGTGGAGCTGACTCAGCTGGAGAGGGTGGAGTCACTTCATCGGCTTTCGGTACTTCAACCTGTGGAAAAACATGAACCAGCCACTCATCAGAGATTGAAGACAGATGTAGCCTTGTACTATAATGCACTAGCATGGGAATCGCTAGCCACGCCCATAAGCCTTTTCAAAGTAAAATATTAATTGAGAATGTGTTTGTTTATCCGGGCAGTAAAAACTTATTTTTACTTTTCATCTTCAGTCCCAAGAAAGAGGCAGAGGACACATTATCAATGTGTCAGGTAATAATATGGTCATCATGTCCTCTAAAACCATAAAACTTTAAAGTCTATGCTAACCCTAAGTGTGTAAAAACTCAAAGGGAAGTGGATGAGCGCCAGAAAGAGGCGATCTAAGTATTCTCCACTATTAATCTAAATCCAACTGACTCCTTTCTGCTTACTGTCTTTTGAGGAAGTGCTACCTCAATTCCCTCAATAACTCAATCTGAATGAGAATGAAATGTAGGCCACATACCACACTATGTCATCAGTTGCCAAATCAAGTGTGCCTATTAGTGAGGGTTTTTTTCCAGTACGCAGTCAGTGATGCGCAGAGAGAATGCCAGGAAGGCTGCAGCAAAATATATTTCGCCTAGATGGCTCCATCCAAAATTAACTCGTAGCCTAGTTTAAACTTGAAGAATTTATGCTTCTGCTCTAGTGCTTAAGTCAAGCCTGGTTATGCTCAGACACAACGGATCCAGTTGCGCGTCAATCTGAGTACCGCGATGTACAAAGTCAAAAAATAAGAGCCTTGAACCTGAAGAGGTTTAAAAATACTTCTTCCTTAGATCTTGAGATGGTGTCTGCTGCTTTGATGAGTTGAGAAAACAGCGGTTTGTCCTCCTGTAGTCTCCTACAGGATTCAATCACCATCTCCTCTCAGTTTTTTTGCCAAAGAAGAAGAGATAAAAATAACCTAAATGTTGAATTATAACCTCTGACTATCTTGTGAAATTGATGTCGGCAGCCTGGGAATGGGCCGAATGTGGAGCAGACAGCACTTGGACTACTACCCAGAATGCAGACCGATGGCCCCTAACACCCTGACTCCGCCCACGCTGGCCTCACTTCAGCTTTGAAACCCGTCTTGTTGGACGAGGTAGAAAACTGAGATGTAGGTTCTTACCAGTGTCTCTGCCCGCTGCCTCAGTTTCCTCCACACTGTGTGGTGAGCCTACAGAGAGGGGGAGAGCATCACATGTAGCTTCCAGTAAGTTACATAGACTGCAACATATGCGTCTGTGCAATTACACGTGACAAGCTTTGATATAGGAAGAAGGATGTAATGCCATTCAGTTTCTGTTTTTTGTTCCACGGCAGCGCCACTTGCGTTTACATTCTCTAGGGAAACCAAAACCAGTGGCACAGCGGCTCTGCAGACAGCGAGCATCAAAAACAAAATTACGTTATTTTCAAAATAAATGCACAGGACTGCTAGACACTGGTGTGAGGACATATTGTCAGGTATTTACAGGACCTCACTTTCAGCACAAGGGGACAGCAAAACAAAATCTCAAGTAGTCAGCTGTTCCCGCAGAATTTTACTCTTGTCAGGGTGGAAAAGCCTCTGAAACAGGCTGGAACATTGAAACTCAAGATAATCAAATTGTATTAGGTGGGTCAGCAGCTCCTTATCGCACCTATTTAAGGGGCATGCATTAGCCCTTTAAAAGACAAATTCGTTTACAAAACACAAGCGGAGACAAACTGTAGTCACACACTTACCGCACTATCCCTAACCCTGGTACTGACTCGAACCATAACCCTAAAATATAGGCCTTCCTCAGTCAAGCACACTATCCTTGCAAGTTATTCTATTCTTGTAGGGATCATCTGAAATATACTAAAAACACACACACACTCCTCAGCATGTATTTCTGGTTCCCTTCACTGTTGCATCCATGCACATCTACCAACCTGTAGCTGCAGAGGCAGGGAGAGGCCCTGCGCTCGGCGGTGGAGGCCCAAGGGCCCCCGTCCCAGGCTGTGGAGGGCCGTCACCTCGTACTGGGAGCACATACCCGTCCGGGCCACCAGGGGGCCCCCACTCAAAAGCACATGGTCACCGCATCTAGGACAGGGACAGGAAAGGGGTTAGAGAGAGACAGGGGGAGGTGGGAAGGAATTTCTGCACATCTGTGCTGAGTTGAGTTGAGAGACCAGTGAAGCTTCTTCCAGTCAATGGTGATAAATAATACTCATGTAAATGAAAGGTGATTGAATTAAGAGTTTTCAACACCAGACGCATTTGTGAATGAGACAATAAAGACAATACACTGGAAACTAAACCAAAATCTGTGTCTCTCTCACCTGTAGAGCGTCACTGTGCCTTTGGGGTTCTGTGCTGCCTTCTGCTCCACCTCTTCCTGTTTACACCTGGAGTGAGAAAGTGAGACAGAAAGGACTCAGTCTATAGTCCCGTCTGAAAACCTCCAAGTCTCATCAACAGAATGAAGTCAGAGTAGACAGACAAACAGAGCCATCTTGTGTTTACGAAAACGGCTAAGCTGAAAAGGGAAGACACAAAGATAGAAACCCACTTGGAGCCTTGGAAGGCAGGTAGACGCCACCAGGGTTCCCACACACAAATTCAAGGACTTTTCCATTATTTTCACTTATTTCACTCTTGTTGTAAAATTCAAGGACTCTAAATTGGTATGACATGACATTGGTCAAAATTAGACATCACAGAGGTTTCAATTTTTTTATTCAGGATTTTGTCATGTCAAGAACTCCTGGTGAAATAATTTATTTTGAAACTGCCACGGTATCAACACAAATATCCATCACAGGGTTCTCCTCGGGGTAGGAAGTGTTGATGCTAGGAGGGAGAGAGGCGAGGCATGTTGATGAATTGGACACGGGAAGAACGCCCAAGCTGCAGGGGGCCTCTGAGCCACCGCGCCGCCCCAGAGACAGAAAGGACAACGAGCAGGAGATAGAGGTGTCGATTCGACCTGCCAGTCAGACGGATTACCTGCTGTGAGAGAAGACCTCCAGGGCCACAGGGGGCGCCACCTCCAGGGGCTCCCAGGCCAGGTCCTGGTGGATCAGCTGCTGGGCGCCTCGGGTCAGAGAGCGCAAGGACTCCTGGGGGAGAAAGACAAGCACCTAGTAACACAAACAACACCGAGTCCAAGGCACACAACAACACATTCACAGCTGAAAGCATGGTGACTGATTTATTCCTCCCCAGCAACCTGAGGACAAAGAGAGGATACGTTCTGTGTGCACTGATAAAAACCCACAATGCACTACACATACACTTTCTTAATGTTGTCTCTCTTCCTCACACTCACACCTAAACTAAACTAGTTTACACAAGAGATATTATAGAGGTTCAACATGATTTAAGGACATTTAAAGACACAAAAAACATGAATTTATGTGAGTTATGATTTATCGAATTAGAACGGCTGAATGGAAATGGAAAATTTTGATACAATTTCCTCAATAATACAGAAGCGCTTTGACGCTTGCTTGAGTTTTTTGTCGTTCAACAAAACTGCAGGACACATACACACAGACGTATCAAACAATCATCTTGTGGATGTTTTAACTGATACCTATATTTTACATTCAGGAAGCCCATTCATTCGTCTCAACCCAGCTGATGGAAATGCAACTATCTCGCTTTTTTATGGTATTTCAAATAGAAAGTGGATGGAAACGTAGCTGCAGAGGCTCAATAGAGTTTCACACACATAAACACACACACACACACACCTCGGAGGGAGTCCACGAGTCAAGCTGAGAGTCGAGCACCACATCACAACAGAAGGCTCCTGAAGTGACTGCAGGGAGAGACAGGGGAGGGTTTAACCGGAAATAAAGACGAATCAAACGAGCATGACACAACTTCAGAGTGTTGGCGATCACCCTACCTGGCACCTCCGCCGTGCAGAGCAGCTCCACAGCAAAGTCGTCCTTGAAGGCGGTCTCCAGTACCTGGCCTAGCAGGGCAGCACAGGAACGCCAGTAGGCCTGAGGGAGACATACAGTATACTTGTTGGACTTGGTAAAAGTTAAGACGGAGACAGATGGAGAGCAACATAAAGACAGGCAGCAGACGCCTGATTTGATCCAACGTCTGCTATAGGTGATTCACGGTATGGAAGATGGCGGTTTTAACACCTTTACATCCATTTGGACATTTGCCATTGAGCACTGATGCTCTGATCCAGGCTGATCTAGTGGTTCAGTGTCTTGGTCAAGTATAAGTCAGCAGGACACACAGACTTCCCTCTGTGATTTAAAATTCCATGACTTTCCAAAAATAAGTCAGAGCGCTTCATGACCTAAAAACTGCATTCCTTCCTGGTTTGTTAATGTTAGTGGAGAAGCGGCCACACTATGTGTTAAAACAGCTGACAACACATTCTAGTATATTTCAGTAAAGTGACCCATTTGTAAAATTGTCTGATATTGCCAGACTTGTTATGTGAAGCGGTCAGTACCTGGTTGACCAGCGATGGGTCAGCGTCTTTGAAGGTGAGCAGGGAGAGGGAGCAGGAGTGGGTGAGGGGCTGGTGGAGGGGCCACGGCTCCCCGTCCACCAGGGCCAGGGCCGAGTTGGAGACGTGAAACTCCGTCAGGTCTGAGGGAAACACACAGGAGTCCACAACAATTATTTATTTAAAAGTGCCACATGTAGTGTTTTCACATCAATGAATGCAAACGGAGCTAAAGGTTTCAATGGCAGATGGTGGGACGAGTGAAAGGCACATGGAAAAAAAGAAAGGAAAGCATAACAGAAGCGATGCCAGGGGATAAAGTAGCAGCGTCTTCTTTGTGACAGGAAGCAACAGGATTTATAGGAAATGTCCCCTCCCACGTAGACAAACATAAAGATTCAACTCCCTCACTCCCTTTACTCACGTCTGGCACAGCTCAGCGGGGTGGACATCCCTTTGTTCATGACCAGCAGTGTGCCCTCCAGCCCCGGGCCTTGCATGGTCACCTCTATCTTCTCGATGCGGGGGTACAGAGCCCTCTGCCTGGCCTGCTCTCTGGAGAAGATCGCGTTGCGCTGGCCGCGGACCTCACCGGCCGCTGGACGCACAGCTGCTGCGGCAGATGCCAAGCCTGGAGAGGGGAGAGGATGGGTAGATCCACAGAGGGGCAGGATGATGAACATGATACTAGGGCGCCTTCTCAACTCCAATTTGAAGACTCCCATCAAAGCAACAAATCATCACATTGATACTACTTACTATTATATACCGTTAATATTTATGTCAGCCTAAACTATTCCGCAAACAAAAAGGTGGGTAATCTTAGTTTAAGTGGGTTTATCCTCTACTACATCACTGCCTTCATCTAGCTAACATTTGGAAAGAGGGGCTGGTAGGGACTACTGCTTGTTAGCTGTACCCTGCAAGTGCAATGATGGCCCGTAGGTACATTAGATCTGGCTTAGCGGACATACGGTTATATACTTGCAATGGAAGAAGGACCCCAACTTATTTGTGATTACTGTGGGTACAGAGAAGGATGATAAATAGTAGTAATCGGGGTAGCAGGAGAAAGCATGCATGACAAGATGTAGATATGTTTATGTACGTATACACTATATATGTATGTGTGAGTATGAATGTTTATACATGGTCTGCCTTTCTCTTCGTCTTTCTCTCTGGTATGGACTGTATTTGTGGAGTGTAACTGGAAGTGTGTGCTAACTAGCACATGGGATTACATCCCATGTGAGAAGGGCTGCCAGGGTGGCATGACTCGAAAATAACTGCTTCATTCATGTCATCATACATGGTATAGACAACATATAAGAGAAGCCATTAAATCCTCATCAGCAACACATTTGTAGGAAAATATGAAGCGTTACTGCAATTTACCTGGACAACAGCCCTGTTATTGGGCTATTGGGCTAATACTGTTTAAATACGACACATTTGAACCATATTGACAATAATAACTGCAAAGGTTTGCAAGATTGCCAGTCATGGATAAGGCACTTTAAAGCGACGATACACACCAAAAATGATTTGGTGGCACCAGTAATAACAGCTTAATATCATGACACCATCCAAGGTCATGCTCATGTGTGTTAAACCTTTTCAATGCCAGGCAGACCATGCAATCCTCACCGTAATAGAAATAAAATGATAAGACCCCTACAACTGAATTTGAGAGTTAAAAAGCTTTATTTAGCTGTATTCTAAACCCTTTGAGGCCTTGAATTTAGCTGATATAACTCAAGACATTTTACGGACCTGTAGACCCCCTGTGTGCATCTTAATGGAAGGATAATTTCCAGACCAGTGTCAAAGCGACAACCTGTCAGTATATCTTAGCTAGCTCACAAGCTAATGCTAACATGTGACGTTCACGTTACTTACGGCGCTGGATAACTTGGCACACGGTCCTGCACGCCATTATGAAGATATTTATCGCAACTACATTAAAACAACAACGTTAAATAGCCACAGAAGAATACAGGGATAAATCTCTGTTAGAGAACACAACTGAAGGACGCCATGCCTGTTTAGCGTGCAACTATGATTTAGGTCCGGCTGGGAACTGAAGAAGGAGGAAGAAGGTTCCATGTTGAGGTCAATGAGGTTGAATTGCTTTTCCAGTACAGGACAGCAGGTGTCGCTGTTGTTATTCATTGCAGTGATGCCTGGTAAAGTAAACCTAAAATAAATATTGATTTACATAGTGCCAATAAACT
Organism: Hoplostethus atlanticus; assembly: GCA_034670405.1. Taxonomy (NCBI): domain Eukaryota; kingdom Metazoa; phylum Chordata; class Actinopteri; order Trachichthyiformes; family Trachichthyidae; genus Hoplostethus; species Hoplostethus atlanticus. Next base: position 3,612,276 of record JAXDDX010000019.1, read on the forward strand.
TAGAAAAATAAAAAATCATGATCTTCCCTGTATGGATAAGAACTATTTAAGACATTAAAGCTGAGACATGACACAACAATGTATCAATGAAATGCAATTAAGCTATTCCACTAAAAAAATCCCTTAAAACAGTGAAATATTCAAGTAATACTCCAGTAGGGATTTATAGTGTGTCTGTAGTGAGTTTATAGTGAGATTATCATATTTATCATTTTCAATGTCCTGTGGTATCACTATAATACTTGTTGTTATGCTAGTATCATTCTAAAATGTATTATAAAATTACTATAGTTCCTCTTCATAAGGGATAAAGGACTATTGTCCCTTAAACTGATTGAATGGAATCCACAGTCATGATCTTGGCCTGAAAGTCTTCCATGGTCCCAATATCATCCCCTAATGGATTGTAATGGCACGCAGAATGTGACAAATGCTTGTTTGATTTTCAGCACTAGAATCAGCACTAAGTGTTGGCACTAATGGCAGCAGCAGAACGCTGGGCCAGGGAACGCAGCGGCAGGACCAAAACATCATAAATCATCTAGACGTAGGCCAGGGTGGAGCCAGATTACTGCTAACTAACTAACAAAGCTCACACACTGTTTTTCCACTTTTGAGTGGAAGCTTATCTGGAGGGTCAAACCAAATGTTTTCATAGTGACATAAGTGTGGCTTGCTCTCTATGCATGTTTTGATGAAGAAAGAGATGGCATTTTTCTGCGTGACCCTGTTAAATCCTATGAAACACCCCCGCTTTATATTTTGAGTTAGAATTAAAATGAAAACAGCCACTACTATGTTATTATATGGATGTCAACTGATGCCCCTCATGTTGTGCATTGCCCTCCGACTTACACGTTAGCATACCTGCATCATATAGGATTTTCACATAATTCAGATCAAATCAAATCATTATTAGTATTTGCTTTTGCTTCTTGCTGTGCCAGACAGGTGAGATTTGCTGCATCAGGACAATTGTGTCAGCTAAGTTGTCAATTTCAAAAAAAGTAAAACTAACCTAACTTACAAATACTTTCCTCCAATTGTCTAAACTTCCTGGCACTCATTAAATGTCCTATCTAGCCAACCCCACCCATCTGGCACCTAATTGGGCTAAAATAACCCATAAATGGTATTTGTAAATGGCATTCATACGCTGCAGCATGAATTATTTCAGGCGATAGCATCTTATTCTGTTCCCATGCGATTGCTTTGCATTTTTCAGGTTCTCTTCGTCCCATCAGATGGAAAACGCTCCAAGAAATACAGAGTACCGCTTCACAGGGTGTGTCGAGTTCTAGGTGGCCGCCGGCAAGAAAGAAGTGATGCGGAAAAAGGAAAACGTTGTTCAAAGCAGTAAAACGACACAGTTGAAGACGTTCGTAACATGTATGGTGGAGAAGTAGGAGATTTATCTGACATTCTTGCCTGCTTCTGATTCGCGCAGGATAAATCAAATCAAAGGATAATGTGAAGTTTCATTCCCATGAGATATCCACCATTCGACGAGAATCAAAACAAATTCTGATAACTTAAAGGGATAGTAGGTAGAAGTGTGTGGTTGGAAACTAGATCCTCTATATTTAGAAATACTGAAATGAAGAATATGTCGCATTTTTTGTAAATGGACTCTCGTATACATTCCACAATAAATGAGTGTGACACATTTGTGCAATAAAGATTTTTTTTTTTTTGTTGAAAATAAGTGTTGGTCTGACCGTTGGACCTCGAACGTGTCCGACGTGGTTTAAGATAGATGAGCAACACACATGTTAACTTAATAGGCTTTTTTTTTATTTCATCTGCATTGTGATTACGGTGTAAAGAGAGTGTCCAGTACATGTTCATGACTGATCGGTTGATTGATCCTGTCTCTTTGGGTGAGTTTGACTGTACTCCATGTCAGTGTGACAGTACAACATGCACACATCATCCACAATGAGCATTTCAACCTTTTGGAACTGCAGTTTTCTTTTTTTTTTTTTTTTTTGACATTCATTCATTCATTCGTTGTTAGGCAGGCTTACTGTAAAGTGAAGGTCTGACCTGCAGCGTGACCCCTTCACAGCGGGGGTCACCTCCGCGGTCAGATTCTTTGCGTTTGATTGGTCTTGCTTGGCACAAGTTGCGCTGTGAAAATGTCCCAAAAGTGCAAAAAAAACAAAAAAAAAACAAGAGCAAGAGCAAACACAACCGGCGACGTCACTGAGGACGCCGCACCATCTACTGTACGTCTGGGTTCCCAAAAGCATTTAGCACGATGATCTTCTTCTTCAATGGCTTTTGAGATAGTTTTGGCACTATGTTGCCTTTGGGAAACCCAGAAAATGTCCAGCTACTATCAGTGAGAGTGTAAATAAGGAGGACGGTGATGGAGGTGGGGGGGTCAAGTGTTGTTTTTCCACCCTCAGATCCTCTTACACTCTATCTGTGATGGTCAATACATTCCAGGAGTTATTTTGTGATGCAGTGTTGTTGTTTTTTTTTGGTGTACCCACTTTCCCTCATCTACTTCTACCTCAATTGGTGATTTCCTACATTTCCCAGAATGCCTTTTGACAACCCCCCAGAGAAAGTGCCTGAACTTGTTGCATTCAGTACGTGCAGGTGGAGAGAGCGACAGTGGTGGTGATAGCATAGTAACAGCAAGAGAGCCTCCTCACGCACAATGTAACACGTCTTGTGGCCGCATTGCATCATGGTCTATGGAGGCTGCCGTCGGTGGAGGAATCGGTGTCTCTTCCTCTACGGTGGATTTCTCCCTGCGTGATTGTTGATCGTCGGTCTAGAAAGAAGCCCTTGATCTTTTATTCTGAGGGGACTGACACCGAAACCTGGTGTTTTCTCTGCTATTAAACTCCCAACGTAGCTGTGCTGCAAATATCCCAACATGACATCACGTCTTCTACATTCTGCCAGCTATCTGGGGGAATAAGAAAATACACCACCAAACAAAAACAAAAAAAAAGGTACATCAACAATAGCTGTTTTTTTTAACAGTCTTAAAATGTTTTAGAATGGATTGCTCCTTTAAAATCCCCCCTACAATCTATCTAACGGGGACTACTTTCTACCTCTAAAGACCCTCTTCTCTCATCCTACCCCCCTTCAAACTGCTACTGGAGGCTGCAGGCGGAGCAGCAGGTCTCGCTCCGGTCCGGCAGAGGGCAGAAGTCCATCTGCCTCACTATCTCGGTGAAGAGCTCGTCCACCATGGTCTTGCTCTTGGCCGAGGTCTCCATGAAGGGGCAGCCCCAGTCCTCGGCCAGCGCCTGGCCCTCGCTGGGGGACACCTCCCTCTCGCCCTCCAGGTCCACCTTGTTGCCGACCAGCACCACCGGGACCTGCTGGTACCTGGTAGAGAGACATAGAGAGAGAGAAAATTATATTATCTGTGTGTGCATCTGAAAGTTTTCGCCTTCTCCCCCTCCACGAATTTACAAACCGGGAATACAGGAAATTCCTAACACCTGAGGGAGAGAGAAACGAACATGAAGACATGAAGAAAACACCATTGCTTGTGTATATCCAACACTAAACTGGGAATGAGTGTGTGTGTGTGCAATGCTGGCCTACATATTTGTTAGCTGCTGAAACAATGAGGGGATTGGAGGGGGGGTGCACGATGGAGGAAGAGAAAGGGAACACACAGTTACACAGTTGTACTACAACCACATCCCAGGAGGCCACCGTGCACCCCTGGGTGTCTCAGCAGGTGGTCATGCAGTCATGTCCGTCTCGAAAAAACCCTTTAGCTTAAGAAAACCTGTCATGGGGGTCTCCATTTCATCGCCACCCAGTCCCGTGTCAGGGCTACCTACGTGCGAGCTGAACACTCAGCGGCTTCCAGTGCGTGGGTTTGTTTAACTCGCTGGCTCTCTCCGCCTTACATGTCGCCGTCGTGCACTAAGCGTGTCTTGAGGGATCCAAAGCTTTCTGACGGTTCAGAGGCATCGAGACGAGCGAACCAGGCCGGGGGAGAGTAATGGAACAGGTTATTGAATAATTGAATGAATGAAGGTAATGTGCTCTCACGAGGGGGAGGCAACCGTCGGCCCCCATACCTCGGAAACACCTATTTCCTGTTTGTATTTAGCTGTAGCCTTAAAGGAGCAGGGAGTATTCCTGCACTGAAATAATATACTTCCAAACAAATGTTGACCGGATAAGATGAAAACACGAGAGACTAACTAGTGAAATATGGCAGGTGAGGAGGTTCATTCCAAAAAGCTGGCACCTGAAATTCATGTCACAATATTAAAATAAATATCTCATTCTCAAACAAAGTATAAATATAAATGTATTATTATAAATATAATAATGTATTATTATTATAATAAATATAATAATAAAGCCAGTATTTTTTATCTCTCTATATGAGTTTTACTTTCAGTTTGTAGTGAAGGTAGATATTACTTTTTTTCATTTTGCAATGAAACCCTTCATGTTATCTTTGATGAAATAGCTAAAGCATGCCAACCACAGAGGGCATATATATTCTCACAACAGGTAATGGAAGAATCCAATGCATCTTGGCACATATCCCCTAATAGCCCGGCGATCAGTCATTCCTAAGTGCATTCTGAGCCTGGCTTATTGATCCGCTGGTGCTCTGGAGAAGTGGGCTCTTATCTGCAAATTGGTAGGCTGCCACTGGGCTCGGCAGCGCTCGGCGGATGGAAGAGCTGCGGCGCGGAAAAGAGCTGGCAACGTCTTCCTGCGCTAAAGAGGGAGGGATCTGGGCCGGCAGCTAGAGGAACAGACTGCAGCCAGCGGGGTGGTGTCGACCGCCTTTCAACCCCGAGGCCTGAAGTGGCGGCGAGCAACCCGCCCTGCTGAAGGGTCCTTGAGCAACGCACTGCATCGCTACCAGCTCCAGGGCTACTGCACTGTAGCTGACAATGACCTTTGACCTCCCTGTGCTCACTGGGATCAATTAAGTATCACATTACTATTATTTTTTACTAACACTAATAATTCCAAGGCAATTTCCAATGCTAATACTGAATCTGATGCTAACAACAATGCTAATGCCAACATTAATGCTAATAATGACAAGAAGAAGAAGAAGAAGAAGAAGAAGAAGAAGAAGGACTTATCTATTCATTCCCATACTCTCTGTTTGAGTGTTGGTTATCTGACCTTTGATTTGAGTTTCCCGACAGGGATCAATAAGGTATCAAATAATTATTAGTAATACAAGACTGGAAGCCAGAGAGGAAGGAAGTACATAAAGATACATTCCTGAAAGATATTTCAAAAATCCTACTATTGTAGAGGAGTTATGTCTGCTTTTTCATGCACAGCAGCATTTAGAGACACTTTTTATGGTTTGTTTGACATTTACCACATGCCAGAAAGTTTCCAACAATCACAGGAAAGGAAAGTAAATTTAGCATTCTTTTCTGTGAACTTACTCGACCCTGGTCTGAATTGTCCTAATGTGGTAAACTCCGCCCACATTGTACTTCAAGCAAGATAAAAAAAACAACCGTAAAGCACGGCGCCGACTTTCGGGGGAAATTGGCGGATTGGTGAACCTGCCTTTTCCATGTTATGGTAGGAGAGCCACCAACATCTCTTTGTTTCTCTGGTAGATTTCTCTGTCCTGTGCACATGCTAACACGTTAGCTTAGCGCCCATACACAATTAGCATTACCTGATGAAGACAGAACTAGTGATGCAGGATTGTTAGGTTTTTTTGACAAACGGACCAATTTCCCAAAAAGTCTGTGCTGTTCCTTCAACAGTGATTTGCAGCCACATCCCAGGCCTGCCTGTGAAGCATTAGACAACAATGAATGTGTTTCGATTCTCCGGTATTGTTTCCAAAAACACACGGTGCCAAAAGGAAGCACTTATAAATAACGTCAACAATTTATGACCCAATTAGGCTACATGCTTGTCTAGCGCAGAGCGGTTGTTCATAAAGGTTCATATTTTTTAAGTGCCTGCGCCACAGACTTTTCCACACCTGGACATTTCGCCCCAAAGGTACCAGAGTGTACCACACACACACACACACACACACACACACACACACAGCGCTGACCTCAGCAGCACAAACATCTCCCATGGCCTGTATGTTTGGAAAACCTGAGTCTAGAGGGTGTGAAGTGTGAACAAGGAAAGCGCCACACAGACGAATGCAATCTGACAGCCTTGCGGGAGAATCTCTATATATAACTACAAAGACACAGGGGGAGCGAGGAGTCTCTGGAGGGAGGCTCCGCCTGGGCCGTGTTGGTTGCAGCATATCAAACTACCTGCCTCTCCGTATTAGATGCGCAGACGCTGCAACTGTTTAACACAGCGCGGGGATGATAACTGCCCCTCAGGGATTCATAGAGTGGTATCATGTATTGCAGATTTTTTTTTTTCCCCAACACATTATTCTTTACACTTCGATGAGCGTTTTGCATTAGCGGAACACCTCGAACATGCATGAATTTATGAAGTCGCGCCGCAGACAGCCTGTAGCCCCCGCAGGCATATTTCAAAATAAAATTGCAAACGTGCAGAAATGACTTTTTGAAGACTTCAGAATGAAGCACGGAGAATAACACTATCAGCGACAATACCTGGCTAAGTGCACCTCGTGTTACCTGAAGCGTCACCCATAATGGAAGAGAAAAACGTCCTCGAGGGTATTGTGGCTTTTTGTGCAATAGTCACCACCTGAAAGCCTTTCTCCACAGTAGTGCACATACGTAAGAATGGAAACCAGGAGAAAGTGGGGAAAAAAAAAAAATGCTAACTAGCTCGATGTTTACCACAAGAGTTGGCAGCCGCGCTTTCAGGGAATTACCAGCACGGTTGGAACGCGTCTTTGATCGATCGGACCGCTTTGGCTGAAACCACCCGGTGTATGAATATGCATCAGAGTGAAACATTTGGACCACGTTCTTCAAAATAGATGCCAGGAGAGAGAGAGAGAGAGAGACGTCACCGCGGGGCTGTGGAGTAAGACAATGCTGGGTTATGGGATTCACGGGGAGATGTGCAATGGTAAACGGCGGCAAAACTTTCTGTTGAAAGCGCTAAAATATTGCTGTAAATCACTTTTCACCGCACTTGACAACAGGAGGAACAGGGCGGGGGGGGATGTAGTGGCACGGTAGGAAGTGCTGACCGGCACTTAAAGACCAAAGTCCTGCAGAAAGAAAACGCTTATTTTCTATTTTCTAGTTTGAGACAACACAGATTTCTGTCACTTTTCACGAGCAACATCCAAACCTTAGTTGATCTAGTGGCTACTGGACTATTACTGTACTAGTCATTTCATTTGTACACTCTAAAGTGAATAAAACGCCCATGTATGGGTTAAAAAGCCAAAGAGCGTTTAACGGTGTGAGTAATCACACTGAGAGAAAAAAAAAAGAAGACTTTAAAGCTATGAATGCTATGAAATCTAAACCCGACCTTTGACCTTTAAACACATAAATAGCTGTTAGCGCTATTTGTCTCTGTAGTGTGTTTTTGCAACTTTTGGGACAAGCCACACACACACACACACACACACACACACACACACAGGACACAGTTTACAACCCGCAAAAAGGATGGTCTCCACATTTTTCCGGCTTGGCCCTCGGGTTCGACACCCTCGCTCGGGCTACCTGCTGTGCTAAATAGCTACAGCAGTGTTTCGCTTACCCCCACAGCACGCACAAACACACACAAACACACACACACACACACACACACACACTAATTACCACGGAACAGCCAGGCATCTCCAACATGAAGCCCTAACCCTGCAGCAGCCTCTGCACCCTCTACATCTGTGGTTAATTAGCAGTTGTCTCTGTGTGACAGCCAGGCCGCGTGGCACGGGGGCCGCTCGTACGACTGGACAGAAAATATCACGGGGCCCCACGGCGCCTGCATCGCGCTCGGGTCCCAACGGACGTAAGCCAGTGAAGAACAAAGCGGGTTGGCATCTGGGTTACACGGGGAAGAAAGAGAGGAAACAAAATAATAAACCGCAAACATTCTCGGGATAAACAGAGGAGTGCGGGAGGGCCTGCGCGGCAGATGGAGGTCTTTGCAGTTTCTCTTTTACACGATGAAACCCCCTAACTTCATTTGATGGTGCCGCCCAGCTCTTCAGTGTGCAAACTCAGTGTGAGCCCATGGGACTTCATAGACAGGTCCTTCTTATTCTTCTTATTCCTGTTGTTCTTGTCTTTCTAAAGCTGGACTAGGTAACTCTGCAAATTCTTGACTTTTGCGGACCTCAAAACACATCGGTCACATCAGGTCACTCCTCCTAAACGTCCTACACGTCTTCTTCCTGGATTCTGGTGGGGTGGAGGTGGTGACGGAGCGCTCGCTGCCGTTTAGGTGAAAGATTTCACTCTTAAGTTTCAATTCACTTCCTGTACATGGAGAAGATTCGCGAACAGTGACCATACCAGACACCAGAATTTCATTTGGGCCGATCTACAAGGTCTCAATTACGGGGGGATGGGATGCATCGTGTTTCTAGCTATCGTTCAGCTACCGCTTGCATTCAAAATATTTGCCATCCAATGAATATAAGTGTGCAAACTGATGTCCAGCTGTGCAAAATGTGAAAATGAACCATGCTGTAAAGAAAGGCCTCGCTTGCTGTTTGGACATCAGGTTGGAATGGAATGATGCATTCATGTGTTTTGGGGACGTGAAGGGAAAAAAATGCGGAGTTAATGTAGATTTGACAGCTGCAAGAAGGCTACAAATCAGCGTTGAGCCAGGGACGGCGAAAACAGCTATGTAAGCATAGTTCAGTAAGTATGTGGAGTCAATGCACTTTACACAACTGCTGCAGCTGATCCACCACGGAGGAGCACTTCACTTTGTGGCTCTTCTTAACTGACATTTTAAAACCAGGTTGGTTTAACATCTTTCCAGCTCCATATTCTCGGTTTCCTGACAGCAAACGCTAAAAGCCTGAGGTCAGGAAGTTGCTTCGGCGCTAAACCCAAGCGCCCCCCTGGGGATACGTAGTTTCGGTCTCCACCCTATTCCCACTCGGCAGCATGTGATGCTCACCTCCCGCTATTAGACACAGCATCAGTGCAGCGTGAAAAACCCAGCCCAAGTGCTTTGAAGGCGCCACCCCCCCCCACCCCCCGGGTCGATGGAACCACAAACTTTAACGTCCAAGCGAAGAGATCATTGGATTATGAGGAGGGCTACACCCAGATGTCGTTTTCACAACCAGCAATTGACACGGGGTTTATTTGGTTATTCTGTGAGGTACCGGAGTGAAGGGTATCTGGAGTTAAGGGGTGTTTGCTTGTGTCTAACTACGCTACATAAACATCGAAGTAAAGGAGCTGCAGTTAGACTGGAGGGAAAAAAATCAACAAAATAAGATTGTGCCAACTTGTAATATGATGGCTCCTCCACTCACACACTGAGCCAACTGCACCCAGGCAATAAAACGGCACAGAATTTCACCTTGGCAGAGTCCATTAATGCTTAGCAATTACAGAACTTAAAGGAATAGTTCACCCCAAAAGGAAAATTCACATTAACTACTCGCCCCTCAGTAGAAACGCCGCTGAAGAAAAGCATGGCAAGTCGGCCCTCGTAGTTTCATCCGCAGCTCCAAAACAAGCACCGAGTGTCCGTGAGTTTTCTTCAAACAGCTCGTGCAGCATAATCCAAGTGTTTTGTAGCCAAATGATTGCACCGCGGGTCCAAAAAGTCCCAACACCGACCGCATTATCGGCCTATATTTCCCTCACCGCCATTGCGTTGCTCTCGAACGCGCCAAGAGTCACTTAGCTTGGCGCACCCCGCGGCGCTCTGGGCCCCGCAGTGCAGCGGTTTGGCTACGAAACACTTGGATTGTGTGTTTTGTTTTGGCGCTGTGAGAGACGGCGCCGTGAACTTCAATAGTCTGGACGAAAGCTGAGACGGGACCGCTGGGGCGAACTCGCCCTGTTTGCTCTTCGTATGAACTTCAGTGGAGTTTCGACTGACACGGATGAAGAGCTTATGACACATTTTGGGTGACAATTGGTTCAAACAAATGAAGCAACAATAATATATTTTTATAAGTGTGAAATAATCAGAACTTATTGTGAGTGCAGTAATAAAAGGTCTCAGTGTAAACAACCATTATAGGTGCACTTGTGCCTTTCAGGTACAGCTAACTCGCTAGCGGTGCCTGTTAGCATTACACTGTTACACTGCAAATCTTCCAGCGGTAACAAGCGTTGGTATAGAGTTAAATCAACACGGCGGACTTTGCTGTGTATTAATTCTCACCATTTTACAGCCTTACACAGCAAAAACAGTCAAGTCGACATTACAGGCATCATAAAAATACACTGTTTGGATGGGAACACGGTGTGTTTCCTGCTTCTCGCCCCTCTGTATCTATAGGGCACGATGGTGAAAGTGATACGTGGGCTTGCCTTGTCCAATGCAGTGAGAGAATATGGCTTCACGCCACCAGCGCTGCTGTATAGCACCGTAACCTTTATGATCTACCCTCACCGCCCCGCCAGCGGTCCAGCGTAGCATCAGGGTTTATACGACTCGCTAATGGAGGCCTGATGTCTCCTTGGCTTCCAACGCAGCACAATCCCATTAAGTTCTGGTGAGTGGGCACATACTCTGTCAGTGTGGGGCTTGTTTCTGCTGCTGCCTCAGCAAGAACTTTGTGAGGAGGGAGGCTGACCTCCTGCAGACGGCTAATGGAGACCAGGAGCTGCTGCTTCTTTCATTAAGGATGGACACCAAAAAGATGCTGCGTGTGTTGCATAGCTGGGCTTATTCACACTGTTCATAAATAATTTGATATCAGTGGAAAGCATCTCTGTCTGCACTGCAGATCGCTTTTGGTTTTGTTTGCTAAAAGCACTTTCTTAAATAAGCTTGGCTGTGGATCACGGTTCCCCCGACATGCAACATAAGAGTTTTATGTTCAAGAAGCAGATATGCCAGATTGTGGTGCAGCATTGGTCCCGTTGATGTCATTTGTAAAGGAGCCATCAAGTCAAGCGATCTGAAAGGCAACGTTTAAACTGTTCTTCTGCACATTAACCTCATAGCCTCATAGCCATTGTGTCATACCACATCCAAAGTAAGGGACATATTGAATGTGTCACTACCCAGACCCTTATTGAGCTCAGCACCGTGACTCCAGCGAGGAGGAGGAGGAGGAGGAGGAGGAGGAGGGGGGTGACACTCCTTAAGGAAACATCTCTGCGTTTGTTCCATCCAGCCAGGTTTGTGAGATGAGCTCAGCGGATCTGTTGAGTAACGGACTGGCGTGATCAAAGCCGTTCAGGGTTAGTCATGTGTGAGAGAGAGAGAGAGAGAGAGAGAGAGAGAGAGAGAGAGAGAGAGAGAGAACATCACAACCAGTGAGAGTTCAGCGGGTTGATATGTGACAGGTGAGCCGCAGCTGGGCTCCTGATGAAGAACACATGAGCCGGACTTCTCACGAGAGGACGAAGCCCGAGCAGACCCGAGTTCAGCTCTGCGAGACGATCTGGGTCCAAGTGGAAAACAATACGTACTACAGGGGGAAACTGCAATCATACAGCAGCCTTTGGGTGGTTCTCAAACTGGGGTCCTGGGAGCTCCAGGGGTCCTTGAAGGGCTCCGGGGGGTACCCCAGAAAAATGAGGAATAGTTTCATTTCAATATTATTTCACTCACTAAAGATGAGCTTACTTAGAGGATGTACAACAATGACTACTATACTCAGCTCTCACTCTCACCACTAGTCCCCCCCCCGCCCCACATACAGTTATACAATGCAATACTAAATCAACAACACCTTCCCCTATGGAGGACAAACTCTGTGGCCTTAATGTGTGTCTATATGAGGATCCTCCACATGAAACTATCCGACAACCCATAATACATTTCTTTGGTAATATACAGAGGAAGAGGTTAGGGAACACACACACACACACACACACACACACACTTGACAAATCAAGGTTCAGTTATTCCACCCCTTATAATAAAGCGACCCCCCCCTCCTCAGCTCACCTTTTGACCCTGATGATCTGGTCTCTCATGGGCTTGATGTCCTGAAAACTTTGCTGGTTGACCAGGCTGTAGACCAGGATGAAGCCCTGGCCGTTCCTGATGTAAAGGTCCCTCATAGAGGCGAACTGCTCCGTGCCGGCGGTGTCGAGGATCTCCAGCACCGACGGAGAGGAGTCCACCTCGATCTCTTTCCGGTAGAAATCTTCAATGGTCGGGTCGTACTTCTCTATAAATGTCCCGGTGACAAACTGGACCGTCAGAGCGGACTTTCCCACCCCGCCGCTACCGAGCACCACCACCTTATACTCCCGCATGGCGCACCGGTGTGGTTAGATCCAGCATGCAGAACATAAAGTCCTCAGCAGCGGATGAAGGAAACGCATCCCTTTGCTCAGACTCTCAGACTACAGGCATGTCACGCTGAGAGCCTGCAGTAAATGAGATGATCTGGTACTCACAGGCGGGCGGAACAGATCTGGGAGCATTTAGCCCTGAGATGCACGGCTACAGCCCTGTCTTGAAGGGACACCATTCCAGAGGCATCCATAATGCAATACGGCGCCGGTGTAGCAAAAATAAGACTGGCTATTATTAGAAATAACTGACTGGCACATCGTTTCATGTACCGAAAAACTGAATGCTAACGCTACATCTCTCTGTACAGTAGGGTACAGTGGAGCTGCAGGCACAGAGCCTATTTATCCTTGATGAGACAACAGCGCTGGGGATCCACGCCTCTGGAGTCGCTGCATCCAGTGGATGATGCTACAAATAGTCCTGAAAGGTAGGGGGGGCGATTAATGCCACAGAGAGGAGGAGGAGGAGAACCGCCATGACTAAGCTACTAGGAGAAGCATCTTCGTCATCATGGAGACTAAACTACTACAGGGTGTCTGCATGTATTACATTATATTATCTAAACTTAAATTCAGTTTTAGAGTTTTAAAAATGTTGTGGTTTCTTTGTGCGCTGTTCATCCATTGAGGAATTAGTCCAGTCATGCAGATCACATGACCATATTCTGACAGGTCTACAGTTGTTTTCTAATATTTTATTATGGAATGAAAAAGGTCTTACTTACTTAGTGTCACTGTCTTAAACTAAGTTACTAGGACAAGTGTGGAAAACAAGTCAATAGGAGAAGCACTGTTGTGGAAACCAAAGTACTAGAAGTGTAGTAGTAATCATGGAAACTAAACCACAAAGTAAGGTAAAAATAAACAACACTATGGCAAATATAGTCTACATCAAATAATTACAGGTATTGTCATTTTGACAATAGTAAGGAGGACTGGACCGGACCGGCAGCAGGGACTGACTGCTAGTTTTGGGGCCAGAAGCTGACCTGGTATTGGAGCTGAAGGTTGATCTGGAAGAGATAGCGGGAGGTGGACCGACTGGGCGGGAACACAGCAGTTGATGTGTTTGATATTATGTTAACAGATGAAATGGCGTGCTAGCCAGTGAACTCCCCTGTCTCTTGTCTGTCATGGCCCCAGGAGTAGCGAGTGCACTAGTGTCTTATTCGAAACAGTGGCATGAATTACCCCTCGTACATTTGCTTAACTCCATTGCATTAACTAGCCTGATATGGAAGATGCAGAGTCGCTGCCCATCTTTCGCCGCAGGCTGAAAAGCCACCTCACCTAACTAGCTAATTTATTGCACTATTACCTTAGCACTGGTTATGCTTGTTTAGGAAGGAAATGCACTTACGATTTCTGGTGACTAGTAGTTCTCTTACCTACCTATGTTGAATTCACTTATTGTAAGTCGCTTTGGATAAAAGTGTCTGCTAATGACTGTAATGTAATGTAATGTAATTTAGTGGGAATGAAAGTTTTCATCACACATTAAGGCATTCAAGGTTTAAGATTAGCAAAACCCTACTTCTCAACCAGGGTTCGGTCCTACTTGAATGCAACCATTTACAGTAGCTTTAACACTAGTCATAACTCATTTAGTATTTGCAGAGGTTTTAAATTTGTGAGCCACTGCAGAATATAATCTGCTATTTAATCTTTTACATGGAGGCTGCCTGTATACCTTTAGGGCAATGGTTCCCAAAGTGGAGTCCAGGTATCACCAGGGATCCTTGAGAGGGCTCCAGGGGGTCCCAAGCAAAATGAAGGAATATCTTAATTTCACTCCCTGGAAGGTAGCACAATGAGAGAAAGCACAAGGATGACAGTTGTGATCATATATTTTACTCTCCACACCTCATCTACAGTACAGACAGTTACAGTATATAATCCTGTATCAAGTCATATAAAACAACAAAAATCTTCCCCGATGGGATTCCTGGGACACAAGCTCATTCAGTGAGGGTTTGTGGTTTAATACGCATCTGTTTCGGGGTCCTTGATATGAAAACGTTTGGGAACCCCTGATTTAGGGAATGCAAATATTGCCGACTGCACTTTCCCCCATGATGCAGTAGAATCGGGACTGTGACTGTATCGGGATCAAACTCTTCAACTTTGATGTCCACAAGGATTTTAAGAGACCTGAGAGAAACGTGAAGTACATTAAAGGTCGACACATGAAAAAATTCCTTTAATTTTCTTTATTTCTTTCTTTCAATAGATTTTACACTATCTTGCTGGAACCAAAGAAACATTTGACTATAGAAACATAAAACAGCACAAAATATATGCAAAAAGAAAACACTGAAAATGATTACATTGAAACTATAAATCCAATGAGGGTCTTGTTGTCAATTTACGTTTTGTTTCTGTCTTTACATTGTAGGTAGGATACACTGCAACAATGATGGCACAGGCAGTCACAATTCATAACCTGCAGGCCCCAGTGTAGTGCCCTCTACTGGCTAAAGCGGTCAACAACAAGCTCCAGGTTGGGGTTCCCAAAACACCTCGACTCCTAACAGCATCTCTGTTCCATTGTATGGCAACGGGACAAAAAAAAAAAAGATCTCACTACCGATTTGGGAAACCATGGCCCTAACCAGGAATAGAGACCAATGATCACTGTGTTGCAGGCAATCCTTTTGGCCTTGCGATGAGAACCTAAGACCTTAAAAAAAAAGTATTTTAGATATAAAGGTATATATTTGAAATGAAACTGAGAAGTCATTTGAGTAGAGAGACCAGTTGTACAGTCTTTCTTTAATATATTTCTTAAGAACTCTTAAAAACGTAAAACCTTAAGCACGATGGACTCAAGATAAGGCAAAGTGTTTGGATAAGCTGAGTCTGCTCAGTTGACCAACTGCTCAGAAAGTGCTTACATTTTTCTTTTTTTTTTACCATCAGTCAGTCATTGCCAACACATTTCAAAAACATTACATCTCAAGAGGATTCCATACACAAGGGCATTGTGGGTCACCAAATGAGGACATTTTGTGTACAGACATTTTTTCTGTTTTTCAGTATAACTAGAAACATTCAGTATGTTATCATTTAGTAAGAAAAAAAAATACTTTTTTTCCCATGCAAGATGCTCAATTAAAGTTATTCACCGGTAGTAACTGGCTGTGATCGATAAACAGAATTACTGAACTACTAGGGGAGCAGTAACCTCTAAACCCTTAATGGATATTAAAAACAGATGACATCTTTAAACAATACGAAGTGCAATCCTTAACTCTAGTGATACATATGCCTCGAATAAAATGTGTGGAACCGCGAGGTCCTTTGTCAGGGGAATAGTTGTACATCTGAACGTATTAATTTATAGATTATTTACTTCTTTTATATATATAATCTATGTAACATTGATGACTTAATATCTATTTAAGTGTTACAGTTACAGCTCTATAGAGGCTGTTATTCGCTAATGAAAATATTAGGTCATTGTCTCAATGAATAAGAAATGTTCATATCTTCTTTACAATCTAACTTGTTTACAGTGTTCTAGCAAAAAGAAAAAGAATCAACTTAACAATGTCATTTACAAAAATACCGAACTTTAGTAGTTGCAACTTTTGGTTGCCACAGCAACAACTTAATATTGTTATGAAATACTATACTAGAGTGAAAAGTACATCTTTTTTGAAATTTTCTTCTCTTTTTTTTGGTAAAATGTCATCTATACAATAAACATTTTTTTTTCAACAACACAAGCAACTCTATAGCTATGCTCGTTACTGCAACAAGATCCAGTAGCTTTCTATTGGTGGATTATCTTTTAAATCCCACCCCCTGCTCTTGTGCGACTTCTCATTCGCTGACCTGACAGGTTAGACCTTGAGGTGACCGACCGTGCAGAACGCAGCACAGCTCAATAAATTACATTCATTTCAAAATAGAATAGTTTACAACATTGTTTTTGACTAAAATTTGACCAAGAGTAACATAAGATAAATTACAACAGAATATAACTTTTACCACCTTCCACAATCAAATATTACATACAAACCGTAATGCGTGTGAAGAAAACCAAAGTGAATGAAAAGCAAAATGAGAACCTGAGAGTGAGGCCCTGCACCTCACCCTCGCTCAACCGAAGGTATGACTGTGGATTGTCGATGTTAATCAAGCACCATGAAAGTACATCATAGTTTTGATAGGAGAAATGGAAAATAACAGGTTTGTTTAGTATCACATGAGTTAAAACACGCGTTCATAAAACACTTGAGCAAATAATAAAAGGGTTGGTCTAAAACGTTGCAATAACATGTTTTACCATCTTGGCTAAAAATAACTGATTGTACTGGAGGTGGGCGGGGGGAGGGGAAAGGGGGCGGGGTCCAAACATACTTTGATAGTACACACAACACAAACTTTAAATAACTTTGAATACATTTCTAGAACCATGAATATAAACTCTCAAAATAAGAGACACTTTACATACATTACACAGTTTACAATACATTTTTTTTTTTCTGAATTTCTCACTCATGTTCCTCATGTAAACTACTCAAACCATGGTAAGAAACGATGGTACACCATGAAAGTCACCAGACATTCTACAAAGCTATTTTGATTTGTCGTTTTGTTTTTGTCTCTTTTCTTTTGTCGCGTTAGATAAAGTCACTTGTGATGTTAAAGGACAGTTACTAGAAAACTGTGTCAGGACTCCGATAACAGCACGTGAAATGTGATGTCTTTCCCATAATTCCATGTAGCGTTTGACAGATTTTGGATTAGTGTGTTGTTGTTGTTTTTTTTTCGTGACTTTAAAGTGATACACTCTGGATGCATGTGGTGTTTATGAGCATTTTTTAGGCACTTCTACAGTTTTCTCGAATGGAACAGGATTATCGGTGATAGCAGGGTTGGACAGGACAACCGACAGTCACAGATAGCCCTCCAGTCAAAGTTCAAGTCATCTTTTGCTTGACGAGGAGATCGTCAAATGCACCGTTTTTTGAGTCTTAGCACTTAAATCCCCTGAACCGTCCTGCCAGGCCTGGTGTTCTCATCACCTGGTAGACCCCAATGGAAGTCCCAGTCTGCCGGCAGACCATCAGTCTCCAGACACATACTTGAACACACACACACACACACACACGCACACACACACGCACACATACACGCACACACTCACACACGCATGCACACTCACGCGCACACACACACACACACAAGGCTTGGTATGTCTGGAACTAACCCATAAGCTTTGTTAAGCCCTTGGCACAGACCCGAGCCTTTAGGCTTTTCGGTAATGGCCACTATCTTCTCTCAACACTGAGCACTGTTCTCCCCTGTCCCAACCACATGCACAAATCTGCACACAATCTATCCCACCACCCCTCCTAAACAGAAAAATCAACCCAGCACCAAAACAAATAAAATGGGATCGGGGTAGGGGGGTCTTAAATGGGGGAGGGGGTCTTACTCGGGCAATGGCAAAAAAAAAAAAAAAAGCATTTAGCTGGATGTTAAAAAGTGCCTCTGCTTTCTTGCAGGTCGATTCCACCAACTGCTTCCGCCAGTTGTGAAGCGTTTGGCAAGATGTTTCCCGGAGACGAATCGTTGGCAGGAGGTTTCAGAAGATGAGCTTTTTTTGTGTCCTTTTTATCATGGCATCTCAACGGTGGTCGGGGGGGAAGGGGGCCGCAGTGGAGCCCTCACAAGGACAGTCACATTAAGAAAACATGAGCCTGTCTGCCGCGAGAACATTCAACTTTGTGGAGAGAAAGCGGAGAAAACCCTGCGGAAACAAAAAACCCTCTAGCTCGTCATCCCTCGAAAGCGCCAGGTGCATTGGTGTGGTTGTGCACAAGTTTTCGGTGACTCTTCCTGTGACTCTTATCACTCCAATACTAAACACTATATTTCTCATACAGTGCAAATCAAGCATCTCTTTTTTTTTTTACTAACCGAAGGATGAACTTTGTGCAGAGGTTTTAAAACAAATATGAAAAGAGAGGGGACCCACGGTACTTTGAGAGAACAATCATTAAAATGACCTCACCGTCTCTATAGTGTGTCGGCTATGTATGTAGTACTGTACATAAGAATATTTTTGATATTTTTTCATGGTAATAGTTTTTTTTCTAGCAATACATATATAGATTTTTTTTTCTGTGTGTATGTTACACCGGCACTGCAGTTCTTATGGTTAAATTGAAGTGTTACACTCTTAGCATGCAGGTTGCTGGACCTCTATGGGAGAGGTAAGGTAGTATTTACACAGGGGCTGTTTTGGGTTTCCTAGTGCAGCTTCATGACACTCCATTCCTTTCCTGACACTTACTTCAGGATGATCTGGAGGAAGGAGAGAGAGAGAGAGAGAGGTAGGTGGAGACAGAGAGAGAAAGAGAAGGAAAGAGAAAAGACACAAGGAGAGAGAAATTTAGTTCACCTGTCAAAAATAAACTTTTCTTAATTCACCAAATAAGCCATTCTGGTCAGAAGTGTACGTCATGTAATGTAGATGTGATGTAAGGCAGTGCCATGGTTCAAAAGATGCTCTTGTGATGGTTCATTTCAACTGAATAAACCATGAGTCCACGTTATGTGTAGTATATTTCTGCTTCAGACCTGAAGTGAAGTCAAATAGGGTTTAGTACTCTTCATGGTTTCCTTTAACCGACTTAGGCACCAGATGGGTGGGGCTTACTACACAGGATAATACGATGTGTGCCAGAAAGTTTAGACAATCACAGTCAATTAATAGTAATTTTTTGTGACACTATCGGAGTTGTCCAGATGCAGAAAACCCCACCTGACTGGTGTTTGGTGCAGATGAGAGCAAAGAGCATTTGACCTCTCTTCAGAAGAAAAAGGACTAAGCTACCATGAAAGAGAGAGAGCAAGAGAGAGCGAAGAGAGAGAGAGAGAGAAAGAGACAGGCAGAGAGATGAATCTCTGCGAGGCGTGAGACAGGTAGAGGCGCTGCTGGCTGCCGTCACGATGTTGCCACTGGCAGCAAGCCGCCGCAGAACAAAGCAGCATGGTGCTTGTTAATGCCCAATGCCAATAAAGGACAGACGCCACTGGTCGCATCACACATCACAGAAGGTCACCACAGTTTGACTCTGCGTGATGTGCACGGGCTGAGACAAAAGCCAGTACAGGTACAGAAATAGGAAAAAATGTATTTGCAAATACATTTTTCATGGTTTGTTTTTGCCTAATTGGGTGCCAGATGGGTGGGATTTGCCGCATAGGACAATACACCCCACCCATCTGGTACTCCAGGCAGGTAAAAACAAATGCTAGGAATTATTTGCAAGTATGATTTGGCCCACATCTGCTGCAGTAATACCAGCAGCATGCTGCAGTGACACGTACATGCAATAAAACGCAGCCCTGAAACACGTAAGGAAGATGGCGCTCGGAACAATTAGATGGTAGATCGTGATGATGTGGAGTGATAAAGTGTTGTCCAAAAGGTAGTGGAAACAGATTTTACTGAGGTTTGACGTGTCGATTTTTCACAGATGAATCATCAGATTGCGTAAATGCGCTGAATCTTGATCAGTCTGTTAATAATAACAATAATAATAAGTCCCTCCACAGGGAGTTGAGAGCACAGGGCTTCAATGTTTTCCTCAAAGACACAGGGGCTTGAACCTGTGTCCTCCAGGTCCTCCTCCCTACTCTCTTATTCTGTACAAATTCAACAAACTATCTACCCATCAGCTCGCTAGCAAACCTGACAACCTACAACCAATAATGCAGGTAATGCATTATGTATGCAGGTGTGTGTGTATGTATTGCACTATTCAGACAGTAGAGGGCACTGCAACTTCACAGTCGCTTCAGTGAGAGCTGTGACATTGCCGGAGAGGCTAACGCTGTTAGCTTGGCTGATATGACCAGGGACAGGGAAAAGCGTGATTGGTGATTTTTTATTTCCTGTAAAATGAAGATGACAGACCAGGGTGATCAGAAGGTCATGGACTCTAATTAAGCAGAGCAGAAAAAATCATTGGCCTGCTGAACCCAACATGTCTGTGTGTATGTACCGTTGTTTCTCCCCCAGTTTTTTTTCTGGGTGGGGTGACAAGACCTCTGAAACAGCATTTAGACTGTGTGACACTAACAGTCTCCATTGAATCTCCATTATTTTAGTCGGAGTAGCCTCTAGGTCTTCTCCTTTAGAGCGGGGGGTAGAAAAAAAACATGGGTAACCAACACAAAAGTTACAACACAGGTACGAGGGTTTACCGCCGTGCCCATTTACCGTGCTCATTTTGACACTGCCCAGGACGTCGGTCTAAAGAGCCAAGTAACAGTTAATGTGCTGCTAATTCCTAATGCTAACCAGCTAGCATCAGTACAAACACAGTGTCGATAGGATTTACGGCTGCTTGGAAGCTCACAGTTTGAACTAAGAGGGCGTTTTCAGCAAAAACAATCAAGTCGGCAGCATGTGTGCCCTTTAAAAATAATGGTCTTTACTCTCAAACAGATAGGAGGGGATGAGGAGCTAGATCGTAGTAATGTATGCAGTACGGCTGGTCATTTAAGGTGTTTACTGTGTCCTAGCAAGGAAGGATCTGGAGAGAGAGAGAGACAGATGGAGACAGACAGAGCGAGGGCTGACGTCAGTGTTTCTCCGGTTCCTTGTCCCACATGCATTTTTAAAGAGCAGCTCTGCTTCCTGCTGCTACTGCTGCTGCATGCCAATTACAGGAAGGGATGGTGACTCACAGGAAGTGCACACACCGGTGGCCGACGAGGGGCAATAGAGCACAAGGTATCTAGCTGGTGCCTCCAGTTAATGATGAAGGGAGAAATCGCTGAGAAAACGTTTTCACATTTGCGAGGGGCCAAGTGGAACCTGGCGCCAACACAGAGTACGAAGCGCACTGCAGGATTGGGGACAATTCACTTTCAACTGGATCAAATCAAAACCTGCTATTATTTGGTTACTGAGAACGTCCATGCACAATTATTTAATTCAAGATAGGATATTAAAACTTTTTTTTTTTTTCATTTCAAAATCAATCCAATTGTTGAATTGAGCCAAACCCTGAACAACCCCTAACACGAGCTGGTATCTTAATAGGAGGACAGTATTGGGCTTTTATTATCTGGGTCTATTATTATCTTCTTCTGTAAGATCAAGTAAGGTAGTATCAACCTTGTAATGCACAACACAACACTACACATTTAAAAAGGAAAAGTGATGGAACTTGAGGATTTTGGTCTCCGGCAGGTGCCTTGAATTTCCTGCCATTTCCAAACCATTTCCACATCCCCTCAAATTCAAATTCTAACAATTGTGAAAAATGTTGCAGTAGTTGGGTCTGAAAATTACAATGTTGTGGGCAAGTGAAATGTTCACCTGTGGATACACATCACCCCTGATCTGTTAATCTATGTGTACAGCAGAGCCCTCAAGCCCCCTCTATAAAGAACAGGAAGGAAAATGATTGCCAGCTGCGTGTGGCCAGAGTGCCGGCATTGTGTTGTAATTTCCAGGTTTAAAATGGGGCACACATGCGTCACACTGGCATTCAAGCACGGCCCTGCTTCCCTGGCTCCTGCTGATACACAGCAACGGGAGAGCCGGCGATCAGAGGCCATTTTTAGACGGCTTCCACGATCATTTTTACTGTCTCCGCTTCACCCTGGCAAGCGCAGTCCAGAGACTGTTTCCTTGTGTGATTTATTTCCCCCTTTATCCCGCAACCAGGAAGAGGGAAGACGGTGAAAAGGGGGAGGCAAATGCAGAACCAAGATCCAACATGGCGCCTGTGAGAATGGTACAGACCGGCTGGAACTGCTGAGGTTTGCTGCAGTAATTGTATGTATTTGTGTGAATGTGTGTGTGTGTGTGTGTGTTTGCGCACGTGACGGTGTGTGTGTTTGCATAGCACACAAGCAATACAGATGACGTCCCTACTGCAGATGGAGAGGCTTATTTGACAACAAGAAAGTGGAAAATAAAACTTAAAACAGAACATGCAAAAACAAAACCAGGAAGTAGTGCAACACAACACAACTACTACTTTGCAAATGTGGGAGCTCTGAAGAAGTGCTTGTTGGGTGTGCCCGTTGAGGCTCTGGCACTGATGACACGAAAATGTATGGTATTTTACTGGAAATACACACTGTACCGGCATCAGCACGCTCAGGTAGCCCCTTGCTTTAAATTCAAGGGGAAACACCCACTCACACAAGGCTTTACTGCCAGTGTGAGCTCGCCCAGTGCAGGCGAGTGGATGTGGAGGGCTGGGCGTGGGCTAAGGCTCAGCTGCAGGTTATCGCAGCTCACTATTAAGGCAGTACTTATTCAGAGCTCCAGGGACTGATGAAAGAAAGCTTTAAAAGGAGCAAACCTGATTGGCTGGTGCTGTTGCTGCGTAGGGGACACTTGTGGCAGGAGTTGTTGCTGCAGAGACAGTAGCAGGCGTAGCACTGTACATCATTGGGACTTTTTTTGGGGAGGGAGGGTGGGAGAGGGGAAGTGGGGGAAGGGAGAGGGTAGAGGAGGAGGAGGAGGAGGAGGAGGAGGGAGGAGAGGGGAGGAGGTGGAAGCAATGGACAGGTAGGTGGAGCATTATGGTAACCATGGCAACAGTTGTGGCGTGTGTGTTGCGACGGTATCATTTGTTGTTGTTGTTGTTGTTGGTGGTGGTGGAGGTGGATGTTACAGAGCGCCAGCAAGCCATCGTTAGGGTTACACCGGCAGATGGCATGCAACCATTCACAATGCAAAGCGAGGAGGAAAGAAAGAAAGAAAGAAAGAAAGAAAAAGAAAGCATGGGAGGAAAAAAAAAAAAAAAAAAAGAGGAGAGAAGCTGATTACAATCACAAGTAAGGAAATTTAGATGGAAAATCAGTTTGCTGTTTTTCCCAGAGAAAATGATTTCAATGAATCAATGAGCTTTTCGGCAGTAGGGATGGGACTTTTGACTTTTAAAATGCCTTTTAATCCGTAGGTGTCAGTAACAGTAGGCCATATTTCACAGAGGTGAATTTAGTTCAAACCATCATTTCTATTCAGTATTTCTACCATCGACTCGTGTATGACCAAACATTCCCATCCCTTATTAGCAGAATCGAATGTTTCGCAATTTGGTTCAAATAATTTCTCTGGGAAACTGATTTAAATTTCCTGATCAACACAGTACAGCAAACCGACAACATCTAGCCTACAGCTGAAGAACAGATACATTTAGAGTACAGTCTGCAGTATTTTTAATCATTAACACACTGGGTATTGGCAGGAAAAAAAAAGTAAGTATTAAGTAAGTTCAAGGCCCAACTGAAAGTCAACTCTTTCAGGTGCTACAAAACAGGACCTAAAGTGTACATGTGATTCATATCGATACCAGGACAAAAGAAACGGACAGCTGGAAACGTTGAATTTTCTAATGCACATTTTTAAAACACTTTGTTACAGACACTTTGTCACCTGCAAAGGGCTGTGGACGTCGCCCACTCCCCCTCCAACCTTCAATCCCCCACCCATCTATATCAAAGAGTGTGTGAGAGAACAAGGGAAGGTCAGGACCTACCAAGACTGCTAGCAGGAGTCATGCACAAGACTGACCCTGTGTGGCCATGCAGAGAGAGAGAGAGAGAGAGAGAGAGAGAGAGAGAGTGGGAGAGAGAGAGAGAGAGAGTGGGAGAGAGAGAGAGAGAGAGATGGGTTAATTGAGAGGGAGGAGAACAACAAGGTTAGACAAGACAAAAAAGCTTGGAGATTGCACTGTTAAGAACAACATGCCCAGTGGACAAAATTCACAAGCGGGGCGGTCCCCCCCGTATGGATGCCATACAGTGAGTAGGGGACGTCTATACAGTATTAGTGGTGGAATATTGTTCTACATACACAAAGCAAACTGAGGTAAATGATCTGTCACATTTTTTAGTAATAAATAATAATAATAATAATAATAATAATACATTTTGAAACATTTTGAAACAGCCATACTCAACTTTTAACATTTGACTGGTTGAAAAAAGGAAGAATTCGTTTAGCTTTTCAGGTTTTCTATGGCCTCTTTTAAATGGCTGCAACATACATTTGTGTATATGCAGCAGAAAGTTTATAACAGATTTTGACTGATACATTGATTTTGATTTGAGGCAGTGTATAATACAGTCACACGTATAGAAAAAAAGAGAGGAGAGTGAAAAAAGACTAAGTGGGGAGTCCAACACAGATGGGAGACGTTAGTGGCTAAAGGTTTAAGGAGGTTAAAGAGCCAAACAGCAGCATCATGCACAGGCTTCCCACCCGATCTGGGTCCAATAGTACCCTCAAAAGATTCCTGCCTGTTTGTTTTAACCAGCTTAGAGGAGCAGATGGGTGGGGTTTACTGCATAAGGCCAGTTCAGAGATGTTGTCAATCACAGCAACATATTACACAGACTCTGTGTAATTGTCAGACATTTCTGGTACTCATTGTTTTGGCCTCCACCCATCTGGCACTCCAAGTTGATTAAAACAAATGCTAAGAATTATTTGCCAACATGAATTTGACCCAGGGCTGCTTCCCACGCACAGGTACAGAGAGGGAGGGATGAACGGTGGAGGTAGAGGGGCTGTCAGGCATCATACACCACAGAGAAATAAAAAAGACGGGGAGGTGGAGAGACAGAGGGAGCAAGGGGATAGGAGTCCTGTCCTCGTGACTCAATGCGGCTAGAGGCTAATGCATTAGCTGCAGTTAACTCATTTAGCAGGTAACCCGAGGGGGCCTAAGCTACTGTTAGTTTCACTGCGTGGAAGAGACAGCGAGGGCATTTTGTTTTGGAGGGGGGGAGCAACACAGAACTAAAGAGCAATACGGGAACAGACCTGAATTAATCTAGGAAAATCACTCTTTCAATTTGTTTTTCAATAATATCGATGTCTGTCAGGAGAGATTAAATGGCTGGCTTTGCTAATACAATTAACCATTATTTTCTTCAAAAGGATTATTGTTTTTCTACAGAGCTACATAGTCCTAAATAACCTTCTATTGCTACAACGTGGCTCGTTCTGCTGCTTCTTTGCTTGGACATTGGAGCGCCAGGTGTATCATATTCAGGTGGCAATATATCAGCCAAAAACTATCGTCTTTTATTCCGCTGATCAAAGCGTATTTGTTCCTTCCACCTGGCAGCAATTACATGTTTATATAGGCAGGCGCTAGATCAAAGTTCATCAGAATAGTTGAAACGTTATCACACACACAAGCACAACAGAGGAACGATAGAGGATTCAAAAAAATGAGGTTCTGCCCATAAACTAAAGAGAGACATCATTGATCATGAGAAGTTCTCTGGTTTGAAACTCTGAAATCCCTCGGCAGATGTGCCTGAGATGAATTTATGAGGGATAGAACATCTGTATTTCTGTGCGTTGTGTCTGGGTGTGCCTGTCTGGGTACAAACGAGTCCGTCTGGGTCTGCGTTTGTGCGCCGCGTATCTATCCGTCGTATGCTCTTACCTGTGGGAAAGAAAGCGGGCTGCTGGAGCTGTGCGTTGGCCAGAGCCTGCTGGTAGTGCAAAACACTGGGGTTGAACAGGGAGCTCACCCCGTTGCTCTTCTCAAGTGCTTGTCTCTTTGGTAGGGGCTGGAGGACGTGGGGAAACGCCTGGCCAGGGAAAGTCACACAATACAGGGAGAGATTTTAACTGTACAATTAGCAGAGAGGTCAACACTGACACTTTTATAATCTGTTATTTGGCTATGCACAGCACAACAAGGTAAAAATGGCAACTTACTGTAACTATCACAAGGACAATGAGGAACTACATACTAGCAAGGCAATCATCAACAATACATTTAGGATAACAGTGTGATAATTGGAATTAATCTAACATTACGTTGTTGTGGATGTTAATTAAATCGATGTGCAGTACACTAAAATCCATAATTGCCACTGGTGATTATAAATGGTGTATAAATACATATATTTTACAGTGTCTTACTGGGTTTCACAAAAACAAAAGAGCCAACTTAAATTTTGTGAGTGGCTACAGTACAATTAAAGAAGCTACATGCAAAGCAAAAGGTGAAAGGTCAAAGTACCAGGTCTACAGTTGCCTCGAGGGGTCGCTTCATTGCTTTGGCAGTCGACTGAGTCTTTAATTAGCAGGCAGCGAGCACATGATGGCAGTGGGCCAATGGGATTCAAGCGTATTAACATACAGGTAACAGCAAGCAGAGGTGCGTCATGGGGGACAGCATTGCATTGTGGATAGGTGAGAAGGAAAAAAACAAAAACAAAAATAATCTGAATGCAAGTATACCACATACAAAACAATAGGCATGCACATAAACAAAAAATTGTTTTGTTTTGTTTACTTTAAAGAAACATTGCTACTTTTTTGAATTAGTACAAAAGCAAAAAAAAGCATCTACATTAATCTTTGGTTAAAAAAAAAAGCAAGATTCTATGATGTACTTAAAACTACTGGGAAAGCATTTTTAGTAGTAACGTAAACTACCTCTGAACAAGTAAATCAACTCTTTTACATCTACGCAACAACAAAACGTAGTAGGGCAAACACAATTGATATCGACTATAGATGTTGGGCTGAAACCTTACATGAGATCTGAACAGAGGTTCTCAGCAGATTTCAAGCCAAAACCACAGTCCTATACACACACAATAATTACAGTGCTCCTTGAGGACTCTTTTAAAAAGATACTTGATGGTGAGACGTGGTTTTGGGCCTGAAGTGACCTACACAACCATGACAGACTGGGATGTGAGTGACCTCTGATCTTATTGTTACGCTGCCCTTACAACTGGCAGTAAGTACTGGACACATTTGTGTGGGCAGGTTTTAACTAAACTATTACTTGTGAGAGGCTGATGAGGTGCAGCTACAAGCTACGATCACATCCTTTCCTGTAGTGGCATCGGCTCACCGTGTAACATCTCATCTAGTGTTTGAAATAAGTGGTAAATCCTCAAACCAATACTGCACCATGAGGCAATGTGACTTGTTAAGTGTGATCGATGAACTCGGGGAGGTGACACAATGTGAGGTGACAGTATCTTAGTCGTAGTTTAATCACAGAATGTGGAGCTCTGTTTATTCTTTACGTTCCTCCCAGATTCAACTTACTTTAAAATCTAGGAGCAATTCATATACACGGATGTTTACAGGATGTTAAGGATTATCAATAAATGTTAGGTGATCATTTAAGCTTCCAGTTTTTTTATTTTTTCATTATTCCAACTTTTGAATGAAACATTTAATGGCATTGCTGAAAAAAAAAAGAAAAAAAAAAGATGACAAAGATGTAATGAGCACAGCACTTAAGGAGCCCATGCACAAGCCTTTTGCTTCATGTATGTGGATTTTCTAAAAAGTATATAAAAGTATATCCTATTATAGAGAAACGATGCACCGCTGATGCAGTGTTAACAGACTGAAACATTATGGTTAGTTCAAATGGGAGATGCTCTTTGAGACTTGCATGAAAAGCAGAGGTGACTGCATTCAACTTGCGATGAGGAAAAAGATCACAGCGTGGCAGGCAAAAGATAATGTGGCACAGTAACACGATACTATATAAACACTAGGATCTTCTCACTGCAGCTGTATCAGTTAATATGTAATCTTATCTGCAATAAACTCCAGTCTGGGGAAAAGCCTATTTGTTTCAGATTAAAAAAAAAAGAAAGCAAAAGTGAATTATGGACAGTGATACTATCTATTTGCAGCAGTGCAGTGTAAAGTTTTTTATGGGGCTTTGCTTTGGGGGGGCTGAGAGAAAATTGGTTTAAAAGGTGCTGACTAAACAACTCTTTGTCCTAAGGTTAACCCCCTCACCTCGGCTCATAATTGTTTAACAATAAATGTGACCATCGGCTCATAAAGCAGATATGAGAAACAAAGGAGTATGAAGTATGGGGATGTGAGAGGAATGCTCTAGCATGGTTGGCTTACTCCTATTATTTGACGGTGCATTGTTTAGCTGGTTGTGTTAGAGTACCTTGTGTACCTTTAGGACAGCGGTGCTGACAAGTCAATGTCAGGTTATACTGACTTGGGGCTTTTTTTCTTTATTTTTCTTTATGCATGTTCCATTTTGTTTTGGATGTTTTCCTCTTTTCATGCAGTTGCTTTTATATACACAGACGATAATAACTAACCTGTGCTTACAGTCACCTTATCGTCCACACTGTGAACTTGTGGAGGAAGGACAGGGAGAGCAAGCAGCAATGGAGCAAGCCAATGAGAGGTATGTGCAACGCGAAAAGCATGCCCATGCCATGGGGGGGAAAAGTCAGTCAGCACATTGGCACAGTACAGGGCGTGTGAGTGCAGCAGCCAAACCACCATTCAAAAGAAGCCAGTCGGAGCCTGGGGGAGGGTGGGGCGCAGCCAAGACACGCCATCTAGTGTCAAATCCTTCTCTCCGTCTGGCTATCTGTCTGCATGACAGTCTGTCTGTCCGTCTACCTGTCTCTCTGTCTCCCTCTCTTTCTCAGCCTGTTGGGAGGATTTTTGCACCTAAAGGCAGAGGAGGGTAAACCCCACCCATGATGTCACCCTTGGCCACACACTCTCATCCATCTCTCTGATTCAATTTGCACTGATCTGCAGAGAGCTGCACTTATCATTGAGGGTGGGGGGGGGCGCGAGCCAGCCCATTGTCTTTGTATGAGCCAAGGGCATTGGAAAATAAAAGGGGACTGCGGCGAGATAATAACAGATTGTTGTGGCGGCATTATACTGATGCGTTTAGGTCTCACTAAACCCTGTTTATTGTATACAATGGCCTCACTTTGGGATGAGTATTGTTAGTGAATTGTATGCTAGAGTCCACTAGAATAAACCAGCAAAGGTGGGTATGTTTTATACAGTAATAAAGCAGTGCTCCACATTTTATGTTACTGTGGGTGTCAACAAAAACAGCATGTTGTTTGTTTGTGCATAGTGTTACCAAGGTGATTTGTAGTCACATCACGTGTGTTGACTGAGCCTATGTGTGGTAACTGTATTAAATGGATAGAATTGTTAACTGGTACAAAGTTGCTGAAATTTGATCTCTTAACTGCAAGATACAGGAGCCGTGATTACAGACTGCAGTGTAGTGAGTGTATGGCTCTGTTCAATTAGTGCCTGTACTACATTAATAGTAGTAAACTAGTTCATACTGCTGGACACACAACCTATCGCCAATTGAAAGACAATCTGTACTTTGTACAGTCAGGTAGCAATACCTAGATAACTAGGCAGAGGCAGCGTTGTACCAGAACCCTCATACTAATGTGAATCTTCATTACTTCATTTTTTGCACATAGTTAGTGTGTTTACTTACTCTTCCGCTACCGTAAAACCTCCAATAATAACATGTGTTCATTTGCTGCAATATAAAATTTTGTTATTGGTTATTTGATCCAGATCTAACAAGCTCTTGCTTCTTGTCGACTGTTCCGAAAAAGGAAAGAACTTGTGAGATTTGGATGTTTCCACCAAGACAAATACGTGTGTGTGTGTACCACTCAGTGTGGGTAGTAGCTAGGTAGGCTGCAGTGCTGTGCTCTCACCATAGCTGCAGCTGCGGCTGCAGCTTGCGCGGCCACGGCTGTCTGGTTGGCCTGGTGTTGGGCAGCCTTGATCTTGGCCTGCAGGTGGGCCGGGGGGTGGAAGTACTTGCACTTCTCGCGGGAGCAGCGGCTCTTGATGTAGTCCATGCAGACGGTGACCGTGTTGTCGCTGGTGTCGATCATGGGGCTGTCGCTGGGGTGAGCGAAGCGGCAGTCGGTCTCACCGCGAGCACAGTTGCCCCGCTGGAACTCGCGGCAAACCTGGGACCAGGAGAGGTGGATGGACAAACACAGGCATACACACATACACACACACACACACACACACGCAAAAAAGAAATCACAGATGCCAGCACACATACAGACACAAACACACACACACACACACACACACACACAACACACACACACACACACACGAAGTGTGAGTACTAGGTTTACATTAAAGCTTTCAATACATGTCAGGAAACAATCAGAATTAGAATGACTTTATTTGCTAAATACAACAATTTACTGTACATTCATTGAATTTGCTGAATACGGAAATTCTCTTTTGGTCTGCTGGTTGGGGCGCAGGGTCTGTGGTGTCCCCAGGTAGGGGTTAAGTACCTTGCTCAAGGACACTTTGCCAGGTATGGCCAGGTATGGATTGAACGCTAACCCTCCGGTTGGAGGAGGAACTCATCCTGCCACCCCAAAATTTAGGTGAGATTCAAACCTTTACCACTACACTATCTTGTCCTCATCAATTCTGCTTCTAAAGCAAATCTACTGGCAACAAGTTTCAGCAATGCAGAACTTCGGATACACATTTAAATACTGCATGGATAACAGGCTAACAAGCCATGTAACCAAAATAGCCATGTGTGCCAAACCCATATGACTCTGGACTCGCTGAACCAGTTAGAGTGTTCATCTGTTCAGTGTCATGGGCATAATCACAAGAGGACCTGCTTGTCACTTGCAATCTGGGACTGAGATGCACATGAGCGTGCACACACACACACACACACACACACACACACAGACACACACAGACAGTGTGTCCGCATACACCTAAACACACATGCCGCACTAAAGCACACATACACACACAAAACAACATGAGCGCGCGCACACACTCTCTGGCTTTGTGTGGGAGTGTGTACGTGTCTCAGAGGGATACTTTTTCATTAGAGCCAACTTCGTTCAGTTGCTAAGTGATAGCGCTCCCGGAGAAAAACACATACAGGCACACACCTACGCATCACCTCCAGGTCTTGGGGAGATTCTTGTTTATCTACATAAATGTAGTGGGAAAAAAACACCCCTTTATACACCCTTTCAAAATTACTGAGCCATTTTCATTCAGAGGAGACATTGTTTGCTGGGGGGCAGATGGAGATAAGCTGAAGTTGTTGTAATTGCCCCACTGTAACCATAGCAGTCTACCACAGACCACAGTATATACTGAGCAAAATTGAAATTGAAATCACTGTATTGTCACAGTCTCTGTTTCAGGAGGGTCGTGTTTCTGATATAAAAGCTGTAATGTAAGGCATAATGCACATTGAGGTGTCCATTAAATGATTTTCATATGGATAATGCTGACAACAGACGAATGTTGACACCTGCTTATACTATGTCTGTTTGCCAAAGATAAAACAAAGACTTGATTCATCTTCTCTAAGAAAAAAATAAGTTCTGCCTTTTTCACTGGTAACAAGTTACGTCCTGCTACTATTAAAGTCTGCTACTGCTACTGCATCTGCCAACTGATGAGCTGTTACATTTTTGCTCCTATGGACACAAAACGTCTTTGCACCTATCTTATTGTGAGATAATCTTGCTATAACTGATGTATTTTTATACATAGTAGCTACTGCAGTTACAAATTTCAGATGGATTTTTAAACTAGTCACACAATCAGCAGCATGATGTGAGATGTAAGTATGTTTCCATGGAGAGAGAGAGGACGACAGTTTTGTAAAATTGTTTTCATAAGCCTGAATTGCTTGGGTGGGAATTGAATGGGAGTTTTCAAGTCCCCGCACAATTCCCGAAATCCATTTATTCAACGTGAATTATTTGCCAGTGAAATGAAGTGCTCCAACCTCAAGAGTATCCATTCAGATCTTGGTATAAGGCCATTTATACAACAGGTAGTTTAATTCAAGCATTCTGATCAAAGGTCAAAGATGCCCTCCAAATGTGCAGCTCCCATAAAGCCGTGCTTTACTGGTTGCTATGCCAACTCTTGTGGTAACCAGGGAGCTATTTAGTGATTTTTTTATTATATGCATGCACACTATTTTGAAGAAAGTTGAATCAATTTAATCAATGTTGAAATATAGCATTGATTCAACATCAAATTAACACTAAAACAATATCAAATCAACCCTGCGTTATGTACGGCAGGGTTATATGGTGACTTGCCGGTGAAATACCATGTCAATCTCAGCTTCTTTCAATCTGAAACTAAGGCTGGGGACACACTTTTAAATTCCTGGCCGATTTTGAAAATGCATTGCATTCCACGTCAGGACAGATTTAACAGATTGTTTTGTCTCTCAGTCCCAAATATACTCACACTAGACGATTAGGTGAGGATGCGCTATCACACACTCAATGATATATGTGAGATTATGCTGCTGACTCCTGAAATGTCATGAGATCTCATGGGAACGTGTGGGGTCCAATGTAAATCAATATGTAGATACACCACGATAGTAGGTGTGACAGGCGGTGACAGCAGGAGGCTATCAAAGAGGAATCAATGTGTGTTCAATATACAGAGACTGTAGTTAGGCTAGTAGTTCATTATTATAATAAATGTAAACTGGGCTCTCATTGGCTATTGGCATGAGCTGAGAGTGAAATAGAATCCTGCTGTACTTAAAGCAGCGTTCATTTTATATTGTTACAATGTGAATTTGATGTTAAAGCAATGATTGAATTGAACAGTGATGATTAACTCTTTTTCAGGGTGCAAAACTGGTGTTGAATGTTGCGTTGAGGCATAAAAAATGAGCCTACATTGATTCAATGTTAGTCTGCTATCTGGGTAATAACCTTGAGGAGGCTCCGGTGCTGCAAACAATACTCAGCTGCACCTCATACCTACTGCACCGCCGTTGTTGCGTGGGTACATCGCGGTGAAGAACCCCCTCTCGGGTACTATTGCCGTAATGATACTTAGCGACCTCAAGGAGAACATTAGCTGTGATTTGCCGTCAAGCTTGTCTGAGAGGAAAAGAGCTGTGAATGGGTGGTTCACCTCCAGCTTGTCGGTGCGCAGCAGCTTCTGACTAGAGGAGCCGCCGGTCACGGAGATGGGTGGGCTGCCGGGGACGATGACGGGCGTGTTGGGCAGGATGTCGGTGGGCACCAGGCCCATGCTGTGGGACATGGGAGTCAGGTAGGGCGTGTAAGTCAAGCCTGCAGTGGAGCCCAAGCCCTGGCTGACTGGGAACGTCTGCTGTGGATGGAGAGGAGAGAGAGAATCACCCTACTAATTCATCTCTTCTCATTTTATTGGCACCTCTAACATTGTCATTGCTGTACTGTTAAACTCACTGCAGCAATATTTGGGTAATGTGTGTTAATACCTAGATTTAGATGTGGCTTTGGTAACACATGTCCTGAACCGGGGAGGTTAGAGGAAGTGGTGGGTGAAAACAGATGGTGAAAGGGTAAAGATGTCAAGTGATGGATGGAGGGAGGGACAGTGGGAAGTGGTGGGTGAAAAGCAGAGATAGGGCGGAGAGACGAAAGAGGAGAAAGAGATGGTAAGAGGAAAGAGACAAAAGGTGATGGATGGAAGGAGCGATTATGGAAAGTGGTGGGTGAGAAGGGAGAGCTGGGGTTTGAAAGATGAGAGGGAGAGGTGGCGAGACGGTGTGACGGGTGGAGGGAGAGCCAGGGGAGAAAGAGAGGGATGGGCTTGGGAGAAGGACAGGGAAAAGGGAAGTGGGAGTGTGGATGGAGGAAAAGAAATAAGGGGAGTGAAAGATTAGATAGAAAGGGGGGGACAAGTAGAGATAGAGAGAGAGAAAGAGTTTTTTTTAACCATTATTTATCCTGGGAAGGTTTGCTGAGCAGGCATGTTCTTTTTTGGCACCGCCCTGCTCTACATTGATGCAGTTAAACACATTCACACCTGGGAGCCGGTACAACCACATTCCTCTGACGTTCAGAGAGAAGTGCTTTGCTCAAGGGCATCTCAACAGTAGTTGTTGTGGGAAGGGGAACGTGTGATTTATTGACTTTGTTCGCCCAGACCTTGACAACCGGTGAGGTAATTTCAAAAGCAGGCAAAGACAGATAACAGAAAAATAACATAATAATAGAAACTTGACAGACATATTTTCCCAGTGAATCATTCACTCCATGTCAGTTAGAGCTGGAGCCAGGGCTGCTACACTGAGAGAAATGATGCTGGCATGAACTTCAAAACAAAGGTTACATTTTGCACCAACTTTCTAAGCAAATCCATGACGTCAAAACATGACATATTGTGCATGTGACATCATTATACAGTATAAGAATCACTCAAAACACACAAATATCAACTGTATGATATATTGTAATATGTTGGATACACTTGAAAAGTTGATGCAAGTCGTGGAGTTCATGCGTTTTAACAGGAACTAGTCTAACTTTTTACAGTGCCGGACATCACTGCTATTTTCCTAGTGAGTCACACAGCATTGCCAGTCAATTCCCACAGTGGAGAGGCCAGCACTAACCACGGGTTGCATGGTGGTGCCAGGGATCATGAACTGCATCTGTTGAGCCAACATGGCGGCTGCTGTCTTCTGTTGGATCAGGTTGTTTCGCCCGTTAATCTCCAGCTGGGTCTTCAGGTGAGCAGGTGGGTGGAGGTATTTGCAGTTCTCTCGCGTGCATCGGCCCTGGGCAAAAAAGTAAAGCCAACGAGAGAGAGAGAGAGAAAGAGGAGTGGGAGAGGGAGAGAGAGAGAAACAAACTCATTAATATCCCTGTTTGAAAACCTGTCTCTGATCAACTGAATGAAGCCAGATTAGACACTGCAGACAAACAAACACAGCTATCTTGTGATACTGAACCTGACTATGAATAGGCTCTGTCTCTGAGGAAGAGGCAGATATCAGGCGTACGCTGACTGTGATGCAGGACTCAGCGCTTGCAGTGCTTAAGGGTAGCATACACAATCATGAGCGTGAAACATGGAAAATGATGTGCGCTACACACCGAGGAGTGTTTGTGATGACCTGGTAGGGGGTAGCAGGAGGCTAGCTAGCCCACGGCGCTGACCAGAAACGTGGATATGAAAGCTAAATCACTGTCTCTGATGATGCTGGCTGGCTCGCTACCTCTGGCCCTACCAGGTACCGCTCCAGGCTGTCTCTGGCCTCATGGACACACTGACCAGCTGGTATTCAACACAGAAATGGAGATGAGGGAGGCAATAGTAGATAAAGGCTAGGGCTCGCTTGCTCTGATGTTAGCAGTGGTTAGCTAAGTAGCCATGTGTAACACTAGAGAGTCTCTGCGGCTGTTTGATGCACAGGTCATCTAATATTCTATGTGGATGCAAAACTGCGGGCAGTGGGGTCAGGCTTACAGAGGCTCTGGTGGATGGAGGCAATTACATTGTCAACCCAGAGGCTAATGGCAAGCACACCATAATCCAATATGGATTTCTCCTTGCCAGCGCTTATTGTGTGGGGGTGGGTGGAGGAGAGGCGAGAGGTCAGGACACAGTGACAAAGCGAAGGGCAGAGCAGAGCGGTGGAAAGCAGATAGGAGTAGCGGGAAGCAGAGGATAAGGTGGAGGAGAGGAGGGCAGACGGGAGTGGTATCAATAGCACAGAGGGTAGAGAGGGGAGAAAACAGGGAAAGGCAAAGGAGAGAAAAAAGCGCAAGAGGAGGAGGAGAGGGTGTGAAGTGCAGGGGAGCGCCGTGGCAACGGCAAGGGAGGGCAGAGGAGAGCAGAGGTAAATACGAATCAGTCCAGCGTCTGCTGCCTTGTCCAAACACCTCTCACCAGCAGCGAAACAACAACACAGTGGCCTGATTAGCAACGCATCATTTCCCTGGTCACATGAGGAAACAGGACAGCTCAGCCTAGTGCCTACACGGTGATGGGACGTGACTGAGTATAATGACTTGAGTACTGTACTCAAGTAACAAATACACTGATTTGTGGTGCTGAAGCAAGTAGACCGTCTGATAACAAATCTCCAGGCTGAGGTTGTCTCCCTCTGCCATGGGTGCATCAACCTGTATTACATTGAACATGCTATGCGGGACCCCAGCAGGGCGGTGTAGTGAAAAAGGGAAACTGTCATTCAACCAGAGGACCCGGTTCAAGGCCCTGTGTCGGTCAACAATCAGCCCTGCTGAAGTATCCTTGAGCGTGACACTGAATCCCTAGCAGCTCCAGGGGTGCTGTGCTGTAGCTGACCCTCACCTCTGGAGGGAGCAAGTGAAAAGAGAATTTCCCAACAGGAATCAATAAAATATCACATTCTTCTTCTTCTTCTTACTATATTCATGAAAGAGCTCAGCACATAACGGATGGAACACATCCCACAGATCACGATGTAAATGAAAAAAAGTACAATGGATTATTTCTCTTAACACAAACGTGAATGCCCAGACTGTCTTTCACAACTCTCTAGGCAGCTGAGGCCTCAATGTGTTACAGCCTATGTAGCCATGCTTGTTCGACGAGCCCCTTGTTTTCCCGCGTCAGGCAAAAAGAGCAGAACTTTTAATCAAGGCCTGGCTACCGGTGTAAACCGCCAAGAATCGTCAAGTCTCATCAAATGAAGCAAGAAACTAATAAAACCTGGCTGCTCTTTTCTTCTTGACTGATATTAAAGACCCCCCACAGAGCACCAAACACAATATAGGTATTGTTAGAATTAATTTTCTCAAAACTGATTTTCCACAAGGGATAATATTAGTTCTATAGATACATTAGAGGTTTCTTTGTAATTTTTCTTTTCATTTCAAAACCACACACAGATATATTCATGGGAGTTTGTTTTCTTTGCGTATCCTCGTGAGCCAGCAGAAGGGCCAGAGAGCCAGAAGTTAGACAGTAACCCTGGAGCAGCTTGGTAAAGATGAAGGGCAGGACTCAGGGCAGCTCAGTAGTGGACTGCACTCCACACCATCGATAGCCCCTCCCACCGTTGTCACAAACACACACACACACACAAAATCACACCTGCCCACACACGTGCATACCAAATTAAAGTCTCGCAACAAAACATGCACATACACATCACAGCCGCCCACACACATGGGTGCAGGCATACATGCACACAGATACACAGATTTTCTCTCTCTATCTCTCACTCAAACACACAAACCTCAGTGGTGTCAAAACTCATCAGAGCCTTTTGCACTGATATTATGGTAGCCAAGGTGTGTGTGTGTGTGTGTGTGCACGCGCATGTGTGTGTGTGTGTACATGTGTGTATATACACGTGTGTGTCTTCTTGTATGTCTGCATGTGTGTGAGAGAAAGAGAGAGAATGTGTGGGCAGGTGTAACAGTGCATGTGTCCGGGTGCGAGAGTGATTGTGTGGGCGGGCGGGTGTGTGTGTGTGTGTGTGTGTGTGTGTGTGAGTGAGAGAGATTTCGTGCTGAAGCTGAGCTCTGGACAGTACCCAAACTGAGACTGAGCCCTGCAGGGTAGCACAGCATCACCATCACACCCTACAGAGATCAGAGACACAGACATCTACACACACACACTCACACACACACACAAAATGCATGCACACAACAACACATATGCACACAAACACACCCAGCCAGCCACCCACACACACACACACACACACATACACCAATATTCATCCACACCCCCCACCACCCCGGCAGTTGTGTTGTGGACTTGCCACATAAAGTGAAGCCATTACCTCCTTTTTGCTCCCTGCTCACTTAATCTATCATCTGTGAGTGATACATGCTTTCTGCAATGGCTCAACATTACTCCCCATTTTGAAATGACGAGGTAAATGGTGGCGAAGCTACTTGGGAGAGTGCTTCATTACGCACAAGCACTGTCGCAGGACAGGACTTGGACTCGTAAAACTTTTTCCTTTCATCCCGTCAAATCCTTCATGCAGAGTTATTTCTCACGGATGTGTTCACGATCAATCATGGCTTTATATATGGTTGGTATTTGCGTAACTTATGCCTGGTTTGTCTTTGGTCTTTGTTCCTAGTTTAGGAGGGAGTAGAAGTAGAGGGAGTAGAAGAAGAAGATGATCACAACGATGGCGAGGAGCAAAATACGGCACTGTTTTGCTTACAGAGACAACAAAGATGGACACCCGACCGACATCAAACCCCCTGTGCAAAAGTTGCTACCAAGCTGTCCAAGTCAAGAATGGTAACATTGGTTGGTGCTTGGTTTGCTGTGGTAGTATCGAATTTTTAGATATTACACTTTGTACTGGGATCAAAGTCACAATTCTGTTAGCAACACTAGCCTCCTCTTCATAACAGATATGTGGCAGTGCATAGATGGGAGTTAAGGGGTCAAAGGTTACTTACAAAACATTAGGAATTAATGGTACATAACACATATAGTGTGTTATTCACATGGTCTCTCTGATTCTCTACTGACTCATGGGCCTGGGAGGCTCGATGACTAAAAGTGAACAAGATATGGATTTGCCGTAAATATTGGTAAAGCAGAGTTTCCCACGGGTTGTGAATTTACTGCTGCGTCAGAGTGTGTGTGTGTGTGGGATGGGTGTGGTAGTTATTGACGACTTGTTATTGATGTTTCATTTAGCGAGCCCAGTAACAATTTCTTCAGGCACTTAAGTCTCTCGGTGTGCTATAAGCTAATGGCATTGCAACATTAGCTATTACACTTCCATGTGATTAGGCTATGTCTCAAACTGTTTCTCCATTCGGCTGGTGTCGGCGTCATCGGCACATGAATTACGGTCACTGCAGGTCACTAACATGCTTTCGGTGTCTGGCGGCATTAAATCTTGATTGTTCGAAAACGGCAACGGTGAGAAAAGCCAGCTTGGTGCATTACGGCAGCCGAAATGGATCCAAAACAAAAAATCAACTTGGCGTTAACATTGTATGGGAAACACTGTAAAGGATGTCTGAATGACCCCTGTTCTCCGGGGGATGCAAGGTTGCGCATTAGTTCATTCTGAAAAATAACAGTTGTGTTCAGAGAGGAGTTATGAGGTTAGTTAGTTCAGGGGCTGAACTCGGGGTCATCACCAACCAGCAATACATAAACATATACACATAAAAGCACACAAGCAAACGCAAACACACACACACACACACACACACAAAACAGGGCATTCATCAAACTTAGGAAGCTGTTAATGTATTGGTACTGAGCACAGCAGTTAAAAAGCTTTTGACCCACATACTTTCTCTCTGATTAGCTCTGAGTAAGGGTGACAATCTCACATCTGTTATACTGCAGATGTAATCTGGTGCTTTAATAAAACATGTTATACCCCATTGCAACTGAGTAGGTGATACCGTTGGGCATATACAGCAATTACAGCATCTTTGGAGTGTGCTACCAATAATAATGATCATCAACAGAGGTTCCTAATGGGCCCTGGCTGCAGTTTACGATAGCGTTACCCTGCAATACTTACGGATTCAAGGCACACAAAATGAGGTAAGGTTTGTCGACACCGGCAGCATTGCATCATAGACAAAAAAAAGGGGGAGTGTTTATAGCGTTCGCTTTAAGCCGGAGCACTCGCGGGGGTCCACCTGATGTGACGATGACGGTGCTAAAAAGCAGCGCATGTGACTGATGACAATGCCGTGCCATCGTCTGGTTTTCAGACGCTTATCTCTTTGAAAAAGGTGGCAGATACACACACACAGACACAAAAACACACACACACACACACACACTCACAGTGCAGTGTGCCTTCTGTCTAAGCCACCCACTCGGAGCAGAGCAGAAATCCATTCATGGCGGGCATCGCCTCCAAGCAGCCGTTTATGAAAAGGAGCTTTGAGAGCTCCAAGGCACCTCTGATTCACGCGCCAGCCACCGGTGTGTAGCCATAGCTACACAGTTAAATTATACCTTTCAGCAGCGTCGCTCACATGGCAACCTCTCATTGTAGGTTGCACTGTTGCCCTTGTGCATGCATGAAATGCTATGATCCATAGTGTGGGATACGCTAATAAGAGCTTTGATTCAGATTAGATAATTATCTCTTTGCGACGCCATAAAAAACGAGTGATCAAAGATATTTTTTTTTTCCCTTTAAATAGATCCTCTGTCCAAGAGCTTATAGGATGAGATGTTACTGCCGGCACGTTCTTCACAATCTCCGAGGATTCTGCTTACAAGATACCGCCAAGTTTC
Organism: Hoplostethus atlanticus; assembly: GCA_034670405.1. Taxonomy (NCBI): domain Eukaryota; kingdom Metazoa; phylum Chordata; class Actinopteri; order Trachichthyiformes; family Trachichthyidae; genus Hoplostethus; species Hoplostethus atlanticus. The sequence goes on from JAXDDX010000019.1 coordinate 3,652,512, forward strand.
CATACATTAATAGTGTCAATAAAAATGTGTTCTACATTAGGGGGGGGGATAAACTCAGATAATTTCATGAACAGATTAGGATTATACTCACTTAACCCACTGAGGCTCGCTCACTCATATTCTAGTAATTAGGGCCCATTAATTGCTGCTGGGAATCCATTCTGGCAAAAAATATGCTTGGCCATTATTTCTGTAACTACGAGTTCTCTATTATTGATGATGCATAGATAGAGAAAGAGGAGATGTTTTTCTTTTTACTTACTCTGCTGTTTGAGTGCTGACCTGTGCATTCTGCTTACGACTGGCTACTGCATGTTCACGTTATGAGATACATGAATTTAAGCTCGCCCTGCTGTTGTGAGTCACTCTGGATAAGAGCATCTACTAAATGGCCTAAATGTAAAACCTCAGACACTGAGGAGTTTACATGCATCAAATCTTGGCAACCTTGAACTTTTAACACCGTTTATCCTTCACGTGCAGCATTCAAAAGAGAAAAAAATAAACATTTTCCTCAGCAATCCACTTATCATGCTCCAAATCAGACACGAGGACACAGTGCTCCCTTCACAAAGCCTTTGGCAAGGAGACAGAAAAAAAAGAAACATTTACCACAGTCAACACATTGGCATGAGAACATGACACGAGAAAACACAAAAAAACCATTCATCCAAACAGATCAACAAGGTAGAACTCCTGCCCAAAGACAACATAACATTATCGCGCTGTTAACACTCCAGCTATGTGCCACAGAGATACAGGATAAACACTCATCTTCTGATTGCAGGTTCCCATGCAAGTCATATATATTTAACCACATCAACCACTGTGAACCACATCAATGTTGTATTTTTGCTAGGCTGTCATGATGTAACCGATGTTGACTTTTACATATCTCGCTGTCTCCACAAGTTTGCAACGCTAATAAGGCCTGGAAGGACTGGGAGTCTAGTCTAGTCTAGTGAGTCTGCTGTAGCCTGTAGGTGCCTGGATCAGTGTTGCACTGCATTTATTTAGCGGTGACATTATAGAAAATAGAAACATTTTAATAAAATATAAATTCATTGAGCCTTATTGTTCAGCCCACTCAATAAATGGCAATTACAATTACAACAACTGTCCATATATCATGATATAAACCTCCAAAATACAACACCTCCTGTAACTTGATCTTGAAAGGATTCACAGGGAACACTAGCCTGGATGGTCAGTGTGTATCTGGCATGAACGCCCCTCGCCTTGGCTTCACCCTCCCCTCTTCATCAGTGGCGAAAAACCCTTTCCCCGACCCCCCACCTCCTCCATCAGCCAGGCTGAATGGTCAGAGTGATGACTGTGGTGTGTCTGTGGGTGGCACAGACACAGAGGGCCAGTCTTCCACCCCCTCGGCAGAATAGCGCTTCAGTTGTGGGCCCCTCCGTTCACCACTGTAACATTTGCATTTTGCCCTCAATGGGCGCTCTATCCTCTGCCCTGCCGGAGACAGAGAGTGGCTGCCTATAGGCTACAGCCAACAGAAGAGCCATAAATGTCCCGGTAAAGGCGACTGGAGACATGCCTTTATATTATGCCCCAGTGAATCCAATCTTTTAATAGGAAGGTTAGGTTCTTACCCAAGGCGGCTGCACTCAAAATGAACTATTGCTTTTCTACATGAACAATTCAGATGAACGCTGATGAATGTGAGCAGAATCTAGCGAAAGTGTGATGTGTGCCTGTGCATGTGATTCTCTATTGAGCCTCCTGTCCGCCAGCTGGGTAGAGAAGCTGTGTAGGCTTGACATGTCTGAGCCCCCGTGATGGCTTCCAGATGCAAACACAGCACTCGATGGCGTGATCAATGGCAGTGGGATTGGCAGTTATTGGCAGATTCCAGAAACACCGAATACAATCAGAGAGAAAAGAGCACGGGAGAAACGGAGCTTAGAAAGAAGTAGGCCCAACACAAATCGTCCATGCACAGCAAATATTCCCTGGGTAAAAGAAGGCGAAAGTCTGACAGTGAAATACCGGTATGGGCCACTACAGCAGCATCTGCTCTTGGACGGCTGCAGCCTATAGAAAAACTGTGACAAAGTCTTCTACCCCACTAACCCCCCGCCACCCACCATCTGATTGTCCTTCTCAGTCGAGGAGAGGAGGAGGGCCACTGTGAGAAACTGACACTAATTTTTCTGACATGAAGCCTGCGATATGTGTAATCCCCTTAGAGCATAGCCAGAGAACCTGTTGTATCCCCACTGTCCAGCGAAGGGGGGCGGCAAGGCTCTCCCTCTTCTACTTGCCTCGCAACGTTCCCCCCCCGTCTCTTTTCTTTCTCTCTGTCCGCCTTGTCTTTGTCTCGGTCTTGCTTTGATTTGATTTGACTGCTATGTGCCATTTATATCCTGCTAATGCTATGTCATTTGCGTTGTTGTGGTATATGCTTACTGCTTGTCCTCTCCCTTATCGCACCATGTGCTGTTCTGCTCAGAATTTCCTTTACATCCAATTAGCTGCGATGCCCCCTGCAGAGCTGGCAGCAAAAAGTTAAATACAATCACAATCATCTGGTCTTATCACTCAGCCCTATTACAATTGCAACTACAGAACAAATGCCCATATATCATGCTATAAATATCCAAATAAGAACCATTCTTGGACTTTAACTGCTACTGGAACTGATCCAGGGATGAGCCCAGGAGCGAACCTCTCCTCAAATTACTGCCCCCCTCCACAACATACACAAAAACTGGTTCTGCACTCTGCTGTGCTTTCTCTCTCCTGTGCCTTTACATTTTTATTTATTTCAACCCCCAATGTGTTCTTAACCTTCCTTCCTGGTGAAGTAAAGGGTTAAATGCATAATGTCTGTCTTTCTTTCTCTCCCTTCTGTCTGTTTCTTGGTCTGCCTGCTCCGGCCACGTCTCTCTTCCAGGGGCACTAATAGCTGCTTATGGGTCAGCCTATAACTGGCCATGGGGAAACCACTTTAGTGAAAGCCTCCAGCTATGAGAAGCCAACAGGACAGGCACTCCCGTGCTCAGAAGGCCGCAAAAAGGCAGACCCACTGACCCCAGCACTGGGTAGAGAGGGGAGGCGCTGGATGCACATGGACAGGGCTTCCCTTCATCCTCAAACAAGGAGAGTGCTCCTTCTCAAGGATCCTGTTTTGTTTTTGGACTCTAATGGATCCGTTTGGACTAATGGATCTGTTTGAAGCGGCGAGGCTCCACGACACCAGGAAACACTGAAAATCCATTATGAAATGATAGCTGAAGGGTTTTTGCTTGCATTTGGGCTCGTAATGGAGAATAAAAAACAGTAACTTACAGTTGATAAGGACAAGTGGTTTTAATGTAAAGCTGGAGAGGCAACCTTTGTCCTCCGTTCCCAACTGTATCCACTACTGTCCTCCTCTCATCTTTGAATGTATTATGCTCAGTTTGGTTTGCCAAGGGTTGATTACAAATTGGCCTACTCTGCTCCACTTAAGCCTATAGTAGTCAAGACAAACTACCTATTAGATTACAGAACAATTAGCGGTAAAACGACTGAATACAAACAAGATCTATCCTTAGTGCTTAGGATGGAAACCAGGTCATTTAGAGACAATAGTGTTTTCTTCTTTCTTGTCACAAGTCTTTTACATCTAACGTACACACACATGCACATGCACAGACACAACTGTGTTGCCTCAGCAGTAATTAAGTGCCTTTGCTTCACCAGCCGTAATCCTACAGATGGAGGAGCAGCACTATTGCTGACGTGCCTGAGATTACCCAAGGAGAGAGAGAGAGAGAGAGAGAGAGAGAGAGAGAGAGAGGGGAGGAGAGACAGAAAGAAAGACAGACAGACAGACAGAGAGAGAGCAGCAAAATAAGGGAAGGAAGATAGATGGCTGTTTTTTTTCTTGCGTGTTTGCGCTGGGGAACTTGCAGGGCAGGAATCCCTCTCCCACAGGCCCCAAAAGACAAACACACCCATCTCCATCTGAGGTGTGTGTCGCAGCCTGATTTGGTTTCCCTGTTTATGTCGAGGTAAAGTTGGCCACATCGGAATAGTTGTTGCGCATCAGCTGGAAATCACATGCTAGTGTGTGTCACGCAGCACTGGCACCGCAGCTAGCAGTTGGTTAGCTCAAACTGCAGATCAGGCAGCAGTGGGAAAGATGTGAATGCTGTCGAAACTATTACACTATACTACACTATAGTATATTACACTATAATAATTACACTAGGGCTATTTGTAAATGTTACACCAAGTACAGTCACTGCTGCTCTGAATACATGGCTGATTTCTTGTGACAGCGAAGACTGTGTGAGTAACTAAGAGGGAAAGAGTGAAAAAAAGATACTGAGGGAATTTACTCCTCTTTATAGTCCACTACAATCAATAGAGAGGGTAAAACTGCAAAAAGGTACCTTCAAATCAGTGGTGCCATTTTCTGCACTAGAGGCACTATGTGTGTCCAGCTTTAAGAGTAAAAGTGAGAGAGAGAACTCCACTTCAAGAGCGATATATATGTGCAGGGGAACTATTTTGTGATCGTGGAGTAGAAACATTTACCAGCCATGGGTATTTGGTTGACGGCTGAGGTTAACTTGCCACCCTGAGTGTGCGCTTGTGTTCTTGTTGTTGCTGTTTTCGGGGAGGTGATGGTCGAAGCGTCTCCACAGGATTGTTGTGAGGCACCTGCAGAGTCCTGGTTCCTGCTGCTAATCCAGTTGGAGGCTGGAGCCCTGCTTCAGTTAATCTGATCATCTGTGACCTGCTGAGACATGAAACCCACCCTCCAGAGCTCCTCTAATCTGCACACACACACACAAACACACACACACACACAAATACAGAGGGACACAGGAACGCTCCATGCACATAGTTGGCAGGTACACACATAAACACTCACGCCAACATGTACTCAGTCACACATATATTTGTACTCAAGCACGCATGCATGTGACTCTATTTTGTGCTCTCTCTTCCTCTCTCTTTCTCTCTCTCTCTCTCACACACACACACACACACACACACACACTCCCTGAAGAAAGGCTCAGCTTTGACAATGCCATCTCTCAGTCTGTTGACAAGTGAGTCAGAGCTAAAAGACTGAGGCATTAGCCTGCTTTCGACTAGCTGTCATTTCACTACTCTGAGAAGTCTATTTCAAAGGACTGTGAATATGGAAGCAAAAAAAAGAATAATCAGCCTAAATCACGTAGAAATCTTCAATAGTCGGGTCGTACTTCTCAATAAATGTCTCTAGAAACTGGACCGCCAGATCGGACGTTCCCACCCCGCCACTACTGAGCACCACCACCTTGTACTCCCGCATGGCGCACCGGTTTGGTTAGATCTAGCGGTTAGCATTAGTACACTACACAAGGTACTGATGCCCAGTAGTTCATAGGCTCTTGACCAGGTTTGCACTGGTATTACAACAGTCCTATAGCCTACAGGAACTTCAACTTATCTGTCGGCCGCCAGCAGCCAAACCAGTGAAAAGACTCGAGTAAGCTAAATGTTGATGCCCTAGTTTGAAAAGGTGCAACTTTGCCACAGACTCAAGAGGAAACAGCAGAAAGCTAGTAGGCCTTATTTTAACTTCCTGATTTTATTTTTGTAAACAAATGCCTTAATTTCAATCACTCTCTAACCCTCTAACTCTCTCTAACTACTCTGCAATATTCCAGAAACAAAAACCAACTAAAGATGATGAGAAAACAGAGACACAAACAATGAAAGCAAATGAAAAATGTTAGCCTACATCTTCTTTCCTCCTGACTCTATTGACCGCATGTCAGCTCATGTTGAGGAGTTGTGTAAATCCATAAAACAGATAAAGGAGGATAATGAGATGGAAGGCAGTGAGCAGATCTATTCATCAAAGCCGCTTTCTAACACACTCAGCAGATAGGGGCACCCCCCCCCCCCCCCATGCTACAATGTTGTATGGCTGCTTCCTCTCTTCAGTTTGGAGATTTTCAGTCACTGTAAAAAAAATGACTAGTATTGGTTTGTAGTTCAAACTACAGAGCAACAGGCAAGCCAAATTACTCTGTAAAGTTTTTTTTAACAGTGGCTTGCGCAAGTCCCTTTGAGTATACATAACCAAAGGGGAAATAGGGGACAGCCTTGGATGGATTCACATGTTGTTTTTTTGGTTGTGATGATGAGGTCTCTGAGGATGTTTTCTGCTGCAGAGCTGAAGAGACGCTGAGGGCGTTTGGAGACAAAAGACAGTCCTCTTGAGGTAGAGAGGTTGTGCTGAAAGAGAGCAAACACTTTGGTTTGAGGAGTAAGTGCCCTGTGGTCAAAGAGATGAGATCAATAAGCCCGGGTATGATGACTCAAACACCCCGTGAAGTGGAGGGTGTCTTTTATCTTAAAATCATCAGATGCAGGTAAATAAACACACTAACCACACCACCCACTGCCCATCCATCTCGTCACCTTCCTCTCATCTTTCTGTCTTCTCAAAGCTAAGGCTTCATGGAGTGAATGAAGCCAAAAGAGAGTGCCAGCTGACTGAGTCCAATTCAGAACCATGCAAAGCAAACAGAAGCAGAGCTGGGAGAGTGGTTTTCAGAAGCAATATTTGCCCGAGTCTCAGGCAGAATGCAGTCTAAGCCTGAGCTCTAAGCAGAAGCTAATTTCAAGTTTCCTGGCCAATTTTAACTGTTGAATGGCAATTTGTTTGTTTGTTCATCAGCCATGAAATGGCTATTTCTTCGATAAAAGGTCAAGAAAGAAAGTCACAGATAAAACAATGACTGCCGATAGTGCCGTCGTCGCCCAAGCTATATGGTCGTTAAATCCAAAGCTCATCCTATGATGGATGCTTTAATGGTGTGCAACAGCATGTGTGTTGCCAATTTATGTACCCCACTGGTCCCACCTCACTCCCTCATTCCTTAGCCCACCATGGGTTCACCCGACTCTGTGACGGTGTGCGCTGCCAATTAGTGTCCCCCACCTGTCGCTGCGGGTCACTGGTGCAGGCATCCGCTGGGTGTGAAATTGGCCATCTCACTTTCGTCCCTGAACTTTGCATGGCCCCCCCGTCGACCCTCGCACACACACACACACACACACACACACACACACACAGACCTGCTGCCTTGACCTAAAGATGACCTCTATGGCATGGCCACCCCGTGTGGTTGGGGAAAGGGTGAAGGGTGTGATACAAATAATACCTCTGACTTGGACTGAGTATTGAAAAACAATGCCTACTCGGACGGTACAGATTTTTGGGTATCACAAGGTATCGACGAGCTTTGAAGCGTTGTATTCTCAACACAAGAAGTCAAGTGAACGAGGTCTCATTCTATTTATAGAGAAGCAGATGGCATGTAGAAATGAGGCATTGAAGAAAAAAAAAAATGTAAGAACCGGCATCAAATATGGCTTATCAGAGCTGGTATTGGTATCAAAACATATACAACAATGAACAGCTGCCCCTCTCACTACAGAGTTGTAAGCCTTTCATACACTGATAAAGGCTTCAGTAGTCACTTACACCCACTCCAAGATTTTCATCCAGGCAAGCGCTATCAAATTATCCCAATTTGGAGCAGCTACAGTCGAGCCTAGTCTGATGTTTCCGAGGTACGGTGGACATTGCCCATGAATAGGTTGCCTACTATAATGTCATGGCACTGACAGCAACACCAATACAGTTTTGAGTGATCAAATAGTTGTTGAGAGACCAGAAACCACAGCACTAACATCAGCTTGATATTCCTGTCACATGCAATGAGGCGCCCAAAAAATAATTATTGGGAGTCCAAGTACGCGTGCCTCTTCTTGACATGTATGGTGAAGGTGTAGAATTAAAAGTTGGCGTGCAGGAAAGAAAACACCAGCTCATTAAATGGAAGTGCTATTTTTGAGATGGTGGCCTCGGCTTTGCTCATGAACATCCGCAGCAATGCAGACAGCACAGAGAGAGAGCGTAGCGCCATGCATTACGGCAGGTACCGCTTTAACTGTACCGTCCATCACTACCACCTGTCAAGCCTGACTAGCATATGAGTGAGGACAAGGAAACGTCTAGGAAAAAGAAAAAGTTCAGACGGGGCCATTTCCGTTGTAATTCACTTTAAATGCTTTTTAGAGGACAAGCCCGCATCAATCAATAGCAATCCAACCACTTAGTCCTCACTATATTAACCAGGTTGATTTTTATATCGACACACCAACATGCTGTTATACAACCTCACTACTGGCACGTCTTCACATGGGATATCGCGCCAGATTCAGAATAGCCTGTTTGACACAAGCCAACATGCAGGCTGTCATTCAGACAAAAAAAAAAAAAAAAAAGTGAAGGGGAACCCATTCTGGTGTAGGGCCCCTAAAGGTTGCCTTTCTGCAGCCTCATTAGTTGGAGCCAATTAAGAAGATCTCTGTCTCATTAGAAAGGGCTGGCCCCTGGGAGCCAGCTGTGCCTGTCTGTCTAACTGTCTGCGGCTCCCTAGGTGTATGTGTGTGTGTGTGTGTGTGTAGGGTGGGGTGGGGGGGAGGGGTGTCCACAACGACTTGTAAGTTTGTCCATTTTGTAACCAGAAGAGAAATGAAAGAAGCCTGGGTGAAGCGGTCGACACATTTTCTGACCAGCGATTGTTTTTAATGTTTAATGCCGGCTACAGTAAACTCCATATGCTACAGTATGACGGCAACTGTACAGTACCAGTAGCAGCCCATACGGAAATGTAATATATGACATATATGCCCCTATATCAGCGAGCGATATTGCCATATATGTTACATATAAGGCGATTTATTATTACCACATACATACATCCTCTGGATGTATGACGATATAGGTTTTTAACATATATGAAATATCCATAGTAAAATTTGTATATGTACATATATTAAAAATTTGTATTGTATGAATTTGTATATGGTATTATATGTTGCAACCATATATGTTAACAATATATGTTTAATTTAGATATTTATATATGTTTATTAAAACAACATATAAACAACATATATAACATAAACATATGCCTCTCCTCGTTAGTACGGAGACCGGGGTTCAATTCCCCGACGGGGAGGACTCTCTACTTATATGGGGCGGCTGTGGCTCAGGAGAAGATCGTAGGTTCGATCCCCGGCTCCTCCAGTCCACATGTCCCGATGGTCAGACCAGCACCTTGCATGGTAGCTAACTGCCGTGAGTGTGAATGGGTGAATGAGAGGCATATACTGTAAAGCGCTTTGGATAAAAGCGCTATATAAATGCAGTCCATTTACCATATGGGCTAGACATATATGTACATAATATGCTATGTGTAATTTGTATATTATACAAATACATATATGTTATATGTATAAATAATTATATACGTGACATATATGTCACAAAATGCATTATACATACATAAACATATATATTTGTATGGGCTAGGCATATATGTCATATATGAAATTGTTCCAATTTCTAATAGGTTTCATATATAGTTTGTACATACATGTACATATATGTTTTTCCTTCATATGTACATATATTTCATATATGGAAATTTACTATATGTACATATATTACATTTCCGTATGGGAGTACAAGGCATCTTTGGCCTTGTCAGGAAAAAAACACAAGAGAAAATTGTAAATTGTCCAAGTCTGACATAGATTTTCGAGTGAAATCATATTGGGCAGAATCTGATAGAAGAAAAACAAGACAAGCTAGCCGGGGTAGAAATGAGAACAGGAGAGCCCGGGTCCGTCTCACTGAGATGACGCGTGATGATGAGATAACTATCAATAATTAATGAGACCGATCCTAAAGGTCAAACACGCAGCGAGCCTCCTGCCCGGCTCTCCGTAGATCGGCCTTCAGCTTCACTGCAGACGTGCTCGCAACAGCAGCAGCTACTGCGGTAGTAAGGAGGTTCGGGTCCAGCTGGCTCGGAAATCAGCAAATGTGAGGACGGCATTGATTCTGCGGCACTGATTTTAGGTTGCCCTTTTTTTTTTAAGAGGGAAAAAAAAAAACAGTGAATCTAGTTTAACACCACTGTGGGAGAGAGAGAGAGAGAGAGAGAGAGATAAGAGAGAGAGAGGATGAGTCAGAGGTAGTGGGTGGATTGGGACCAGGTGAGACATTGGTACAGCAGATGGGCAGATCTTCGGTGTTGAGTTCACCGTCACAGCACAGGCAGCTCCTTGTCATTGGTTGATGAGCACCTACTACTCAATCTGACATGTAAACCAGCGGTAGGGCGCTGTATATTTTCCATTAAAATAATAATGTAGGCTATATTATGGCAACATTTCATTTAACAAGCCCAGTATCTTATCTTAGTCAAGGTCCTCTAAATTCTCTTACTCTACTAGCTATAAGCTAATGAAAGTAGCATTGCTTAACTTGCTACCGCAACATTAGCGGACTATTCTACTCCTCGTCTGATCTAAGTGAGGGGTTAGCTGCCTTGCTCACGTGCACCCCGATGGTTGTGTTGAGGGAAGGGAGCGTGTTCATTTCAGTCACAGCTTGTTGGACGCAAATGTATGGTCTCCGTATTTTCTGAGCTATTCTAAGAACAGTGGCTACAGTTGGCTACTTCCAGTTCTGCAGCTAAACCCAGAGGGACCCACAGCACAGACACACACACACACACACACACACACACAGATATGGGTCAGAGCAGTGGCCCAATTAAAATGCTACCATGTACTGTATCAACTTCTCTGATCAACAGCAGCACAGTGCAATACGCGAAGAGTGGGAAAACGTTGAAGATTTATCCCCAATTAAGCAATGGTATACAAAGTGAAAGTAGTGTGGTGAGAATGTTATATCACAGAAAACTAAAATTATATTGGAATGTTATCAGTTCAATTCAATCCTACTGTTTTCTATTCTATTCTACTCTTAAACACGATCTTTCCACTTTTTCCATATAAATTCCTAAAAGCTAGCAGGGGAAAACATTTATCAATTCCCACACAAACTACTGTTAGCCTGGCTATCTGCACTGTCAACATGGTAAGAATGGTAAAAAAAAAAAAAAAAAATGTAATGGCAACAGGCTGGATCAATCTGAATGACTCATCTGTATCTATTCCTCTGGTGTGCGATCAACAAAGCCAACAGCCAGTCCATCAGCACTAATTAACTCCCTCTATGGTCCTGGACCCTGACTGGATCCCAGGTGACTGACTGGATTACTAAGAGATGCTAGCTACTATATATATATATATACACATTTTCAGACACATAATTATTTATAGAGGCTTTTCTGAAAAACAAAAAAGGTCAAATGTTTTAATCCACACAAAAAACACCTTGATATGACTGACTTCTGGCCCTGGGTCATGAGACTAAACCTCTGAATTGATTTGACTGCCTCCTCCTTCTCTCTCGCTTATCGCTCCCGATCTCTAGCAACTTATTCCAAATCGACTAGACTGCAGGCGTGGGGGGTGGGGTGGGGGGCGGGGTGGGGGGCGGGGGTGAAATCACATGGATCAAATGAAATCTGGCATGGTTTGAACTGGGAAGATAGGGAGTCTGCGTGCATGTGTCTGCGTACAAGGAGGCCCAGTTAAGGAATGGTGGTGGTGGGGGTCTCCTCGAGGGCTCATCAAAGCACCGCCGCCGCCATTGCAGCCCCACGTTAAGCTCAAGTCAGTGCCTCATTGTGTCTGTGAATGACCCCGAGGGAACACCGACACCCGCTGCGCTGCATACATTCCCCTCCACATGTTTGCTCTGCCCAGGGTGTGGCCCAGTTTGAGAGGATTACGCTGAGGAATGCAGCCGAGCCCATCTTTTAAAACAAGGGGAGGGGTGGGGGGCGACTGAGGCCACAGACGTAATTTCATGTTCACTGGAGCTTCCTAAAGATCCTACAATTGCAAATATAATAAGGCTGGAAGTTGGAAGTTAGAGTTTAGTCATGAGAAAAATGTTTTTGGTGTCTGAAATTCCGCTGTCTGGTTTTCGTCTGGACTGGTTGCCATGAGGCGACAGACTAGCTGCAAGGTTGGAGGCACTTTCCCTCTGAATCTTAATAACAATCTTTGATAATTGGTTTAAAAACCTCACCCGTCTGGCTGGACCTGTCACTAGCAGACAGGATAGCAGTCTTGTTCCCTCCTTCATTTCCTTACTCCCTCAGTTGATTCACTTGCTCTCCTCCCTTCTATTATTCTCTCACCGATTAAAATATTAACACCTTCCCTTCTTTCCTTGTTCCCTTCGCTTCTTTATTTCCTTTCAGCCATCTCACTCCCCCAAAAAACACTTAATGCTCTTTTGAAACAGAGTCCGGATTAAGATGTTCTTACCAAGTGAGGGAAACCAGGGCGCCTTACCCCCAGGATGGCTGGGTTGAGTCTGTGATCAAAATGAGGAAAAACTGCACATCTGAAAGCAACTACTATTGTCTTTCCGGCTTTCTTTTTCATAACTGTAACTTAATGAAACATGATAGTGCCAGGATGCACCAAACCTCCCCCCACCACCCCCCAGACCGTTATTGAAGCTCACTCAGGCGTGGAGGTTACCTGGTAAAATCTGACTGGCCAAAACAGGCAGGGGAGAAATACCTTGAAGGCTTCAAGGCCTGATGTTTTGCGAAAACAACAACTCAGAACCCATATAGAAAAAAGCACCTCATATATACACTTCAGAAAATGTTTAGAGATAGGATTAAAAATAGATTCTGGATATACTTGCAGATATATGATCAACAGTGCATGGGAAGAATGTCTTTCTAATGTCCTAAACATAATTTGAATGATTGTATGTATGTACAAATACATTGTATGGCCAATTTGTGTGTATTTTTAAAACATATTTCTAAACATATTCTTATGTTTTTTATATGTGTAATGTACTTTTTGCAGTGTGGGAACTCATTAACTATTAAAAGGTTTCCGTTTACCCCTCATGACATTTGTTTTAATTTATCTTTTTAATAAATCCTTCTGCTATGTCTTGTTTCCAGGTGAGAGAATATCAAGTGGAAGCTACAAGAACGCAACACATTTGTGCAGTGATAAGCAGTCAAGAACCTAAATGGACTCTTATGCTGTTCATGTAAATGGTCCCTACTGTAGCGCAAAGAAATAACCCAGTCAGCGTGGACAGAGACGGAGAGCACTAAAGGGAAAGAGCTGGAAAAGGAGAGAAATAAACGTCAACAAAAGGCTACTGTCAGAGGCATGGCCAGTGTGACTTCATCACATGACTGGTGCGATTGCATTTATTCTATCAAGACAGTCATCCTCATTCCCTAAAGCCCTCCCTCAGCAAACACAACCCCCCTCAACATGCCATTGTTTCTATGGTAACAGCTCAACACAGTATCAAAGGAAAGGAAAGAGCTCCGACCGGCTAGTGTTAGCTTGATGCTGTCAGAATGCACTGCTGCTCGTATTCATGGTCTATGTAATGAACCGTGTTGCGCGGGGGGGTCAGTCTGGTGATGGCCAAAAATATGAATGGGCTTGGTTTCCCTCATCGCTTCACTCATCACAATCTAATTGTAAACCTCTCGATATGTGATAGCAAGTGTTGCGTGGCAGCTTCAAAGAAAAATGTGCCTTTTTATGGCGATAGCTCAACTATCACACATGCAACAAGTGTCTGAGCTGTGTGTCGCGCCATTTTCCTATGCTAGCATAACCCACGGCTTTATCTTGCTCTTCATTTGATTATCCGCTGGTGATCTCCTCGTGTTTAAATGATCTCTGCAGGTATTCAAATGTTGCCATGCTATTTATACAACTGGAATCCGTCTGCATCCTGAAGCCGTATTCTAGCATATTCTTTTAGCTAGTCTGTATCTATGTTTTCCTAACTCAAAAGATAAAAACACATACAGACCTCAAATCTATTGGAAAGTCACAAAGTATACATACTAAAACTATTACTTCATACTGCATTTCTTGAGGGGCACTATTTTTGATTCCTGCTAAAGAGAACAGCTGAACTGGGATAGGCTCAATAGCCAGTCTGGAGAGATCCATTTCCCATAGCTCCTTCTGTCGTTGACATCAGCAATGTCAGATTTTAATGTTGTCTCTCAATGAAAATGAATGATACCTGGTTTGCCATCAACCCAATGTGAATGCAGCTTTAGTTAGAGAGAGATGGCAAATGTAATGTAGACAGATTTTATTTCTAAGGCCTACAGCTGGGAGACAAAAAACAATCCCCTAGACGTTGGGCTATAGAAATGCTGAGAGCGGCATGGCAGTGTCAGGACGCTCCAGGCCTCACGGTAGAGGAAGGAGTCACGAACAAGGCGGTGACAGGAGTGATTCCTCATCGTCAGTTGTCCAATGCAAAGCACACTAACAGAAAATGCAAAGCGAGGCATTTTGGTGGCTGTTGCCCCTGCAGGTCACTCCACAGATCACTGATGTTTATCTGAGTTGTGGGCTGGTGGCCTCTGCTTGGCTGCTCCCGTAACCCACTGCACCCCTCCCTTGCCCTCGGCTCTGCCTTGGCCAATGGTGAGGCCTCTGGTCTGGTGACCGCCCTGGCCGCAAGACCCTTACACAAAGAGAAAACTGAAAGGCTTGGTTGTTCTCCAGGGTCTCTTCCATAAAGGAGGGATGCACACATGACACTGAGGGAAGTGTTTTGAATTAACACCATCTTTCAGAAACTGCGTTGTGGGAGATGATGTACTGCTCAGTTAGAGCCAACCATAATTTGCACAGACTTATCTAAAAGTCATTATTTTGCTCCGTGTTATGCAGCTCAAACCCTTGCTGAATCTGGGTCGTGGTAATTAAGTCACAACCCATTCTCTGGCTCTGCTCGGTGCAGCAAGTGTGCACCTTGGAAAGTTTCATAAACTTTGGCTCTAGAATACAAATGAACTCAAAATATATCCCAAATGAAAACTTCTAAAGACAAGAGACAACATTTTCTAGGGGAAGTCAAACGGGATGAGTCATTATCATCATAACTAAATGCAACAACTAGTATGTTTTTACCAACTCAATGTGAAAAACACCAACCAGACCAGTCAAAACCCACACTGCACAGCCATGGTTGCCTACTGTTGTCTAACAAGTGCGACAACAGAATTACGCCTCCTACTCTACTCCTCTCCTGAGCCTTACCTCTCAAAAGGTTTGTGAAAAGGACCCTTCTGATCGCTGGCCAAGTCATGCCTGGCAGCACATAGCCCTGGCGTGATAACTCTATCAGGTGAGAAGGGGTGAGAAAACCCAGGAAGACGATACGGGCGTAATGGGGCGGAAATCAGGCGTGGAGTGAGACACATTTCCTAATGCATAATAAAGCATTTATTCTCTTAGCCGTCACGAGGAAAGTCTTTGTGAGAGAGGGGGCGAGTTAAAAGTACAGAGAATCCTGTATTCTCATTCTGTCGCTGGGTTGTGTGGAGAAAGAGGGAAACGGCAATAGAGACACCGATCTGACTAGCCATATACAGTTTACCATTTAGACATTTAGCTGATGCTCTTACCAACCTACAATGTGAGCGATGGAAGCTTCAATATTGCAAGCCACCAATAATAGAGTGCAAGGGTCAAAGCCACAGCATCCAGACAATAGATGTAACACAATGTTATTATGTGACAGAGAAGTAGGTAAAGAAACAGGAAGCATCTAGTCTACCAGCTCCACTAGGCAACACAGCTGCCTGTGAGGGACTACGGGGCAGGGAGACACTCTCCATCTCCATGACAGAACGCACTGCAGTCCAAAGGGAGAAGCAGCAACTCCATTTTAATTCTGTGCACTCCAAGCGCAGGATATTCCACATTGTTATCCTGTTCATTCATGGTGCAAGGTTCGTTTGACCTGTAGACATACACTTTTTTATTTAGAGGGAACATTATTGAGGATAGTCTAAGCGAACCACAGCACCGTAATGAGGTTGAGCAGGCTGGTCGTTTTGCTTCCTCAGTGATGACTGATCAGAGTTTGTGAGGAACAGCAAAATCATGTAATGGGATGAATGTCAGGCCTTCCCTTGCATGGCGCAATAACAAATCGATCCCGACTGGAGTCAGCTGTTTGCTCATTAAGCCGTCACAGGGTCTGATACAGGCTGGCAGCTGGGAAAGAGCGTCACTCAATGGCTGATTGCCGAGCAATAACTCAACCAGGCTTACCATGAACTAAGCCCTTGCCAAGAAAACAGCTGAGAGCACCATAAGTACGCCTCGTTTTCAGTATGTTAAATAAATAAACGGCCACAAGCATCCAAGAGATACATATAATAAAGTGGGCTTTGGCACAACTCGTAATGACTTTCAAGCTAGCGGCGCTAAAGGTGAAATTGGTAGAGTTGAATTCAGCGGAGTTGCCGTGGGCGGAACGCCACGCGTACCAGGAAGGAGACTCGACTCGGTAATGTTCACAATTTGCGTATCGCCGCTGTCTTCTGGAAACCTTGCATCTCCAAAATGTCAACTTTTCAGGAACTAGACCACCATGCAATTTTTGAGTTTATACAATGGGTTAAAAAAAATGAAAACCAACAGAATTCCAAGGTTTTCATGTGACAGCAGCGATGTGGATGCAGTTGTTCTATGTACAGGATGGGGGAGTTGCATGGACATCATAATGGAAGTTGTAACTCAAACCCCAATGGGATTCAGCAAGGCAGTAGCTACCTCAGTTTGGTTTATTCATTATTCCATTTTTCATTTTTCCATGACATATCACTAAATTTCCATGACAGATTTTGTGAGTGTACACTGGTTACACTGGTTCATGACAATTCCCATTCAATTCCATGACCTTTCCAGGTTCCCCCAAGACAGCAAGAACCTGGCATTAGGTCAATGAGTCTCGTCTAATCTTTTATCTTTGACCTCACACATGACTTTGACAAACGTGTAATACATTCTCAACGCATTGCGCCGCTGTACGTTTGAAATGCTGCTATAGTTCATACTTAACAAAAAAAACAAAAAAATAGCCAAACTCCTCACAGTTCCCGTGTTCTGCTCTAGTTTCTTTGGCTATTTATCATTGTCACAGCTGTGTTTTTTTTTGTTCACACAGCTTTGAAAATAACGGGGTGCTCTTCATTGCAGTCGTCTCAATTGCAGCGTGTGGGGGCTTGTGTGAAGTGACCTTGTTATAAGTGGATAGACTTTGAGAGTATCTGAGTCTTAAGCTAATTTGAGATATTTTACCACTGTGAAGAAGCAAACGATAAAAGGTTTATTGAGTATATAACAAACATACCAGCTGCATAACTCCTGATTTGAAGGTTATGATAAACCGTGGTCTTATATTAAAAGTGATACTAATCCAACATGGTTTTATTGCCAATAGTGGATTATCGAAACAACCACATGTCAACACAAATCAAAAGGAACGGAGGTGCCAGACTGCATTTTACGACAAAGCATCTTTACCACATCTTGAAGCTGCAACACATGAACCACTCCTTGGATCTCATGATACCACAAGCTCTGACTGTTTTTGTTGTTGTCTGTTGGCTCCGTGTGACAGCTGACATGCACCCAGGAATAGAAACCTTGGGACGACTTAAGGCAATCAGATGTTTGCCCGTGAGTATAGACGATGGAAGTGGCATGGTAACATTAGAACTCAACGTATAAAAAAAACCCAAACACACGTGCACACGCACACACACACACACACACAGACACCTGTGGTGACACTGAACATGACAGGAGAACTCTTTGGCCTTTAGCTTCATAGGTCAGGCTGGTCTGCTAACTGCAGCACGGCGTGGAGACCTGACACACGTGCTAATTTGAGCAGACAACCTACACCCACCAACCATTAGGGACCGCAAGGCTGTAACGCTTTTACGTCTGATGTTATTCTTTATATTAGCTTTACGTCATTTGGCAAGTTCAGGATTCTGTCTAGAACTACATTCATTAAAAAGGGGGAAAAAAAGCAGGACACCTTCTCCAATGTTTCTAAGCGTGACACCTGTAGGCCAGGCTTTTATAACAACAACCTAACCCTGTAAACTGTTTGGAAGGAAGAAGTAATACAACCTAAAAAAAAAAAAAACATTTGGCACAAGTAGAACAGGATCATCTAGAATAGATTAAAATAGAGCAGAGGAGGAAAGAACCAAACCAAAATGTATAAGCGACGTTACACAGCAGTCACCTACTGGGGTCGGCATTCCTCACCTTTAGCGAGTCGAAACAGGCGATCACCCTCCCATTCTCCACCTGGCAGCTTTTGGGTGGGTGGGCAAATTTGCATTCCTCGTCACTGCGCGAACAAGTCCCCCTCTGAAATTGCCGGCACACTTCCAGGGTCAGCCATTTTGTGTCCCGCATCGAAGCGATGTTTAGAGCCATGTCAGCAGCGCTGGCTGTGGGGCCGGGGTGGAGCGAAGCCACTGGGTTTCAGGAGGAGGCGATCCTCCCGAGGAGCGTTTCAGAGTGTTCCGGTAAAAAAAAGAAGGGAAAATGACACGACAAACTAAAACTGATGGAACATGTAGCTAAAAATGATCTGCCTCGGGTCAGTGGACGAGGTTTGCCCTTGCAGACTACAGAGTGGTGGTAATGGACTGGCAAAGCCCCTGCGGCCGAAGCATGTGAGTGCGCTGTGTTCGTGGGGTCTGTCAGTCAAAGAGCTTGTTGTTCAATCAGCTAGTCTCAGGTGCAGACCTCTGACAAGGCGGAGGGGACATGCTCGGAGACAAGCTCTACTGGTTGTATCGATGTTCCCAAAATGTCCTTTCTTTGACTGATGATAGCTGAGCAAGGGTGGGTGGTGGGGAGCAAACGTAGCGCTATTTTGAGGTGCGATGGCACAGTTTACGACAACACAAAGTTGGTGGCTTTCTATTGTTTAAACGTCCTCGGTGCTAACTCTCTGTGAGCTTTCGTGCCGCAGTTCCACCTCTTCACACTGGAGCCAGGTAAAGATGAACCAGGGGGGTCAGGGGTATTTGCGGCTGAGCTATCTCCTGTCACAGCTGTGGAGGGCAAAGTCTGGAGCTCTGCAGAAACGCCCAGGGATCTTCAAGTAGGGGTGTTGTCTGACAAGGCACTTTCTGTCAGTGATCTGAAGCAAAAATAGAGAGGCATAAAGAGAAAGAGAAAGAGAGAGAGGTTACTTTCAAAGTGATAAAACAGCTTGCCAAATATGATGGGCAACAATTTATCTAACAGGCTTCAACAGGCGTAAACAGTTTTTGTGTATGCATGTCAATCCGAATTCATGTACATCTCTTCAACTGCCCAGAGGGCTGATGAGCCCGAGAAAAGGCAGTTGTGAGGTTATTCAGAAGTCAGTTGGGTTTAAGTCCCCGAGTCACTGCCTGTGCGCCATTGTGCAGGTGACTACAAGCCCACTGGCTCTCCGGCGTGTTGCATACAAAGCGGTGAATGGCAACAGCCTCTGTGCTATGAGACAGCCGACGAGAGCAGTGAGCCAGAGCATAGATAGAAAAAAGCCCCTGGGTCCATCCCACCCTGTAGAGCCATGCACGGCGGGACGGTGCAGCCAATAGAAAACCGCGCAGCGCAGCACTATTCCGGGCAGCCGTCCAGCAGCTAGAGAGGGACCGAGACAGATGCATATGCCAATGCCAGACACGATTATGACGCTGCCCCGCAACACTAGCTGGTCTCCCACCATCCAAATTAGACCGCGGCTCATTGACAGCAGCCAATCAATTTACATTCACGCAGAGAATGTGTGTGTGTGTGTGTGTGTGTGTGTGCCTAACCTCGTCCTGTTTAAGGGCACTGGTCTCTGTGTCTGGCTGATGTCTCGGGAGAGAGGGGGGACAATTGGTGGAGCAACAATCTGAGGAAGTGGCCTTTAGCTTGGGCATACGGAATCCATTACCAAGCAACTACTGCGTAGGGAGCTCTTTTCTTGGCACATCTGGAAATATTTTTCAACTAACTGGGGGCGGGAAAAGGGGGATGGGGACAGCAGAGTGAGGGAGGACAAGGAGCATGGTTGTAAAAACCTACAGCTGGTGGTTAAAGATTCCCCTTCACGGTTTAAAACTTACAAACCTAATCCTATCTATGTGACACTGCCAAGACCACCGCTACAAACAACAAACAAGAAGGCTAGCCCAGTCCTACACTGAACTTCACATAGGCCGAGACCAAGAGAAGGTTTACAACCCATGAGAAACAATATCTTAAACAAGCTCTAACGGCATAAGACAAGCTTCACATGGTGTTAATAAAGGCAAGCTGAGACTTGTACACAAACCATCTGCATTACTGTAGAAGAAGGAAATCCTTTCATGAATCCAGGCCATATACAGACGTCATTCAGGTGTGTGCATTAACTTCAATCTTATCAGATTTTGGCTGAGTGTAGCATTGTCATCCTGCCTGAGAACTTGTAGACCCAAATATCTTCCTCAGCCTAATATGATGCCCCTGCTGACAGGTCTGGCTTCCCCCACTGGAGACCAGGGTTTGAATCCAGTTTGCATGCAGTAAACCTACAGACTGTCACCTTGCTGTATCTCTACATTGATTTTTCTGGCTGTCCCATCCGTCACACCACTATGTATTCAGAACTTTTAAGGTCAACCTAGGCTACAGCTGAGACAGCATCCCAAAAAGTACTTTTGCTTCTTTTTTTTACTGCTACTTATTTCATACAACAAACAAGGGAACTTTATAGTGCCATATTAAGATTGATTTTGTTTTGATTAAAGTGGATTTTATCATGAGGTCTTAAAAGAGTTTACAAAAGGAGAAAATCAATGGAATGACCAAACACCATGAACCCAGGTTCATTTAAGGAGCCCCATTTTCATCAAAAAGTTTCATCAAATTGCACTTATTTGATTCAATAATTAATAACTCAAATACAATAATAAATTGACCCCTATTATGCAATATGTGTCATTTTAACGCTGTGAACGCAAGGATCAATGAAAACCAAAAAACACAGCATGTACCTGTTTTCCATGCTAGGTACCACAGACAGGTAGATTTCCCCTAGACTCCTACTAGCGGCAGAAAGATGCTTCCCCTTGAAATCACCCACCAACCCTACGCTGTTGCAAGCCTACGAAGCCCGACCATTGTCTAGCTAAACATATTGTCCTACTTTACTGCTGATCATGTGAAATGAGATGAGAAGCTGCCTCGCCCAATCGTACTGACGCCTGGGCTCCACTCTCCAAGGCAGGATTTAATTTCACACTATCTCCCCAGGGAGAGAGTCAATCGCTGCGGAAGAGACAGTCAGGTAAGAATCATGTCAGATCTGACCTTTCACAATTAATCCCTTCTTATTTTTAGAAGCCGTAAGAAACCCATGGTCGAGCTAGCCTACTTTATCAGAGTGTGGGAGAGGAAAAGGGTGCTATTCCTGTGAAATGACTTGCCCTCAAACAATTGCTACACTATTTTTATAAAATAGCGTAGACTGACTGTGTGGATAAGGGTTGGTGAGGGTTGCTTGAAAAGCTCTCAGGCTCTCCATAGGCAACATTCAAAAAAATTCAAAATTCAATTCAAAAAAGACGTTTGTCACAAAAGATATTCAAAACAAATGGTGGGGATTGAAGACCAACGGCTTAGCCCCATCATAGCCCTCATGATGGTGAGATAAGAAAGCAGGAAGGAACTGATCACATGTTACTCAGTGTTTCCCATATATAAACTACACTTGGGTGGCCAGCCCAGGTAAGTTGGGTGCTGAGCCTAAGCCGAGTGTCGATGTAGTTTTCAAAAAGATTTACTGCTTCAAACACTGAGCGCATGTTAGTGAACTACAATAACAATAATATGACAGTGCATGGTATTGGTAAAGCGGTCGGTGCTCAGTCAAGCTGTACTGGCAGTGACTGTACTGAATAAAGAGTCAAGGTTAGAAACGACACATTGAGGAGGTAACCCATTTGTAGTTAGTTAGCTAATGCTAGCCGCTCTTTAACAAAGATGACATACTGAGGCCCACTCCACCCCCTGAACCCCTAGACTAGTTTAGCTTATCCTTGGAAGTATGCCTCTATAGAACGTAGGCTATCTTAGCTTATGCTAGCACATTACACCTCCATAGAGCTTTGGTTTACGTTGAGCTTAGCAGTCATGCCTCCAGGACAATGCACCTGATATGAAGAGGAGGAAGGACAGATGGTAGGAAGGAACCACACAACACCCTATGTTATGAGTGGCAGCCCCACTGTATACCCTCATTGCCGCGGCCAGGCTCTGGCTCTGCAGCATTGGGTCCTTCCAGGGCCGAGACATTACGTGTTGGAGTTCAGCATTCTACGGAAATAAATGCACCTCACTGCATGTAGAATAAATAAGGCCAGTAAGACGGCTAAACTGACCCAGAAAGACCTCTGCATAGACACGCACACTATCAGGAATATTTCAGGATGGAGCCTAATATTTAGACGTACACTATTATTAGCTTAAATGTTGAGCTTCAAGTCACCCTAATGAAATTAATTCAATCAAACATACAATGCCATATAAGATGCATTATAGTAGTGGGGTGCATGGATGTTTAGTATGGGTGTCCTCATCTGCAACTGAAACCCCAACCCTGGTAGTGTTATCCTACAAGTACTGGGCTATACAGGACCACAGTTCTCCCTGGTAAAATTTAACATCAAAGAAAAAGACCTATTTTAGTTTAGTTCCTGACCGAAGACTGGTTTGGCCCGTTCTATTTTCTCAGGACAGAGAGTGGACAGACAGAGTGACCCGATAAAGCAGGGCAGAGATGTACAGAAAAGCACCACGGTACTAGACTTTATGGATTACCGACGCTTACTAAGGCCAGCTGGCTGGGGCATTATCTTGGTCAGTGTGCTTAATTGAATGAGAGTCAGCGGGACTGGCGCGTCTCGAGTGAAAGTCATTGGCTTGACCTCTGAATACCACGTATGTAACCCATTAGTCTGGTATCTCAGCGCTCGGGCCGCGCATGGCAGTTTATCTTAGCTGCTTGTATTTGTTCAGCAGAGAAGATAAGCTACCTCGTTTCCATTGTTGGTAAGCCTTGTGACAACGTTTACCGTGGCACCAGCCAGGTGTTGCCAGCAAAATGAAGCAGAAACACAAATGACTGTGTGCGACAAGCAAATGAATGAGGTACCTGTTTGAATGCGTTAACATTTATTACCATTTTATGCTGGCCATGCAGATCTACGGTCATTTGCATGGCCTAGAGGAACAAGTAGTCTATGTTTTTCAAGGCTGTGGAGAGAAGGCCTCATTGTTAAGGGGAAAGGGGGAAATTTTCTGTTTCCAGTTGGTAATGGAAAATGAGTGGACCTAATAGAGCAGGTTGTATCAAAATGTTATCCATGCCCAAGAACATAAACTAGCTTTCAATGTGACCAACATTAGTTTGTTCCCTTGGGTTTTCCAGAGAGGATCAGGGCAGGGCTATACCATGCAGCCTAATTTGTATTTAATACTATGGAGGCTATGATGCTTATGAAATTGTCTTTGGCGTAAGCTACAGCTCCTTGGATTCAATATCATCAAGTACCATTAGCTATAAGGACAAGTGAGTGGGGTGAGCTAAGCAGAGGCTATAGCAGGGCTAAGCTACTGCGAAGAGACGATGCAAGAAGCATTTCACAGAGTCAGCAGATAGGTGTGCCCCATATCATAATAGCCTTAACTAAACCACGGTGACCCAAATGGCCCAGCTCATACTATGGGATTGGGCTTTCCTGACCTGATCACAGGCGCCTTTGATAATAAAGAATGGGATGTCTATAGTTTTCACCAGTATTTGACGAGTTTTTTCAAGTAACTCAATGAAAACAGGAGCGAGAGTGTGACAGCATCTGGGCCCGATATCAACAACTGCACTCAGTAAATGGACATTTCCCTGCGCAACCACTCCCTGCTTAGGCGTAGGACTCAGACAAGTCATCAGCTAATTATAGTTGGCAGCCAGAGGTGAATTCTGCTGTCCAGATAAACATTATGATTAACAGGATATCCAGGCTTCCTTCCCAATTGTAGAAAGCAGGTTTACTCTGATTTCAGTTCCTCAATTATTTTTAAGTTCCACTGATGTACTCATAAAACCTAAAATAAATCAGAAAAATACTCGACAAAACTCAAAACAAACAGCACTTCAGTGGGAGCTGAATGATTCAGCAAACTCGCCCTTGTGGCACAGAGAGATCAGACTACTTCCATCATGCAGAATAGATCTGAAAAACCTCCGAAGCACTAAATCCTTTTAATTCCATGTCGAGGTACAATTTGCATGAGAATCAATATAGAGCAATAAGGAAGTCGCTGGCTCACGGGGCCTTGCATTAGAAACTTGGTGCTTGTCTGAGACTTATCCCATTCTTTCTCATTCTTCTCAACAACAGGAAGGGCTGAACTGATCTTCCATTTCAGAAAACACCCACTTCCCTTCAGTCCACGACCAGAGGTACGGCACCACTCACTCGGGCCTGTTCCAGCCAGGGCGATGTCCGCTGTCCGGCCCACGAGACCCAGTGTCCCGCTCAAAGCTAAATCTAGATGGACATCGGAAAGCTGGAGACATGTCAACCACCTAACTCGAAAGGTTAATTATGATGCAGGCCTTAATAAAACTGTGAAGTCCCAGCTAAATGAGGCCATCAGTTCTTCATGTCCACATATATAAAGGGTGTGAAATATCGGGCTCTGTATAACAACCTTAGCATGTAGCTAGCCCTTGTGATTTGGAAAATTTGCACACCGAGAGTTACAAGGAAAAAACTTTGTGAGAACCCCATAACGCGGACAGTGACAGGCAGATGCCACACTAGACGACAAGTCGCTTTCTCTAGGGAGTGAAAAATATGTAGCCCATGTGACAAAAAGAGCCCCTAACATTTGCTACGGCGCTGAAGAAGGGGCGAGTCGACTGCTGTGATAATGCCTCTCCCTTAGGAGTGGAAAGAGAAAGTCCATTACAGCACTGGGAACTGCAGTAAGGGTAGTTACTGCGTGGCTGCAAGCTCCCAATGCTCTTGTGCATTTTCTCTCACTCTAACTCTATTTTCTTGCCCTTTCCTCCCTTCTCTCGCTTTTTCAGTCTCCCACTCTTTTGCTCAGACAGATAAAACATTCTCTCTCCCTCTCTCTCTCTCTCCTCCCTCCCCACCCCGGCTGGTATGCAGCACACTGCAGCAAAAGAAAGTCTTAAAAAAAGGCAACCAATGACGGTTCTTCCCCACCTCGTTTCACCAAGTCCCGTAGCTCTGCTGTGTGGTTTTCTCGCTCTACTGTCCCAAACATAGGAGGCACCCGGTGCTTCTGTGGTGCGGAGCTACAGTACAGCTCTCCCTTCGGCCTCAGCGACTGGAGTTAATGACCATGTGAACTGTTGTCATTCCTCGTGAGCTGCCGAGTGCTGCAGCCGGAGGTCCATGCCTAGACAGGGATTTTCTCTTTTTCTCTCTCTTTCTCTCTCTCTCTCTCTCTCTCTCTCAGCCACAGAGCGAGCGAGGCAGGCAGGCAGGCAGGCAGGCAGGCAGGAAGCAGAAGAGTGTCTACTCCAACTATCTGGCTGAAACACTTCCAGCCACCCCCACCCCCCCCCCCCACCTCCCAAAGCCAGCCCCTTCCTGCCCACCAGCCTCTGGCAAGGCCCTGCCTCCTGACAGCTCCAGCCAATAGAACGGCGGTTACAGTTATCACAGCTTTCTGTGTCTCTCTATTGGCGCAGAGTGGGCTAAGTGACAGGGCAAAACTGCGCTTACAGTGACAACCTCTGAATGCTGATCTTAAAGGGTATTTCCCCAATTTCATGCTCAGTTCAACCGGCTATTGCGTTATTATTCTTTTGTCCATTCTTCCCTTGGCAAAGTGGATTACACTTCAAATTAAAGCCTTTGCCCCTAAATGGTTTTGTCACAGAAAACAGGCGGATGAATAGAAAAACGTCTGGGCTAATTTATCATACAATTAAGCGTATGATAATAAATCAATAAGCTATCATTAAGTTTCCAATGAAGGCCTTGCATGATATGCCATGGTCTGATAATGATAATCAGTCCTGTCCTTGTCTACATTCTAACATTACAATTAACATCATCCCCCCAGGAAACAGAGTAATCCATCTCTGCCCTCCTCCCCCCGTCCTCTATCTCCCCTCAGCATCCATCCTTTCAACCCATCTACTCCCCCATTCAGACACTCCTCTCCTCCCCTCTCTTATGAAGGTTTTCTCCTTTCCACTGACTTATCATCCCTCACCTATCTGTCTTCTCCTCACCTGTCTCTCTGTCTCGCCCCCCCTGTCCCCTTTCCAAACTATCTTTTAGTCTCTATTTCAATCTATTTCCTTGGTTATCAGTGAACAATTCTGTTATTGCACCAGAATTTGCAAAAAAAACAATGAAAAAAACAAGGTACTGGCTAGGTTTATAAGGTCTCAGTCGGTCTCCTCTCCTCTCTTCTCTTCCCCACCCCATTGATGACATCGGTGGCATCATATGAGCTCTGGAGCCTGAGCATCACAGAACTGATGAGTCAGAGCTCCAGCTTCACGATTTTTCGATCCAGATTCAATAGAACAGCTGTACTGTCTCTCTCTCTCTCGCTCGCTCTCGCTCTCTCATACACACACACACACACACACACAACGACTGCAAATGACGCGGCAGCCTAGGCGTTTCATTAACATCAGTGAGGCTAGACATGCTTTACAGTTCCATGATAAACAAAACTATTAACTATTCCCCTATACTCATCATTCACCATGCTAAAAATATTTGCTAAATAATTCGCATGGTCTCGCATTATCTGATGCTCCAAAAGCATGGGTTTTCTCAAGATGGGGGGGGGTCTCTTAAACATGGAGAATAGTCTACCTCAGCAAATGACATTTTCTACTGGAAGGAAAGGAGAGGAAGGAGCTTTTTAACACTGATGTCATCTTAGCCGTTGGGGCACCTGTAGGGAAATCACACAGACTAGTGCTTTACTCTCACATTAAGCCTGGAACAGGGAGGAGGGTGAGGGATATCGGTCTTTGTCAAAAGCAAAAGTGTCACCTTACACCTGCCCTGAGTGCAGAGTGGCTACGCTACATCATGTACACCAGATGCAGGAGATAAAAGGATCAGCTCCCAGACTGGAGAAAGGTGACGACTGGAGATTAGAATGATTAGGATGTAGGATGAAAATCTGACTGTGACTACAGGTGGATACAGGTGGATACAGGCCAGTAGAACCTCATTATGGTCAATCAAGTTACATCATTCACCCATAAAAAGCATATCCAATATGTTATCAGGTCATCGAAAACAATAATGGGTTTGTACAGGCCAGCCTCCTCTATCAACTGTGTTGTGATGTACCTTAGGCTACAGAGCATGTCAGCTGCAACAGACCTCTCAATCTCTCATTTGGCTGCAACTGTCTTCTCAATAACCACATTACTGAATAACTGTCAATAACTGCATAACAAACCCTGCTTGTAGCTAATTTCCACCGGCAGACCTCAGATAGTCTACCTCCTGAATAGATTTGTCCAACAGGAAAACAAACAAAAGCCTGGCGGACAAACAAGCTGAGCCACTTCCTTCCCACATAGTATCCCCTCCCCTCTTATTATCCCTGTCCTGTTTGACCCCAAACGGCTTGGCTCGCTCACACACAACCAGATTTAGGGCTCGGTGGCCCAAAGCAGCTTCATTTTCAAACACAAAAGAAGTATTCTGAAACAATGGCTAATTACAGCAAAAGAAGATTGGTAGGTTTAAATTGTGCTTCAAAATGCTCTCCAGCGCAGGATAGTGTGTGTTATTACCACCGGGTAGTTGAACATTATAGAAATACAAACCCTGGCTCAGAAATAGGGCACTGGAGAAAGATCAATGAAAAGGCAGCTGTGTTTTTCTATTGTTAGCTTTAATCAAATATCAGGCGGTCCAGAGTTGTGCTTCCGCTTGAAACCCATTCTCCTGAGTCTGTCATAGACTTAGTCTACCTCATGATGACTGGGCAAAAACAAGATATGCCTAACAGATTTTTACCCAGTAGTCAACTAGTTTTGGAGCAAGATCAAGGGCGTGCCCTGAGATTTTATTCAATGTCAAAAAATAAACAAACTCAACCCAAAATACTGGATGCACATAGCCTATTTTTGCCAGGTTAACCTGATGCTATTTTGATCTTGTACAAAGTTTATTGGCCTATACTATCCCTACCATACTACCCCTGGCCTTGATGAGCAGAATATATTCCATTCAAAGAGCAAGCTGATGTCTGCCTTGCTTTGTTATTGACTAGTCCATTTTAAGTTAATGCCTCCCATCTACAACGGTGTGTTTCCATGAGTGCAAGTCTGTTTTGAGACCAATTCATATGACCTGCCAACTAGCCTGATCATAGATGGCTAAACTTATCTAGTTGTAAAGGTTGTGCCTCCACCTATGTCTGAATAGATCCTTTTTCATTATTCTTTAACACTGTAGGTAAAGCCAACAATCCATTCATCAATGCAATTCCATTTTTATTATATATTTTATCTTTGTAATAGTATTTTTAAGTAACAACATACAGTAGTTGGTTCATTACACACTGAAATCTGCATGTGTTGCCTTTACTGATTGGCATGACAATTAGTAAAACGTGAATAGCTTTATATTCAACAAAAGGCTGAGAAGAAAATAAAGATGCAATTATTCAAAGATATAGCGTATTACACTGTAACACGTCGTTACAATGTCCTCATTGTCATTGCTTTCTGATGGATGGCTATCAAATAGTAATGGAGTCAATAATGAGAGAGTTATTATCAAACCATCACCAACTGGATTCATCAGGCCATTCGCTACCTCACTAATAGAAAACGGCATCAGAAGCCATTGCATCAAAACCATTTAGGGAAGAAACACACTGACCACTGCAATGGAGTGCAAGCGATACTGATTTTAAGTGGGTAGCTTTCACTTGTTTTCTTTAGCTATCTGCACAGAGCCTGTAAGCTAAAACAGCTAGCATAGCATTCCAGCCAACAGCGAGCAATGTTTATGATGTTGGAGTGACACCTCTAGGAAGATGTTTAGCCAACTCTACGATTCCTGGAACCGCTATGTCCACCCAAAAGCCGAAGCGAGAAGAAGGCAAACCAGAGCAAGAGGCTTTATGGACAACGGGGCTAGCTGCTAAGCTAGGCTAACTACCTGCAGCTTACCTGATGACGAACCTGTCACATCCAGCTGCACTTGAGCCACCACCACCACCACTACTACTAAGAGCGCTATTCCGGTTGGAACGGGACCTACGGTTCGGAACGGGACGGTGAAAGTGGTCTTCGACGGAGTCTTCCTGCTATTTGTTTTAAACACAAAGTTTTTCGCTTTCGAAACAGATTTCAATGAAAGGCGGAAGCAAGCTATTACTCGTTACACGCTAGCCCGCTAACTACTTTTAAGGCTAGGTTAGGAAGCAACAAGCGATTTTGACAGTTCGAGGGCAACGGTGAGGGAGGTTCGCTAGGGGGTTTACAGTGCCATCCGAACATTTAGACCACGTTTATTATCAACCATTTACACAATAATAAGCTGCAAGTGAAAGCTAAATATTATGTTATTACAAGATCTGGGTGCATCTCGTTCAGTTCTCACACGAAAATCTTAACTATTAGATAATCAACAAATTTTCCACCTAAAGTAAATGTGGTACAGTCCAGAGAAACCAAGGGCAAAGGGGGGCTGCTTGTTGCCTAGGAAACAACAGTGAATCTCCCGGGGGAAAAAAGATGTGGCCACTGATTTATCAACAAGCCTATCTGTCAAGTAGCCTGCCATCGACAAGATGAACACTGAGATCCATTGAAGAGAGAGGCAGTTTGTCAAAATGTTATTGAAATTTATTCTATGAGGTATGAACAACCCTGATTTCTTAAACACTTTTGAGCCGTGATGAACTATTGAAAATGAATATATATCTTTTGTATTTTAACCCAGTGCCCTTGATGGAAAGGAGAGTTCATGGCTCAAATAACTATTTTGAATATAAACTGCTTTGATGACAACCTGAATACAAAGGATGGGATTCAATTTTTATTAGCAACATCATAGATTTATTCTATTATATTTGCCACAGATTCTGTCACAAAACTATGTTGGCGATATGCACTGAAGAGCTATGAAGCTATTCATTCTCTCTCTCTCTGGTCTTAAAACAGGTACTTTCATAATGTTTGCATGCATGGTGATGTGGTGATTTGTTATGCATTCTTTAATTATTATTATTTTAAACCATGTCTGCAAACCAAATTGCAAAAGGGGCCAATAAAGATTTGAATTTAATTTTCCTGTTTCGGTTACTCCTGATTATATGCCCTAAATCAGCATATCGCCACCACTTCATACTTTGCAGAGGATCATGCACATCCCCAGCATTTTGCAGCCTAATTGCATACAGCTGGCTGGATTTAGCAGTCTGTGACACACAGAGACCCGTTGTCAGCAAGGAGCGCAACAAGTCAACAAGGAGCAAGTCACAAATATCCCTGGAATGAGCAGAGAGAGCAGCAGGCACAAATTTAGCCCCACTGACTGCTGCCCACACCATGTGCTGCCTATTGAGCACATGAACAATGAACATAGCCATCACAGCTCTGTCATGGCCATGGCCCGCCTCAGTGGAATGTTACCGGGCATGAAGGCAACGCAGCCTCATTTCGGAGATCGTCAGGGTTTAGGCCTCTGGGAATGTCGGTGATAAAGATGTTATTAGTCAACAAGGGTCGGATGTACATCGTGAAATACTTCAAAAGCATCATACTTAATTGTTCGAAGTACAAAATTTGCTGGGCTCAGTCACAATTCTGCATCTGTCATGTTGAAATTCAAAGCTAAAGAACTAAGCTTGGGTTAGAGTGGGGACGATGGTAGCTGTTGGCATAGCTTCCCCTGTCCTAAATATGATCAGTGGAATGTAAATCTTCTGGCTTTCAGAAACAATCTGATGCAGTAGCGACTAGCTTACTGTTACTAAGAGGCACCAGCCATCTCCTGTCAAGCAGGTTACAGTATAATCTGTCATTTGGCATTTGACACGCCATCATGCTCTGGTGGCAACATAAAGGTTCATATTTACCAAACATGATCTCATGCAGACCGACAGCGAGAGACTCAAAACGATCCACAGAAAATCCACAGAATCTTCTTACTTGTCGCTTGTTATCTTGGTGTTATTTTAATTGTTGTTGGGTTTTTTTATTTGAGAAATGTCAAAGTCATTATTTGTGTGCGTGATCTCTCCAGTACGGTATATCCCCTCTGCAGAATTTATCACAGAACAAGAACGCAGCACTTTCAACCTGTGGCGAAAAAACAGCATTTTCAAGACATAAGTGATTATGAAAAAACTGCTCACACAGGTCAAGCTCATCCCCAAGGGCTGACGTATTGATCCCAATGCAGAGGAGGCATTTGTAAAAAAAAAAAAAATGCTGCTGCTGGCATGCTTTTTAGTCCCTGAACGCCCACACACTCACAAACAAAACACACGCACAGAGGCATGGTGGGCACATACACATGAAAACACACACACACACACAAGCACACTGCAAAAACATATCCTAGCTAAGTCATTTAATCTGTTTCACTTGTTTCAAATGGCATTGCGTTGGAATTGGAAACAAAGTGAAATCATCTCAGCCCTTTGGCAGATTTTAAGACTCTACACTGGACTAAATGACTTGTTGGATAGATACGTCTTGCAGTACAGGCCAGCGGGAAATGTGTCTCAAACATACACAGGAGAAGAAGAAAAAAAAGAAAAAGGCAGATGTCTTGTTTGTGTTGTGCTTCATTAATGAGTTCTGCGCTGTACACGTGTTGCAGTAGCAGTCTGCGTGGTGGACCTTGGGATGATCTGAGGGGGCGTCAGGCAGGAAAAACAACCACAGTATCTGTAGAATACCACTGTTGGTTTCTCTCAAACAGAGCGTGAAGAGCTCACATCGTGAAACGCTACATCCCCGCAGATAGTAGACAGTAAACAGACGCGCAGGCAGACAGGCACACACACATTGACACACACACACACACACACAATACGGCCAAAGCTCTCACATTTAGGACACACACACACACACACCGGGCAAAGCTCTCACATCAAGGACAGTATTGATCTTGGAAATCTCTGCACACTAAAGGAGAGCACACCTGATTATGAAAGCTTTTAACCCAAATGCTTAATGCAGCGCAGGTTTAATGGAAAGAGCTTAGGGCTAACACAAATCTCAGGAGTGAGAGAGTGTGTGTGTGTGTGCGCGTGCGTGCATGTGACATGCACATCAGTTTAGTCGATTTGATTGATTGTAGGGAGATCACCTGGGCATTTTACTCCCAGTATGACTTTGATGAGCATTTTACTAATCACGAGGCCTTAAGTAATGACGGATTGAAGACGGTCCCTCTCTGTCTGTCGGGCATTTTTAACAACCTGATCCCCCCGACTGCATACACACTGCATTGGGCGAGCTTATTTGAAATGCTGAGAGGATCCATTTTGTGGCAGACCTATTGTCTACCGAGAGAAGACTGGTTATACATCATCATAAATCATCTGCTCTGGCTTTTTTCTTTTCTGTTTTTGTTTGATCGTTTTTCTTCTTCCATTCCTCCAGGATCCATTTCAGCGTAAAGAAATGGATGGATCACACACACAGACAGAATCAGGGTGAAGTTCAATCACTTCAAAAGTTCAGAAGCTCCAACCTTGTCACGTACCATATAAATGCATAGAATATAGTTATGATAAAGGCTCTATTTGTGTGAGTTCATTTCCAAAATGCTATATATCCATTTTGGAGAGAAACATTCACAAAACATAGTATCTCAAAATAGGCCTATACAGGATCCAGTCTGTAAAAGCATCATCATTTTGTTGACCAAGGACTTAATTTGTCTACTTTCTTTTATAAAAGTAAAATCATTTATTTTTATTTTGTGTTATTAATCATTTTGTCAGAGTACGTGTCACCGTTTTTTTTTTCTTCAAACGGCGGGTATTCAAGTTGCACGCGACACGGTTATGCTTTACGTTCCCTTGGACTACAACCAGTATGGCTTACGTCTTAAAGCCTTTTTCGTCGTCGTAAAATCTCCTCCCACCGCGGAGTAAATCCAATAATATAAGTGGTGGCATTTCAGATAAGAAAACCAACTGGCAGTCATTTGAGTTGGAAATCTCGGGAAATGTCAGGAGAAACGGCGTATTACCATGACAACACCGCCATTGTCTGCATTAGGAAGAATAATAACGACAATTTGCCTGTTTTCTATAAGTCATTCTTCATCACTAAAGTTGAATTGACTTGTTTCCTGAAATTGCTCGCGAATCAATACGGCGTCCTCAGCTTTCCCCCGCTCCGGTCCAAAGTGCTTCCAAATACAGTAAAGGAGTTTCTATTATTCATGTGCTCCGGGTTCACGCGAGGCTGGCAGCAGCGTCACCGAGACTCCTTAATGGCTGCACCGCCCTTCAGCACCGCCGAACCCGCCCAGTCACCCGCCTTGGCTCTAGACTCCTTTCAAATATTCAATAACACATTAAGGATCAGAGAGAAGGGAGCTAATTATGTTCACTTTACATCATGCTCACACACACACACACACACACACACACACACATTCATAAACACACAGTGTAGCTCTGGTGATGTTGGGATTTTTGTGAATGAAACACAAATAAGTGAGTGTTTGAGATTTGTCTGCGATGAGGGTAGTGTGTGTGTGTGTGTGTGTGTGTGTGTGTGTGTGTGTGTGTGTCCTAAGTGACAAGGATGTTGGTAGTAAGGAAAATGTGTATGTGTATGACTATATGTGTGTCCATGCTTGTGTGTGTGTGTGTGTGTGTGTGTGTGTTCCCCCTCAGTCTCAGAGACAATAATAACCTATCTCCATCAGCTTGAAATATTGATGCTTCTGCTGCAAGGCTGCCGGCTGCTGCAGCAGGTTTACAAGGACACTTGAAATGCCTCGCCATTAGCAAAGCGATGCTAATCCGCTAGTCTGTGTGACAAAACCCCTGGACGGCCCTCCTCCGTCTCCGTCTCTTCCACCTGAAACGTCAAGCTCATCTCCTTTCTGACTTTTTCCTGGACACAGAAAGCACAGCGTGATCACGTGACACACACATGAATTAAAACAATCCAGTGGCTATGTGAGAACCAAGAGGCACACACACACACACAGCTCTCCACTTCAAAATGGCCACTTTTGAAGAGGCGGGCCGAGCTTCAGAACTTGTTGCGGTACACTCTTCCGCGCTCTCTCATCTCCTCACTTCCACCTTTTCTTCACTCCTGTCCTGCCAGGTGGATCAAACCGTTGTCCCACACCCTTCGTGCGTTCATGTTGCCGTTAATGAGTTGTATGCACAATATTTTCTCCGTAATTATCCGTTTCTAGTGGCCTCACAGGCATCAGTCAGAGACTCCTTTAAGTACAGCAATTATTGTATTACAGTAACCATGGTGATTTGTTGGCTGTGTGATTTGCAGTGAAAATGTATTTATGGATGAGCGAGTGGGTGGAAGATCTGTGTGTGTGTGTGTGTGTGTGTGTGCATACATACATGTTGCTGCACAGCCTGCCACGGGCTAAACCAATAATATATCTCACCAACATGCACACACACACACACGTACGTGCCTTGACCTCTAAGTCATGAGCCGAGAGTATGATCCAGATAAGATACTAAGAGAACAGACACACCTATCCAACAATACGCTGTACAATAACTACACCGCTGATATTTCAAGACTTTACACTGAGAGCTAAATGTCAAGTTCGTTTTGTTCCAGGGTCTTTTCCAATGAAACTGTGAGAGAGAGAGAGAGAGAGAGAGAAGATACAGACAGACAGATAGACAGATAGACAGACAGATAGATAGATAGATAGATAGATAGTAAGAGCCTGCTGTAGTTATTCAACTCCAATAATGGGTTGACTACTCCATCTAGTGGCCATGACAGGTACTCCACCTCAATACAATATGGAGACTCGATAGTCACCGTTGCACATGTCAGTACAATGCAAATACATTCAAAATATATACAAATAAATGACAAAACTGTGACCACTTCACTGACAACCAGAGAGAAGCTGAGGAAATTAAACTCTCCACCTCCTGGATCCCATCCCATCTCTTCTCCTCAAATCATCTCCACTTGTCCCGCTGATTGCCCACGTCATTAACCATTTTCTCCAAGCTGGAAGTGTCCGTGCACTCAAGACCCCATCTCAACAAGTCCACCCTGGAACCTGTCCAATCAGAGGTCTGTCTTCAACCTCCAAGCTTTTGACCTTTTTATTTTATTTATTTATTTGTTGTTGTTTTTTTACATTTCTTTACAGTGTATTCGGCCAATATCTGCCACTTATATGGCGATAAACGATTGGACAATATGGGACGGGGGGGGGGGGGGGGATGAGTGAGTCTAGTGCAAAACGCTTCATGTACCAGTTCCTCCAGTTGAGCTGCCCAGTGGCCACCAGTAGAAGACTGGTGATACTGGGCATCTCCCAGGTGTGAATGTGTGGAACTGTTCTGACATCTGTTCTGAGTTCAATCCTCATATGCCTCTAAAGTCTTTATCTGCGGTTGATTGAGCTTGCCTGAACCGTGATTGGCCCTTTGCCGTGACAGTTGTCACATACAGATTAGCTACTGCAT
This sequence comes from Hoplostethus atlanticus, assembly GCA_034670405.1. Classification (NCBI taxonomy): domain Eukaryota; kingdom Metazoa; phylum Chordata; class Actinopteri; order Trachichthyiformes; family Trachichthyidae; genus Hoplostethus; species Hoplostethus atlanticus. The sequence goes on from JAXDDX010000019.1 coordinate 3,688,101, forward strand.
GTGCCGTGATTGAGAGTTGCTTGACTTTCTATTGGCTGCAGGTGGCAATGTTGCTCTACAAGCAAATTGGACCACATACAATTTCCCTTTTTTCCAGCTTTTGTGGTGTTTTTTCCCCCCCCCTTTTGACGAATGGAAAGACACAGAATTAGTTTTATGTGTGCTGACATCATCAAAGGAAGATTATCAGCAGAAATCTGGTTAACGGTGATCGTTCCTAGAAATCATTTCTTTGGAACAGTGATTGTATCCAGGAGAGATGTAGGAATGAATGAATTGATCGTGGAGAATACATTTCTCGTTATTGTATTCCACCATTTCCAAGTCACATGTTAACCTCAATTCAAGTGCCAGTTCTTCTTCTTCTTCTTCTCTTTCACCCCTACTTGAAACCATCACAGATCATCTGAATTCAGCAATAAGCCAACGAGACACAGATCTCAACCCCGAGGTGGGTTGGAGGAACGGATAAAACAGCTACAGGTGTCAAAACATCCAAGCGTGTGTGTGTGTGTGATATAGGAAGGTAATAGGGGAGAGGGGTGTAATGGCGGTAGGAAATCGTATCCCGCAGACAGCTTTAAAGGCTGACAATGTGGAAAATCCTGTTTTCTTGCTTTCGAACCTGGAAATTTCTGCAGCGCTGCGGATTTATCAACTGGTGAAAGATATAGGCCCAGCGCAGAGGATAAGCAGGAAACGGGGATGTATGGATGGATGGTGTGTGCATGCCTGTGTGTGTGTTCGGACTGACATTCACACACATACACACACACACACACACACACAGGAACATGACTCTCTGGGGATTGAGAACCAGGAGGATGAATTGGAGGGAAAAACAGGATTCAATCCCTCCGTGAAGCAAAGGCAAACCAAAATAGAGGTGCTGACAGCTTCCTCCATCCAGCCCCCGGTGGGAGCGCTTATCCAGTTTTGCATTGTGAGATAAGAAGAAGGGAGGGGGGGGGGTTATTTATTCAGGTTGATAGCTCTGGCGCACTTTGAATGATAAAGGAATGTATTTGTGCGCTGCGCGTCGATCCACTTTTCAACGTGCCAATCAGGATTAAAGGTCACGGTCTGCAGGACAAATATGGGCATATTAGAATCCATAAAGGAAGAAGGTGCCAGTTTGGTACCCGGGGAACTCTTCAGCTTGAAACTTCAGGGAGATGCATTTCTTAACTTCTCTTATCTCTCTGCCCGTCGCCTTTCTCCCTCTTTCTCACACTCAAACACACACCTGTGATCAAACACATCTGCACATTCCCATCAAAGGACGTGGAAAAACACAAGAAATAAAGTCCACATCAAAGATATATTTGAGTCATCGTCCACCGGCCTCCACCTCCGCATCAAGAATAAACGGAAGGGGGGCCTTTTGTTGTGGTTATTCTCCTGGTGGATGAAAGGAAGGTGTTGGATTCGCTTCGGGATGGATCCAATGTTATTTCAGTCGGAAAAGGACATCTGTTCTGCAGTAAGTCACATCCGCGTTAACTTCCCTGGTGCAGATGCTTCCCAGCGTGGTGATTTATTTGTCTCGTATCGTCGGCCGTTTTCGGTGGGGGGAGAGCCGCCCCGGAGAGAGGTTCAGCGCCGCGCTGTTGGCACAGCTGATGAGGCGCCATGGGAACACGGAGGCCTCCAAGAAACACTTGATTTTCATTTGTGCGCTGTTGCGTTTGGCTCGCGAGGTACATCTACATAAAGGTTAAAAAAGAACGCCTCGCCTGGAACAACACGCTAACTTGGGGGAGAACGGGAACCACAACTCCTAGGAAAGGTTTAAGAAAATGGATCCTTCCGAAGCTGTTTTCAATTTGCTTTGTCTTTAGCTCTGAGAGGTCATCCAGAGGTAGAATCGGATGACAGAACACTGAAGTGCTGGGATCTGCAAGCGGGCTGCAGTGTTGTGAAATGGATTTTCATGTCTTATATGGTGTGGCAACATGAAGTTGTTAGATGCTCTGTATGTTCTGTCCGGGTGAAGGCCAGGGCCAAAACGCATTGGAGTTTTGTACGTTTTTAACCATTGAACAAGCCAATGGATTAATGGCTGATGATGCATTAACCCCAAACCCAAGAACATCTTCTGCTTCAGTTTCACGGCTTGTTCTAGCCCCCCTACGAGGTTTAATAACGAGCCCTTGGAAATTTTAGACAATCACAGCAAAAAAAGTATTTGAAAGTCAATTTACTGCACTATACTTCAACTTCAACTGACACCATCTGTTCTGATTCAGTAAACCCCACCCATCTGGCGCTCTTAAGCATATTAAAATAAATGCAAAGAATTATTTCCAACAGCTATTCGATGCGGGTCGGTCTGGAAGGAGGTTGAACAGCCTTCAGCCAAACAAAGGCCCGTCAGCTCCATAGGTGGCCGCGCGAGGCCTTTGAACGTGGATGAAAAACAAATCTCACAATAGCATCAACTGGAAAACAGCAGAGATCAGAGGGAGGGTGGCAGCCCCCATCGGGGATGTTTTGGGGATGGGGAGTATAGAGGGGGGTTGAGGTGTGGCGCTGCAGGTCAAGCCGCCGCCTTCCTCTCGCCTCCTCCGGGACGGACCCCCAGTGTCTGTGACAACGGGAAAGAGAACGAAGGTCGAAACACAGCCCTGTTGTCTTCCTGCCTGTCTGACAAACGCCTGTCTATCTCCGTCTAACATATACAGACGCACACACACACAGTGGGTGAGAAAGACAAAGAGAGACAATATAGTATAAACAGAATAACAGTGGCGAGGTTATATCAACATATGCAGCTTACGATTCAGCACATTAAAACTGCGCTGGATGATGTTGCTCTTTGGCGGCCCCAAGTGGCAGTGAGAGAGATAATACGTTTGAAGGCACTTCACTACCCAGTAATCATCTTCTTTTCAGCGTCTGATGGAGGTGGTGAAGAGGTCCAGCTTTCTCTTTTGTATTTTGCTCTTAAGTTTTGACTTGTCACTTGTCACCTGTGGGCGGAGAAGATTTGCTGTGTCCATACCCAAGCACCAGAATTTCATTTGGGCCAATCGAGCAAAACTACGGCGTGGGGACTGGGCACTTTTTGTGTTGCAGCCTCAATTTGGGACTGCTAATATGAGTAGAAATACACCCATATGTTACTTAGTGAAGCTTCAAGAATATATGATTTACTTAGAGATGTACTTACAGCGTTGATTGCTTAAGTATGGAGAACTAGATGTGAAAGGAGTGTGTATAAACATAACATGGACAGATGACAGACAGACAGGGAGACTTTAAACTTATTTGACACGAAGCCAGCAGGTCGGTGGCAGACAGTCAGACAAACGAGACAGATCTACAGCCCCACAGACGCCGTCATAACCCTCATTCTATTATCGAGCCCCCATAAAGCCCTCAGCAGCACGACTTCATACACACTTCCTCCCGATGAAAGGCGCACGCGGCCTCCTCTCGATAAGATAAAAAAAAAAAAAAATGAAGAAAATGAAGACGCACGCGGGGGAAGAGGAAGAAGACTCCAAACAATTCCGACGTCTATTTCAGCAGATAAGGCGGCGCAGACAGACCAGCCCCACCCCTGAAACCCCCCCCGAGACACACTCTCGTCCCTTTGTGCCCCGATAAAGGAGACCGGTGGATGCGTGTAATCAGCATATTATTGATAGTCTTAATGAGAAAGGCTCTGAGTCACTGAAGCCATTAGCCAGGATAAAAGAGGCTTAATTGTTTTGTGTGTGTGTGTGTCTGTGTGGGTGTGTGTGTGTGTGTGTTTGCGGTGTGCACATCTGCCTGGGCTAAGACCGGGCTAATTAAATCCATTTCCTTCGTTAGCAACTTTTTTTCCTCCCTTAATTAAGAGGGTTAATTATGGGTCTGGACAGAGGTCGTGTGTGTGTGTGTGTGTGTGTGTGTGTGTGTGTGTGAGTGAGTGAGTGAGTGAGTGCATTCTCCAGACCAGACCCCGAGTCGTCTTATCTCAACCTGTATCAGGGCCGTATAATAAAACGAGCACACTCCAATTGCACCCCCCCCCCCCCCCCGCCTCGCGGTCTTAAAAACATCAGCAGCCTTTGATAACCGGTTGGAAAAACAAAATCACTTGTTCAGAGAAGCGAGTGATTAATGTCAGACGATGCCCTTGGGTAAACGATAGAGTCGTCTGCCCGCCAGTTCAAAAGCTCAGAGCGGCGACACAGCACCGACGCCTCTCTTAGTTTAGAAAAAAAATAACACCCAACAAAGCCTCTCTCTCCGGTTGAAAATGAGGTTTTCTTGTCTGCAGGAGGGATCCAGATGTTGTGGCTTCTTGTCAAAGCCGTCGTCCAACAGGTCTGGCGTTAATACGGACTTCTGTCATCGCCGCCGCTGTGTGGTACGAGGTGATGTCTGCAGCATACCAATGGCGCGGAACAATATTCCCCATCACGCTCCATCTACAGCAATAATAACGTTATGGCTGTCAGACATGAGAGGACTCTCCCTCGCTGCCACAGGACACACGCCATTAGTTTTGATGGTCTGTGTGTGTGTGTGGGCGTGAGAGAAAGAGCATGGCGTGGTTTTATGTGTGTGTGTGTGTGTGTGCCCTCTGGGTCACATATCCTGTCTGGGAAAACGGCTGATTCAGGAACCTCTGCCATTCCGCTTGTCAACTTGGGTTCGCGCTGCCACGACCGTTAGTCATCTACGGGTGAACGACCATCTCTAGCGTGACGATGATGATCCTCCTCAGCCGCAGCCAGACATTAACACCTTCTGCACGCTGCCAGGCTCCTCTTAATGCTGCACTACGCAGGTTTTTAATGCAAAAACACACCAGGCTCATTGGCCTAAATCACCAAGCGGGGGCTCCAACAGAGAAGAGCGGCCCATCCCTCCTAATAGAGACATCATAGATTCAACATATTTGCCCAAATTAAATTCTCGAATCGGACACTGGCAGGAAGTCTTCTCGACGCACACAAGGCCACAAATCGAAACCTAAGAGCGTCCCTTTGATATTTTAGTATAAAAAGGGATCAGAGACCAGCCAGGTTGGTCAACATGAGCCTGTGTGCAGCTTACTGACATCACGTTACATGATTTCTGGGTAATGGAGTCCTTATAGTTCAAACGGTTACATCTCACTGCCCCTTTGAACCGCTGGTGTCCGCCCACAAATGATGCAGAAAGGACTAGTAGTAGGGGATAAATGGTTCAGTATATCCTCTTATTGCAAGAGGTATCCATGGTGGACTATAACATCTTGTACTTTTCCTTTCTCTCCTTTTTCCCCCTCCTATCTAAAAATTACAATTAGACCCTTTCCCCCCCCCCCAATCTCCTCAACGATCCTCTTCAGGGAGAGATTGGTGTGTGTGCTTGTCGCTGTCATGTGTCCTGCTTCTGCATCATTAGGTATGGCTTTTTATTAGCCTCTGGTGTGCTGGAGTGGGAGAGGAGGAGGAGAGGAGGAGGAGGAGAAGAGAGGGAAGGGGGGTCAGCGTCACTCCAACAGTAAACTAGCCCAGTCGTCAGCCCTGCACACGGGAACAAACACCCCATTAAACCAAGGCCCTCACATATTACTGTAATAAAAGCCCCTGCTCTCCCCTTTATGGGCTTTTTAATTATGTCTATTCGTCTTCCCGGGCTTGTGAGCAACAGTTCATGATGAGACCCATTTCACGAATACTCCGCCACTGGCAGAAAGCTAGAGGGGGGTGGTGGAATAAAAAAGGGAAAAAAAGCCTAAAATGGCCTGGAGCTAAAATATGACTATTGTTACCGAGCTGGTACTTTATGTGTCACCTCTCAGTATGGAGCCAGTCACACTGGTTTCGCTATTCATTTAGTGAAGGTTTTCTTTGTTTTAGCGGTGGATTAGTGTAGAGATGGAAAAATCTCACGCAGCTCAAGTGAATGATACGGCAGCTCGGTTGTAATGGCGTGTATTACATTATCTCCCTGGAATCGGCGCGATGGCGAGGCTAGCCGATCGTCCTGCGCGTGCATTCAGCACTCGGGTTCGTTTCATCACTGGTACACTTGCATGGGGTCTTGCATTCACACAGAATTCACACATCGGTACAACGCTATACCTCACTGTGCTGTACATTTGACTTTTTGTGGTCACTGCACCTCAACCTGCTGTGTGTATAGATTTAAAAATTTAAAAAAAATCAGTATTGACAGAAATGTTTTATTGTTCCAAAAAGAATCAGGTGCAAACAGAGTGTCCGGCCGGTTTTGCTTAGCCTGCTGTAAATGACGGCACCCATGAAGACCAGCAACACCACGCCCAGCGCTGCACCCACTCCACACAGCAGGGCCTTCGACGACGGAGAGGAGGCTGGAAAAGGAGGAGGAGGAGGAGGAGGAGGAGGGAGGAGGGGGCAAGACCGTAAACGTTGTTGGTTCCTTCACTTACACCATTTAGCACCACTGACTGGGGGATACGAGCAGGAAAACAGAAACAGGAGCTCTGTCTGTTGAATGTGAATCCCATTTTTTAAAACGCTCCTCCTTACATATGTTGCCGTCTTCTTGGAGTGCAATATAAGTTTATTATTACTGACAGATCCTGGCAAACAAAATGCGAACTAAAACAACATCCCTGTTAAAGTGACATTAAATGAAAGCATAGTGATGGATAAATCCCTTCTAGATCCATGCTAGGTGTTACTGCATTCCCAGCTTGAATTTTATGTGTTTACATGGTCAAAGCCTTCTGAATAGTAGTCTAAACTCTGAGGTAGCTCTCTACAGGACAATGCACCACTACAAACCCATCGGCTACTCCTTACCGGCTGGAGTCAACTCCTGTGTCTGGGCCAGAGAAACTGGCCCCATAGGAAACTCTGAAATCTGCATCAGTTCCCCTAGCAGCATGTTATGCTGGACCAGGATGGGGCCTAGAGCCGCCTTCCCCTCCCACGGCTGATCTGGAGAAAGAGCAGAAACAACGAAGGTCCCACGGTGCCTTGCTAGGTGTAGTTTAAGTTAAGTTGTCACGTACAGATTAGCTACTGCATGTGCAAAGCTTACACACAAGCATCACTCAATATGGAGTTACCCCAAAATAAACTATGGAGGGAAAACTCAACAACTGTCTGGCACCGACTAGAGAAGCCATAAGATGAATCGTTACTATCGGTGATCAGCCAATCACACTGTTAAACTAGTTGGCCACAGATGAGCTACTCTCATCAGCATCGCCACTACCATAATGTTGGAGAAGACAAGACATAAACGTGTGAGGTTGTGTGAAACTTCATAACTATGTTGAATGTTCACTTTTATCTTAATTAGATACTACTCAGAGAAAATCCATTTTCTCAAGTGCTGCAAACTAATTTGTTAGAGTACTAATATATAGAGGTTACGTGTGTGATGACTGACCGATCCTACCTGAATTTGTGATGCACACATTTTGCACCCAGGGGAAAAAAAAATAAATAAATAAAAATCTACAGAGTGCATTTACTCAACTGATCCAACCATTCACAACATGATTGATTGGTTGGTTGGCCAATTAAAAGGGATTAGCTCAAAATCCAATCCTCCAGAGGAGCATAAACATTGTGTGCACCAAGGCATAAAGCAACATAGCTCATCTAGTCAGGGATGGAAATGTTACTTGCCTATTAGCCCATGGCTGATTATTTATGTCTGTCTCGGTGAGGCGGGATGAAGTTAACAGAGAGCATTAAGCTTTATCCCTGAGTCTAATGCACTGTTGCTGATGTAGACTGTACCGGTGTCTGCAGCAAGGCTTCTCCTCCTCCTCCTCTGGTCGCTGCAACTGGTCTCACAGCAGCTACACACCTTGTTGTCACCACCCGATGCAACCCATCTGTCCACAGACAATCATATTTTTAGGGAATCTGACAAAAGATTGATACTTTTATTTACCATGAGGAGGAGGTATGACATTTGACAAAATTGAAAATAACTGGTCACACAAACCTGTTGGCTTCGGTCAAGAACGAACACGCTTTGTACTCTGCGTCGACGGGGACGGAGACTGTTGTTGCCTTCAGGTGACACGTGATGTAAAGCTTCGAGGAGAAACGGTCGAGTTACTGACGGACTAGAAAACTACAAGGGGTTTCAATTTGGCAACGTGAGAGATCAATTCTGTAAAATGCAAGTTCATTGAGTGTGTGAATTCATAGAATGTAATACTGTATATGGCAATTCACTCAAAATGACAGTGATTTCTCTCAAAAACGGCTGGTTGACATTGTTTGGCTTTTGGTATGATATCGATGCCGCTCGGTGTTGAGCATCAAGGGAACTACCCCAAACATAGTGGAACATCCAAGAGTATTTCAGCTTTTGTTTTGGTAACTGTTGTCACCAAGAGAACAACTCCTTGGCTAGCATGCGTTAGCTGGCTGTGCTTTATGGCTCTCTGCAGCATCTGACCAGTCAGATTGCTTGGCTGGAATTAGTCCAGGGCACAAACAAGCAAGAGTACTTTTCCATTAGGAATTAGATGGAAGCTGAACGTAGGAGAAAAAAAAGAATCCCCCTCTCTGACTACTTGTTATGAGTGTCAAACTATTTAGACGTCTTTCTAGCTCTGCTTACTGAAGTCCTGGGATCCCGGTGGAACCCGAAGGTCTGTAGCTGGAACTGGAGTTTATCCTCCTGGCTTCTCGGCAAGAAGTAGGACTTGGCTCCCGTGAGCTTCGCATCAGTTAAACACCTTATATGGGGAAATAAGAGGACACACCATTCATTTTCATAAACACAGAGAACCTACCAATCACCCCAAGAATCCACAGCACAATACATGGTCTTGGTAGTTTCATGATCTGCAACTGTGTTTATCCAACAGCACGTGATGTAAATCTTAACTATTTAAAACAATTCGACTCCTCTAGACAAATACACTTATTTTTTTTTTTTTACACTTTAGTTAATGGCTGATCCTGTCCCGTTCAAACGCAGCAGCATCTCACCCGTGGTGGCTGATGAAGGGGTGTCTGGGTTGCGAGGTGGGGTCGGGGTCCAGGGTGGCCACGCAGCCGTCCACGTAGACCCTCAGAGGAACGTGGTGGGCCTGGAGGACTGACGCCTCGATGTGCATCACGTCACCCAGGAAGTAAACGCTGGAAGGCCTCGCCGACTGCCAGTCCTCTAATCAAATACAAAGGAGGAAAATAAGGAAAATAATGCTGGGGCTTGAATTAGATTACATTTAAAAAGGATCCCCGCAGGGAGATTGGGTCATTGCAGCAGCAGCAGCAGCAAATAGGATATAGGTACAGTCAGAATAAGACAATAGAGAGAAATGAAGATAATACACAGAGTAATCACAGCTAGCAGCGTCTTCATTACCCTGGATCACAGATGAGGGCCAGTGACAGAAGATGTCAGCAACGCAGTGAAACCAACCTGGCATTTACAGTTTCATTTACAAAACTGGCGTGCGGATAAAGACTCACATTTCCCTCCATAACTAGACACTCTAGACAGGAAACTTCACAGCAGAAATAAGACCGGCAGGCCAGCTTTCAGAATAAACAACCGTTGATTATCCAAAGTGTGTAGATTGGAAAACAGTTTTGAGAGGCCTCCCGACTCCTCTCCCTGCCGTGGCAGCGACACAGCACCTTCAGGAGAGTTTGCTTTCTGCTCATCACCACGCATCAAAAAGTTTGTTTGTCTGCAAGGCCTTGAGTGATTGCAATTTCAAAACGGTTGAAAATCAGCAAAGCCACCGGGTGCAAATCAAGGTTGACGCCACATAACGGTCTTTTTAAGTTTAGTCGTTTCAGTCTCCACCTGTCATGAGGCGCAGGGAGAAGTGCAGCTGCTTCTCCGTCAACCTGTTGGAGGCGAAGGGCTCCCAGGTAGGCCTCACGGCGTCGCTGCTCACGTACTGCCTCCTGTGAAACGAGAAAGGGAGCAATTATAGGAAGGACAGGCATCTCGCAAGAGGTTCCATCTCATTTATTTATTAGGAAGGATGGGAGTAGAGAGGGGATAGCGCACAAGGTCACCAGGAACTGCTGTTAATGAGTTTTAAAAAAAGTTATGCTTGTAAATAATACGCTCTAACAGCGACGCTACAATTTACAACTGGCCCCTGACAGCATCACATGATTGCAGGTGTCAAGTGCAGTTTTTTAATTTTTTTTTACCTTGGATAGTGGCATTCAATCACCACCTCAGCAGGGTTGGTCTTTAGGATGAAGGTGTTGTCAATGGGTGTCGGCGAGTACATCAGAGAAAAGATGTAGATGAGGGCTTCTTCCGTCATCTGACAAAAGCACCGAAGTAGTGAGTTGAACTGAATCTTGACTAATAACATCCATCACAGCGATTCCAACTCCACTAAAAGGCAGAAAACACACACACACACCGTCATTGTGCTGCCACAGCCCTGTAACTTGGCCTGGAACAGCAGTACGTGCTTAGTGGCGTTCAGTGCAGCGCAGCCGCCTAAGGTCAGATCTGTTGGGTGGATCAGCTGACCATTACCTAGGAACAGAGAGAAAAGGGAGATCTTATTTCTAGACCATTACTCAAGGCCACATATTACCCTGGCCCAGTCAGTCAGTCAATCAAATGGCTGCTTTCTTATTGCATCAGCGAAAAAAAAAAGAAATTCAGTGTCATAGTTTCTCAAGTTCTATGGTGCGTAATTCCATTTCCCCATTTTTTCCTTCTACACTGAACGTCTCTTTTTCAAACATTAAGGGAACACCATAGACTCCATGTTACTGGATCTGTGCTGGTCCCATAGCAGTTTAGTCTACTGTACAAACAAAAAAAAAACAACAACAACCAGTTGTTACCCAGGAAGTCCTGTTTGACCTCTACGGTGACCCCTCCCTCGCCGCAATGCACCGCCACGCTGTCAGCCGGCACGGGGAACCGCTGTTCAAAAATCACCAGCACCTAGGATTTCAACTGGATTGTGTTACACTGAAACTCATACGTAGGTTAAGCAGAGAAATCATGAAGACAAAAAAAAAAAAAGCAACCTTTGGTCCCAGCCCGACAGCAGGGGTTCAGATCTGGGTTCAGTTTTCTGGCTTCCGGTCTCTGTGGGTTTTGAACCGCCTGCCTGTGCTCAGCTTTCGCGAGAGGCCGGGCCTGTTTTCGTTTGTCGATGTTAACCGGGGCAACAGCTGGGTAGCTCATGGGAAAAAGGACCGGACTCCTTTGCTCCAAATGGTTTGATTGGTGAAGCGGTGCGCTGATCTCGGGCGCAGGGGGCCCTGTTCTCACTGGTTCCTCTGGGATCTGGTTCAGAGTCTCATTGCGAATGTAGTTAAGCCAGTTATGTGCGTCACAAAGCGCTTCACCTGAGAGGAGGAGGACAAACCCCAATAGAACTACGACTCTGAACCCCATTTTGACTCCAGACACAAAACCCTGGGTGTTCCCAGAGCAACACTTTTATCTATTGACCAAAACCAGGATATGGGAACTTGGCTCAAGCTCCTCCTACTCTTAATTACTTGATTGGATTCCAGCCTTGGTGGGTTAAATCCTCAATGTTTTTCTTTTCTGGTGGCTATATGGAGGCTGACAAAGGATCAGATCTCACATAATATTATCTGTTTGGAAGGCTGCTGCCCTCTTTCTTATACATTTATACTTTACTTGAGTATGTGTGTATTTCTGCTGTTGAAAAAGTGGAAATAGCAAAAATATTGTGCATTCTTTGAATGTTTTAAAGCCAAGCAGAGTGGTCTGCTACATCTCTAGTTGTCATGAAGGTAATGAAAAAAGACTTTTAGAAACAGAAACAAACATGACTCTAACAGTGAGTGGCTTTAACTGCCCCTGTGAGGCAAATCAATCACCCCCTCTCGGGGAGTTTAGACTCGGGCCTTTGTGCTGCTTGGGCTTGAATGTCAAGGCTACGTGGTCAACAGTCTGCAGGGTCCTCCTCTGTGAGACTTCAGAAATGTCACCACCACTAAATGTGTGTGTGTGTGTGTGTGTGTGTGATATGTGGCATGTGACAATAAGCAGGGCCAGGTTTTGATCCTGTGCCAACAGACCTGTCAGTTCACACATGGAGTCTAAAAATGCCCCGTTTTTTTTAAATTCTCAAACCCTTATTTTGTATTATCACCTAATATCTTGGACTGATTTCCACAGACTTGGTATGACATTCTCTATTGACAACGATGTAAGTTTTCAAGGTCCATATAAGGTCTTACCTGGCAATTTTTCAAAATAAATGCAGCATGTGATATTTGAGAATAACAGGATAATAATAACAGAATTCCCTTTGGCTGAAACTCAATAGGGAAATGTGTAAAATCTCACCCTAGCTCCCATCTAACTCCCTATGGCTGAATACACTATGACAACCATGGGGGCTTTGGGTTTATTTACATTGACCGTGTTGGTTTTTGTGAAAGTGTACTGTACTGGGCATAAAAAAAATCAAATAGTTTCATTTGATTTTATTACCCACTGTACAGACATATATTAAAACAAACTGTAAATACACTCCAACCTTGGACATGTCTCATCCGTGGCAGCCATGCTTGGGAAACCTATTCCAGAAAGGACGTATGAGGAAAAAAAAACATAATAAGATTTCATTGAAAGAAAGTCCTGTTGTAATGGCTAAATGAGCCCAAATCACTTCCCCTTGACACAGATGTGCTAATCTGGGCTGACCTACAGGAATACATTACAGCTCTTCCTCCCTGCAGACTCCCCAGCAGAGAGGCCCCTATTGTCAGGAACTGGCTTTTATCTTCTGCTGATCAGTGGCAAAACAAAGAGATGAAGTGTGTGTGTGTGTGTGTGTGTGTGTGTGTGTGTGTGCATGTGTGTGTGCGTGTGTGTTGGGGGAGTTGTTCAGGAGGCTGGAGTGAGATCGGTCCAGCCCTGCCAGTCAGGTCCCCTCTGCTGCCTATCTCTATCTAACTTGGTTAGCGGGCTCTAATTTGGCCCCCAGGGGCCCCTAATGTTGCCCCTGCGGGGGCTTCTGAAAGAACCTGGCAACTTCTACTTCCCCCCCACCCCCCCACCCCTCCCACCAACCCTCCCAGCTTCTGTTTCCAATAAGCCTGGTCCATCTGGAGACAAGGACAGGACAGGATGATGCAGGTAAATGGGACGGTCTTCTGTTTATACACACACACACACACACACCAACATGCACATATATACTCACAGGCACAAACCCAAAATGCACACACACACACACACCCACACATACACACACTAAACCACACCGCACTTCGACCAGATGGAAAATCGTCAACCAGGATGGCACACCAACGACACAGATGCTTAGTGACAGTCACACACACACACACACACACACACACACACACACACCCCTCTTCACATTTTGCTGACAGCACAAAGTCGTGGAAACAGGGCGATTTGGCCTCTGCCGCAGTGCGCCATACGGATTACGGTTATGGAGGCTCATTAAAAACATGTAGTGGGAGATGGATTAGCTATAGCCTGCTGTTGTAGTGGGCGAGCAGCGTTCAAGAGCAGCGGATTTTGTGTGCGTTTGTCAGCGTTCACACTGTGGTGAAGCGATGTACATGCGACAGGGAGTACTTTTGGAAGGAAATTTAGCGTTCCAATATGTACGAGCATGTGGTTTTATAGGCTGGCATCAGCTATGGTGCCGCTGCTTTAAAGCCAGCTGTCTTGGTATGTTGGCGATTTTGAAACTGGGTTATGCTACTTTAGGTGCAAGTGTCCACATCTGTTGGTTGGACAGAGTGAAAGAAAGAGAGAGAGAGAGAGAGAGAGAGAGAGAGAGAGAGAGAGAGAGACAGGAGCAGGGATATGTGTGAGAGCGAGAAGAGAAAGTGAGAAAGCCTAGAAAGAAAAAAAAGAGAAGAAAATGCAAGAGAGCCTTCACAGTACAGGGGGGAAGGGAACAGAACAGCGAAAACAAAGGAGGGAAAAGAGAGAGAGGGAGGAAAATATGGTTGGGGTCAGTGAACCTCGGGGTGAGGGATAACAGACAGCAGCCCTGCTGGTGCTTGGCCCGTCCCAGTGGGAGCAACATGAAATAACACCACACTAGGCTCTGATTCACGGCCCATCACCAGCCATTTCCAACACATTTCCACACAAGGACACACAGGCTGTTTCCACACATAGCCTGGCACACACACACACACACACACACACACACACACACACACAGAACGCAGAGCTAATGGACTGTTATTAAAGACATGCATCACACCACGTCACCTGCCGACCACACACACACACACACACACACACACACACACACAGCTGCGTGCAGGCACCATGCGCAATACACGGACATGCACACACACACACCAGCGGGATAATGATCTCCCTGCACTGCAATAACAGATGATGTATCATTTAGCAAAAAGCCGCAGTGACGCGGCGCCAGTGACAGGAATACACTCCGACTTTTCTGACATCAACCCAGAAATCTCTCCTGGCCGCCGCTGCTCGCACTCCACACACGGCTGACCTTCTTTTTTATCGCGACACCGATGACATTTCACATGGACGGGATCGTTGTCTCTCAATAACCTGCGTGGGCTTTGAGTGAACGGCCCTTTGTCATGATATAAAGGTCTTCAGCGGCGGGTGATTGACAGGTGTCATCGCCCCATGTAGAGGAACAATGGAGCGGCAGGAGCACCAGGAGTTGACCTTTACCCTCCTACCCTGCCCTACACCAGTGGGCTCCAAACTCTCTAGGGACTAACTTTTTCAAATGCACTTTTATGCAAGTCAAAGTGTTTCTATGTGCTTTTTGTGGGCTAATCTAACAATATTTACCTGTTTTTAGGCTTCTAAACTACAACCTACAAATTGTACTGTTAGTGTTAACTTGCAGGGACTTGGTAGCTCAGATATGGCAGTGCAACATTGCAAAATAGCCTCATAAAAGTTAGCATTGTAAACCAACAGCTGTCAGAGTCATCCATGTCTGTAAAATAATAGGTAGTTTAAACGTTCCTCTACACTGACTAACACTCAGGGTGGGAAAGTCTACCAGGAAGATATATAAAACTTAACACAGGTTAACTTAACACATAAGTGAGGACTTCAAACATCTAACTAGCTAACATTATCACATTAGCTAGCAATCTCAGGAGCAATAACAACTACGGCTTGAATTTAGCAGGGAAGTGAGCTAGCTTACATGCCAGTTAGCTACTAGCTAGCTACCAAGGCTAGATTCCAGTAGCTAGCTATAGTGGGACAAATATATTATGTGCAAAATGATAAATGTTTGTATCATGTGCATCTTGGTACACAACAGCAGGACAGAGTTGGGCTGAACTTGCTCTTCCAGGTAGTTTCCCATCCCAAGTTTTTGCCGAAAGTTCAAAATGGCCACCGTGGGAATAAGGACTATGACGAACCTGCCCGTACGACGTGTGGGTTCCTCACAGCTGAATCCAAACGCATTAACATACCGCGCGGTGGACGCTGGTATGAGTGAGTGCGTTTTGACGTGGGTGGCCCCGGTGGGCATCAAACCCTCACTCAGGCAGTGTCACGTCCACATGAACCTGTTAGCATCGCTCTAGGCCCGGTGTTTACCTCACCGTGTGTTTTCAATGATATCTGTGACTCAGGGTCCTATTGTAGAGAAGGACATAAATGGTCTGTTTGTGTGAAGTAGAGTAACACGAAAACCTCTCTCTTCCATACAAGGGCATGTGCACATACACACACTGATATGCTTGAGTGTGTGTGTGTGTTTGTGTGTGTGTGTGCAGCTCCCATTTCCCTCCCTCTTTGTCATTTATGCTGCAATTCAAGCCTTTTGTTTAATAAACAATTTGTCAGTGATGTATCGAAAGTCATCTCTAATTTGATTGTCTGTGAGACATGTGCATGGAGGTCTCTCTCTCTCTCTCTCTCTCTCCCTCTCTCTCTCTCTATGCAGCATGAACAGTGATATTCCAACCCTTTCCCTCCTCCTTCGTGTTTGAGTGTGTAAATGTGTGTGTGTGTGTGTGTGTGTGTGTCTGCCCAAAGAGGATGAGGATGGAGATGCAATCCTTTAGGGTTTGCAATTACATCTAAACGGCATAATCGTCCGTGATGGATGGCTGTTGCCTTTCCACAATGTCTAGACCTCAGCTCCACCAGCGCAACAAGGTTATAGGAGAGGGGGAAATGATGAAGGATCTAATAGTTTTGGTCTGCTTCGCTCCGACTCCATTATTCTGCACCAGATTCCCCCCTCCGGTGACCCCTGGCAACATTTGAAATTCTTTTAAAACAGGCAAATCTTCGGTTTCTGGACTGACTTTTTCCCTTCTTCCTTGTTTTCCTTTTGTGGCTTAATCCTCCTTCTTGCCCCTAGATAGGAAATGGTAGAGGAATTAACTTTATGATACACAAAAAAAAGACAATCTTGAGATAAAATGGCCTGTTGCTTGTAGTGAACCTCGGAGGGAGTTTGGACTGAGTGTGTTTCCGCCAGTAGGTGGCACTGTGGGACCAATAGTAGACACTGCATGCAGCTACAGTAGCCTTCTACAGCCGGAGAGAAGAACCAAACCACCAAGTACAGGGCGGTAGTTAAAATGACGTGTGCCGTTTTTGATTCTTGAATGTCTGCTGTGTTTCTTTTATTTTTTTTCCTATACCTGCTTAGTACTCTTTACCACACAGCCCGGAGGAGACAGAATGACACGGTTTGTTCTAACCACAATAGCCTTGTAAATGATGGCCCTGAAAATGCCAAAAGGATCAATTTAGGATCTGAGGTAAGCTGTTAAATGGACGGAATAATTGGTAGATTGCACTGGAACAATTTCTGGGAAGGTTCTCGCAATTATTGTGGACAATTGCATCCTTTGACTCCCTATCTACTTTGATTGGTCTGTAATGATAGCATTTATAATATCAGACCCAGATTATGCCTTAAAAAAACTTCAACTGTGTATTTTCTAAGGTCTCATTATAACAACAGAATCCTGCGACTGTAGAAACACTGAAGAAATGGAAGAAACAAACTGAAAGAAAACCATTTGAGTGTCAACAGACTGTAAAGTGGTAAGAATTAATAACTTTTTCATCAAGAGAGCCTGGCAGCGTCGTTAGAGTTAGTTGTAGTTAGCTGTACTGCGCAATTACCCAGGCGGCCCGTGTGTGTCTGCCTATATGGTGGCAAACAGAAAGTGAGAAGCTGCAGTGGGAAAACCAGCTGGCAAACTTGACACGAAGATGAGAACGTTGTCAGACGCTTGTTCTCTGCTCTGTCTTCTCTACAGAGGCGCCGAGAAATGAGGTGAGTCAGGAGCTGTCGCTGCTCACATCCTCACCCACAGCAAGTGGTACATAAGGAAGGAGAGCGAGAGAGAGAGAGAGAGGGGGGGGGGAGGGGGGGGGCAGAATGGAGAGGAAGAGGAGGGGTAACAAGATTGGAGGAAGGAGAGAGATGCTGCAAATGCAACAAACATACATGGCCCTTGTGTTTCCTTGTTCTCTGTCAAATTAATCTTTGATTTCTGAGGTGTGTTGTGTGTGATATGTGTGTGGTTGTGGGTGTGTGTGTGTGCGTGTGTGTGTGCACATTCATCCTAGAGCTGTGACATCACCGAGCCTTTCCCACAGGAGTCTCATTACCCACAATTCCAGAGGTTGAAGACGACGTTGTCATCGCCTGACAACGCCTCCATCTCCCCCTCTCTCTCTCTCTGTCTGCCTCTCTCGCCCTTTTTTTCCCTCTCTCTCTCCGCTTGGCTGATCAGGGGGGTGAAGCTGTCGCTCGGGAGCATCACACAGATGTTCGGTTAGGAAAAAAAACAAACAACTCCAAAATAGACATGGTCCCTGGTAGAAATACACATTTCATGTCCTGGGCGATGCTGTCGCTGTTGATGCCGCTGATATCTCAGATGATTTTTTTTTGCTGTGATCGACACTCGCTGGGTCTGTGATGTTGTGGTCTCTGCAGAGGAGAGGAGAGGAGAGGAGAGGGAAGATCGAGGCGTGTCTCGCCAGAGTCTGGATCTCATTCTCCTTTCATCAGCAGGCCCCTCGTGCAGCTGAGCCCACCGCACACGATTTGAAATGGACTTGAAATGAGCCCTAACCCCCCCGCGTCTGAACCTTGCGCGAGACGCCGGCTACCTGTAGGACGGCCGTGTTTATCACAGCCCTTTGATCAGATCTATACTTTACCACACACGACCGCCGCGCACTTGATTTACCAACCGAAAAAAAGGGGACGAGAAAGACTTGGAACAGACGAGGCTCCCCGAGTGTGTGAAGATGGGGGGGAAACCAAGACATCTCGCCTCACCTCATTGTTGCCGCATTTCTGTTTTTGATTCGGCTCAACAAAGGCAGAGGAAACGAAGAGGAAAGCGGTGTTGTCCTCGGGGCGATTCTAGCTGTGCACCATGCCTGCTAACACGTGGCCACGTCACACCCCAGAGCACATACACACAAACATGACCGGACACACACCACGCCACACATATTTTCCTCCGGTGTTTTCTGACCGGGACTACACATATTTTCCTCGTATTTATCGTAAAGGTCCCTTCAGCATCATGAAGCAGCCGTCGCCACTCTGCAGCGGGCTGGCAGACGGCCATTAAAATGCAAACACCCACGCCAATATGATCATTGAGAACACGGCAGAAACAAACGACTTTGCGAAATAGCCGCCGGCAGAGAAATCATTCATGCCCTAATGTCGGCGACTCGCAATTCTTGACAGTGAAAAACAGTGGAGAAGAAAAGTAGTTTCACCTCCCCTCCCCTCCTCAACTCTCCCTGTGACATTTTGAGAGATATTTACCTTGTAAAGATCTTGACATTTCGCTTTGCGCGCTCTAATAACATCCTGAAATATGAATAAGAGCGCGGCGAGTGGAGAGGAGCCCCCGTGGAGCTTTTGTTAACAGGTATCGATTGATGCTGAGGGGAAAGGGAGGAGCGGGGGCCGCGGGAGGGCCACGGGGAGCCACTCTTTACTGATCGTCTGTTAACCTCGTCAAAGGATCTCACCCACTACCTCAACTAAGCTGGGGGAGTCTGCCGCCAGTCATCACAAGAGCCTGCGATTTCCTCATCAAAGCAAAAACCCAGCCTAAAGCATAATTCACATGTTATTCGGATGAACTTAGACAGCTGAATCGATACTTGAATGCAGCAACCAGCGCGGTTATCGGCGTGAGGCGGGACCAACTAACTGAAATCTTTGAGAGGCATGTGGTGAAGAGGGCCATTGCCTTTCTCATCTGCCCTGGTTAAAACCCCCTCAGAGGGCGGGTTGACCTGATTCCCTCTGGGCGCTGCTTCAGAAGAACAAGGGACCCATTAACCCCCGCCCCCCCCCCCCCCCCCGCAGCGGGATTGCGTCATTGCATGTGAAACAATGTAGTGTCTTGTATAAGGACTTTGGCACTGTTGAGCAACCTTTTATTGCACTATATGGAAGCTAGTTCAGGCAGACGACTGTTGCCGTTGCAAATTGGGGCGGTCTATTTGAGCCGTCGAACCAAATATACTGAACTGCTGTTTCCCACAGGTTGGCAGGCTACGTTTCAAATTCCAAAGAGCACCGACTGTCAGACCAACACCTCGCTGTGTCACAGGCACAGTAAATTACGGTTGTTGTAGTCCACGAACACAGTCTCAGCGCTCGACAGTATTACATCTTTGTTTGAGGTGACCAAGGATTCTTTACATAGACGTGGGCCATCCAGAGAGAATTAATCTGCGTTCAATGTCTGTACAGCTACCCCGGCTTGTTGCTCCTACATCGGTGGCATCTTGGGCATGCTAGTCCCAATAGCCTGTAGTCAGCTCCACCTATCAGAAGTAATGTAAGACTAGCATCAAGCCTGAAGTCAGTCCTGAAGCCTGAAGAGGGTCAACCGGTGATGCCGTGGTAAATAAAAAGGTAGGTGTACTATGACCTACAGGTTTATATCAGCCTAAAAAGGTGGGTAAGTCTATGGATCAAAGAACCCAGAGACAGGACGCACGGGAGCTGCTTTTGTAGCTCCGGTGGAAAAAAATGATAGTATGTAAGCGTACATCCAATATGCTTGGTGTCTACACAGCGGAGATGGTGGCTATTCTGATGGCTTTACAGTGGGTGGAGGAAGTTAAACCTGGCAAAGTCCTTGTGTGTTCAGATTCATACTCGGTACTCACTCACGGTACTTTAACTCCAACAGATATCCTTTTCAAATTACTGCATTCATACACCAGGGTGGTCCAGCGGAGAGGGAATGAGGCGGTGGACACCAAAGCAAGCTCTGCTAAAAGGAAATGCAGACAAAGAAATTGTCTCAGAGTAAATCAGAAGCCAAAGAAATAATATGGAGGAAAACAATGTTACAGTGGCAGGACTATTGGGACGGAGAGGTGAAGCATCTATACCAAATCTAAAACAACAGAGCCTTGACGCCAAAATAAAACCCGTATGTACATTTATTCCCAATAAAAACATCATAACCAATAGAGCTGCTTGACTGAAATAAAGCTATTGTCTGGTATTATGAGCTCATGTTTGTTCGTATGGTATACATTACTGTGATTTGTGATCTTGTGACTGTAAATCCTGTCTTCAAACCAAATGTCTTTAAAGGGCAATAACGTTTTGAATCGAAATTGAAGTGAATTGAATTTGCTAAGTTTCTTTTGAAGCCAGACGCCAGAGGACCGAGCCTGTAGTCTATGATGTCATCAAGAGGCCAGACTTGTTTGTTTGACAAATGATTTACCACTACCGTTGAAGTGCATTACTAATGGGTATATACGCCCATATCCTCTTGGTCGTGTCGCCGTGCCGACAGTCGGCCTCCCGTTTTCCATCATCAGGGCAGCTCCAGCATTTTGTCCAAGGCTTAGCTCTCTTGTTTCTAGCTTTGGGACAGACTTGCTCACGTTCAAAAAATGAAGGCTGAACTGAAAAGTAATGGAGCAGTGGCTTCTGGGAATTCTGTTTTATGGCGGATTCTCCTTAATCCGACAGTGAATTCAAAACCGATACAGTAAAAGCCTCATACAGCAAAACAAACTGTGGTTATTCAATGATAATAACTATGTGATGTTGTTTTCGCCCCCTCCATGGAGGTCAGAGGTCAACGTCAGCTACAGCACCCCTGGAGCTGGTAGGGATTCGGTGTCTTGCTCAACGACACTCAAACCAGTGCTTGAACTATAGGTCACACTGCCCCCCAACTGTAGGGGCTGATTTCTTTCATAACTCAAACAAAGAAAGAAATCTCAGGGAACTCAAGATGGGTTCACAGATTGAACGTATTTCATTTTAATATTGTTACACGCAAAGTAGCTCTAGTTAATTTCCTTTCTTCTTTCCATGATACTAAAAAGCTGTTTAAGGTAATTAGAAGAGATTGTTTTTAACGGAAGATAAATGGCTTACTGTAGGCTAGAGCCGAATCAATACTTTACGACAATTTGAAAGAGAACTGCACCGTTCGCCGAAATTACCGCCATTGATCGGTTTGCCATCAGTCATTTTAATTTGATTTTCACTGATTGTGAGGAAAGATGAAAAACTAGAAACATTTTCTTTGTTTGACAAAATATATTGCCTTTCTTTTCATCTGAAGTGTACTGGAGAGGACCTGCGGAAAAAAATACAAAGTCAATTTTCTCCCCGAAGTAACACTGAATGAACTCAAATAATGAGCGAGCTTCAACGCCGGTTGCTTCACTAACCTAGCTGGCTGTTTTTCTCCTTCCTGTTTGAATTCTTGTCAAGTTTTCTCTATACTGGAGTGAACTTCACGTGTAAAAAAAAAAAAAAGGACCTTACTTAATGCATGCTATGAACCAATCTATTCAAAAAGGTCAATACCGACTCCTCATTTTCAACATCATCTCCATTCAAGAGTCCTTACCATAGGCTAAGGAAACTGAGAGAGTGGGATGGCTGGGCATGAGGTCAAACGCTCCAGTCAAATGCTGTGCTAATGAGCTTGAATCGTGCCATTGACCACCCACACGCTGTTGACTCTCAAACACTTATTGATTTTTTGGCTCGGACGAGCTGTTCCTCTTCTGCCCACTCACTGACCTCCAGTACTCATCTTTTCCTTGACTCCTTCCCTCATCTTTTAATATTTTCACCGGCCCTTTTTTTCTTTTCAACAGGAAAGCTTTTGAGTTCTCCTCTTTTTGGCAGCATGTCTGCCAAGAGTTTAGAGAGGAGGACTTATAACAAAAAGGTGCCTCTTTCAATCCCTGGCACCGTAAAGAGTAGGATTAGTGTATCCAGGCTGTGAGCTGGTAACCAGAGGGTGGTTGATATTACATAAAAACACGACTGAAGTACTCTTAAGCAAGACACTGAACCCTAAAACTGCTCCAGGAGGCGACATTGCAAGTGACCCTGATATGAAATGTGTATTTGTAGGTTAAAGTTAGCTAGTTCTAATAATTTAATTGTGTTGTTAGTTGGTGTATTCTGTCTTATTCCTGTGGATAACTGGGCAAATATAGATGATGTGATGTCAGAGATATTTCTAGCGCAGCAACAATGGAGTTCGATATCAGAAAACTTTCAGTAATGCAACCAAGGTCACGCCTGCTCTTTTGGGGGTTGTTGAAATTCAAACGGTCAAGTGTAGAAAATCACTAACTGAAGTAGAAGTAGACTAGCAAGCGAGCAATAGCCAATCTGATAGGAATTCAAAGAAAAGTAGCTATCTAGGGCTGACAGCTAACCGGCTACTTAACTAACGCGCTATAGCAGCTACGCTAACTGCGTCCTGGTGGAGTTAACTACTCACTGGGGAAAATGAAGAAATAAGTGACAAAATCTAAACAAGGTCATCTTAATCTTAATTCAAGTCTTTCAATTCTGCTAGGCAAGATTAACTGGGTAAAAAGCAACATAAAGTTAAGATATATGATACTTGGACTGAATGTTGCTGTCTTATAACTTTGCTAACCCCCCAATATCTTGATGTCACCTGCCACTGGGCCTTGTGGATGTGTTGATGTGTGTATGTGTGTGTGTGTGTGTGTGTGTGTGTGTGCGTTGGCGGGGGGTGGGTGGTGTAGAACGACTGTTGCCGTGACAGCCTGATTTACAGGTCATTGGTGTGTTTAATGGAGCCGATGAAGCAATGATCCCTCATCCAATCCTCTCTCGCCTTCTACCCTTTCTGCCTGGGCCTGATACCACCAGCCATCTCTTACTGCACGCACACACACACACACACACACACACACACACACACACAGCATCTATGTGATGCAAGAAGGTGGTCACACATTTACCAGAACGTCTACGTGCGTGCACACATACACACAAGCACACACACACACACACACAAACACAAATCCTGCTTTATGGGGGATAATCCAATGACAGCCAATTTGCTGGAGGGATATACTTTTTTATTTCATTCTTTATTTATCCATCGCTTCTGCTTTTACAAGGCAATTTGTTAGGTGGCCGGCTGGAGGAGGGAAGTATTAACCTAGACTTCCATTACCTATGGCTACCTCCTCCTCCTCCTCCTCCTCCTCCTCCTCCTCCTCCTCCTCGCCCCCCCCTCCAACCCTCCTTCCGCTGGCCCGCTCATCCTTTTAAGATTAAGCTGGCCCAAAAAAAAAAAGGGGTCCAGTGTAATCATGAAAGTGTCACATTTCAGCTGAGAGAAGAGGAAGAGGTGGCTTTAGGGTCATTCTAAAATTCTCCTCTCTTCACTCTCACTTCTTTTCCTTTCTTCTCTGTCTCTCTCTCTCTTCACCTCCTCCACCCACCCACTCTCTCTCAGCCAGTCTCTCTCTCCTTCTTCTCCTGCCTCCCCCCCTCTTCCTCCTCCACTCCATCCCGTTCTCTCTCTCTCTCTCTCTTGTTCCCCTCGCTTCTTCCTCTTGATTTTTGTCTCTCTCTCTCTCACTCTCTCTCTCTCTCTCTCTTTCTGCCCCTCTCGCCTTCCTCTCCGCTCTTGCTACGCCTCTTCTTCCTCTCCCTCTTCTTCCTCTCTCTCTCTCTCTCTCTCTCTGTGTGACAGTGGTTCAATAAGCAGCGCCTCCAGAGTGGTCTTGCTCAGTCAGTGGCCAATTACCCAGTCACACTGCCTGTCCTCTGGGACGGACAGGATTAGCAGGATCTGTCGTCTGACCAGGCACACACACACACACACACACACACACACACACACACACAAATGGACACACACACACTTGGATACCTGTCACTTAGACATGGAGAGACAACCTGTGGGTTCTTTTTTGTCCGAGGGAAAAAACAGTTCACCCTCCACCAGCCTTTCTCCAACGAACAATTTGACAGGCCAGTGAAGACAGGCACAGGAAAGGAGGGGGGAGGGGGGAAATGTGCGCTGTATGAAATGCACAAAGGCAGCGGTGCAGGCTCCAGCGGTGCAGCCCGATAACCAGCAAAGCAATGCAGAGGTTGTGAGTTTAAACCTCACCTGGAGCACTGTGGTAAAAAAACAACAAAAAAAAAACCCAGCAAGAATAACTTCATCTCACGATTCGATTGTACCTCGAAACCCCCCGGGGCTCCGCTCCTCCCTCGATGTGGGTTCGCTCCACTTCTATTACGTGGCGAAATATTACTTAGCTCTGGGAAACTGGTAGAATGAATCCAGGGAGACTGTCTCGTAACTGTAAGGTCACAGGCTCGATCCCTTGTCATGTCAACCATGTGTTCCATGTTGAGCAAGACATTGAACCCCCATGCATGGTCTTCCCCTTCTCGTAGCTGACCTGCTTGTTGTGTTCTCGCTTTGTAACTTTGTGAAAAACGGCTGCTACATAAATACACTTTTTTTTTTTTTAAATAGGGGGGGTTTCTTGTTTCGTACAAAGGAATACATTTCTGTTTTATCTGTAAGGAGATTGCTTCTTTAAAAAAAATAGTGCATGTTTGTGTGGTTGATACAATACCTAAGCTAGCCAGCGAGAGCCCATTCCTCATCGCAGATACGATCACCTGTCCCGGCGCCGACGTGAAAGCGAGGTTCGCCGGGGAGTACACATTTTTCACGCACCTCCCCAAAAACAACACCTCGTGCCGTTATTTGAACATTTTGTTGCCTACAAATGCTATTTTCAGTCTTGAGTTAGAAACCTTTTTTAGCTTGTGAGTGACGAGCACCATTCGGCCCTGCTGTGGAAAAGTGGTGAGTTCCTCCCCCCTCCTCCTCTTCCATGCCCCCCCCCGAGGTCAAGGCCGAGGTTGAGATGTGTCCTCTTTGGGCCTGGACGGCTCAGTGTTGAGATAACACTGCTGTGGTTCCACCGGCTCTGTAACCGACTGACTGTCAGCACTTTCTGCCATTAGGGAGAGAGCTGTCAGAGTCTGCTGAATGATGAGGGCAGCATGGCCGGGCTTACAGAGGGGCATGATGGGAATGTTACACAAACAGGGGGCAGGGGGTAGAAGGAGAGGTACACCAGCTTGATTTGCACACGAAATGATGAGATATGTTGTATTTTTCGCTGATGATGCTCTGTTATACGCTCTGTTATATAATGCTTTCATGTTTCTATGGTGTTTTATTGTTTTTATTACATTTTTTATTATGTATTTTTATCATGTGTATTTACTCTAAACCCTCATTGCAAAGCGAATTCTCCTGACAGGACACTAAAGTCTGAACCGAATGGAATTGACAACGAAAGAAAGAAAGAAAGAAAGAGTCATGTAAAGAAACAAAGATGTCAAAAGGAAAAACCAGGATTTGTTTTAGAGATTTCTCTCTCCTTCCCTTTCCATCTCACCTTCCCTCCTAGAATGAACCTGACCACCCCGTCTGTGTCACTCAGCAGCAGGAATCAGTATTAGCCGGGAAAAAAACCCTTCCACGTTCTCTCGCTTTCCCTCCCAGACTGTTCTCTGACACGGTGCGAAAACGAGGCTGGAAATGATCTGAGGAGTGGACTGGATTCCTCCTCTGTTTCAAAATCCCTCCTTGGGCCTTTTGAACTCGCGTGGCGCGTCCAAGGCCGGCTTACCCAGCCACTTCAAAGGACACCGGAAACCGTGTTACATCGAGGGCTGCGGTGACCACTGATACACTCCCTACAAGAGTGGAAACAGAGCCTAATCTGAGCCTGCAGAGAGGCTTTCATGTAAAAGCCTGGGGTGTTTCCTCCCTTGTTAGGACAAAAAAAAAATAACCTCGTGGCGTTTTCGGTAGTTAAGCGGCCGGAAACGTTGGTGGTTCGCCCGGTCACCTCGAGGATCCTCGTGGTCCAGCTTAGACCCCCTGGGGTTCCTGGCTGAGATATTTGGGGATTCGTCTTGTCTTCTCAATTCACTTTCAACTCAAGGAGAGGCTTTTCTTTTTCGAATTCAAGAACTCGATAAATACCCGAAAAAATTATGGTTTCCAATTTACCTTTTTTGAATCAAATGAAATGAAAGTGAAGTGCCTCTCATCCCCCGGTCTGGACGACGGTCTGAAGGAGGTGTGTGTGGAGAAAGACAGGCGGACAGAAATAGAAGTCCATTTGAGCTATTTCTACTGTTATGGGATTTGAAGTTTACTTTCACTGAAGTCCTCACTTAAATCTGTCACTCACCGAGAGAGGCATAATAGACGTAACTGACAACCTCTCATCTATAACCAGTTTATTGCTCACAAGCGAAAGTATTTCAGTGCTCCTTTACACCGGCTTCACGAGAGACAAACAACCTCAAAATTACTATCTTTCTCCACCTCTCCTTCGGAGGAGCACTTTTTGATATTGACTGAAATCAAAGAGCCGTCTCGGAGTAATTAAGTAAATTATGGTTTGGCAGGATTGCAGAGTTGGTTGAGAAACTCCGCAAGTATGGATTCCTCCTCTAATTACAAAGGAGGGTTGGACAGAAATAGCTTTCCCTTTCATCCTCAACCTTGGGCTAGTCTAGATGAAGCAGACGTAAGCTCCGTCTTAGCCCCGGGATCGACCCGTATAGCCAAGAAAAGAAGGCCAAGAGTTTACTGCTATGTATGTGGATGAGCATGCTGACTGCGTGCCTCACCCCCCCACCCTCCACCCCTCCATACATGCACAATGCCTTGGGAAGCGTGTCTTTGGCTTTGCTGTCATGAGAAACAGGCGATACGGAGACGGAGCGTTATTGGATAAATGGGGATACATCAGGCTGGGATTAGAGAGAATTGATAGGCACAAGGTCAGATGTGCCTTTGAATTCACAAAGAGAGGGTTGGGTTGAGTGTTTACCGAAATTATTACCGTCTCAGGAAGCGAACGACCCCATACCCAATATGAATTCACTTACATTCAATTTCAACTTTCACTTTCTACTCCCGTAAATACGACGATTCACAGCGCATGAGCCTCTTTGGTATTAAATGATAATTGCCCCGGAATCAGGAAAATACTGTATGGAAATTGCCCCAAACAAAAAAAAAAAAAAAAAGCTGGGCTCCAATCAAAATGTACAGTCGCCATAGCAACGGCTCTCCCACATCAAATGGTGGAGCAACTGGCTACGTAGCTGCTGCTGCTGCTGCTGCTGCTGGGTGGTGTCTGTCAAAACCACACAGCCATTACCTGTCCCCCCCCCCCCCCCCCCCGTCCTTTTTGTATCACGGGCAATCACAATCTATTCACAGAGCCTCGGTTCTTAGAAAAGACACTCAGCGTGGCGCTTTCCCAGCGACAAGTTCAGACCAATTGCTCCTCTCCCCGTCTCCTCCTCCTCCTCCTCGTCATCGATCGGGGCTCCTTTCACCAGCCCGAGCGCCTCTCGGCTGCAGAGCGGCGTCTACGGCTGGTCAAGTGAATAACCCTCACTCTGTCTTACAATCATGCACCGTCTGCTATCCGCAGTGATGGGAGAGACACCCTCACCACTACCGATTCAAACTGGGACATTTTGGTTAAAGACCCCTCCGTCAGTCCGTACTGTGCTAGCTCAAGGCGTACAGTAGGAGGGTAATTTCCCCTCACTGCCCGACCCTCTGTCCTCCCCCAACCTCGGCAGTGCAAAAGGTCCAATAACCTGTATAATGAGGTGAAGCAGCTCCAGACATTTTTCTCATCACGTCATTTTTTTGCCTCGTGGAACTGCTCCTCTCTCTCAGACAATTTTCGGACGCCGGAACACCTTGAGCTTCAGTCGGCGTGATGGTAATATCCTGTGGTTGCTTAAAGCCTGCGCAGCCCGCTCGCTCCCCCTCGCCTCCCCCCCCAACCCTATTCTGCATGCAAATCAAAGTTGGATCAATCTGGGATTGTCTGATGAACTAATTACGCAGTAATTGTTCTGGTCTAGACCGGTGATCCATTGTACGAGGGCGTCTTTGTGCCTTTCCAGCGCTGATTGAGAATGATAATTGGGTTTTTTTGATTGGCAGAGGGGCAATTTTGATCTCTCTGTTCTTTTTGCCCCTGCACACACACACACACACACACACACACACAAACATCGCCTGCCCTCCCGGTCTATCTCGCCTCCTGTTCGGTCTCCTATTGAATGTCAGAGAGGAACCCGTCTGGCGAGCTGGTATGGAAACCTTTCGACAGGGGGGGGGGGGTGGGTGGGTGTGACGTGACGAGGCAATTAGTGCATTTGCATAACATAATTGAATGTGTTTGGTCGATGGGACGCCATTACTTCTCCCATCACTGCTGCACGTAGGTGTGTGAGGTGACGGTGGCCACACACCTACGCCCACGAAAGGAAGTGTGTGTGCAGGCACGCATCCACGAACAGACAGCAGAAACTCTCTCTCTCTCTCTCTCTCTCTCTTCACCTCAGTGTTTTCTTTTTCCCTCCCAAATATGAGCACAGTCATAATCCCCCCCTCTACCCAGAATCCCCCGGAGCTCGCCTGAGGTCATATATATATAACGGCAACAGAACCTCGACCGCGTCGCTTTGAAGACGAGGTCAGCCAAAACAAACGGGTGACCCTGTCGAGAAGGTAATGATACCCCCGTAATGAGGTAGTGTTATTACAGTAAGCCTCTCTCAACTTTTGGACTCCTTGACCTTTGACCCCTGAGGCCGCAGCCAACGGGAAGGCCCCTCCTCTTGTAATGAAACCCAGGTGCCTTGACCGAACAATGGTGTCACCGGCCAGCAGGGCTTCGTCAAGAGGCTAGAGGGTCTAACTGGCTAACATGTTATTATTATTATTATGAATCATTATTTCATTTGGGACCAGAGGGTTGCTAGTTTGATTCCCGGTACCGGTTGTGAAAATGTGGGACACCGGCGTCTTCTTAACCGAGGCAGTGGACCCCCGGCTGCCTCAGTAGTACTGTAGCCAACACTGTGGTTGTTCTGGGCAGCGCTCAGACGTGATTGTGTGTGTGTGTGTGTGTGTGTGTGTGTGTGTGTGTGTGTGTGTGTCTAACCCACTCTCCGCCTTCAAAAACACAACCCCGGGGCTGTTGCTGCAAGAAGGAATGCGTTCCTGGCCAAATCGCCCCGGTTGAATAAGCGCTTCGAAAGAAAGAGCTACATCCGGCGGTCCGCGCCAATCTCGCCGACTACGCGTCCCTCTCACGCTCTTTAGGCTCCCGACAGAACAAAAGACGCGCAGACGAGCCACCGGATGTCAGTCTGATTGAAAAGGAGTGACATCACCGTGACATTTGGGAGCTGCAGACAGGGAGAGGAAGGTGCCATTTTAGAGCCATTAAAGTATTTAGGTATGTAGCCTCGCCACGCCGCTCCCTCTCTCTTTCATTTCCTCTATAAGCACTTAAGTCTCACTCAGCACTTCGCCCCCACCACCACCTTTTCCCAACCATTACCTCTACCTTGTTTGCTTTTGTCGCAAATGTAGCCCCATAATTGTCCAAATCAATGTTCAGCAGTCTCTCTCACTGTGATTAGGCGGAAAATGAGGTTATGCGGCAGTTGCCATGGTTTCGAGGCGACAGCTTTTTCCCCCAAAAAAAAGATCTCCCGCAAAGCTCGACACCGGCGCGGCGTAACGAACTTAAATTAAAGCAACTTTCGTCTGAATGTGGATTTTAATTACCCGGCGACTTGTCTCCGCCGGGTGGTGGAGGGAAAAAAAAAAAAAAAAGAGTAAAACGGAGAAAAAGAAAGGAAGGGTGGAAAACAGGGGGTTTATGTGCCAGAGTGCTAA
Source organism: Hoplostethus atlanticus (assembly GCA_034670405.1). Taxonomy (NCBI): domain Eukaryota; kingdom Metazoa; phylum Chordata; class Actinopteri; order Trachichthyiformes; family Trachichthyidae; genus Hoplostethus; species Hoplostethus atlanticus. Next base: position 3,718,133 of record JAXDDX010000019.1, read on the forward strand.
TTTGATCCATTAGGGGAAGCGTGTGTGTGTGAGGGTGTGTGTGTGTGTGCGATGTGCTACCTGCCTGGTGACCATAAAGTCTCAATCACACTCATCAAGGTGCGCGGCACAAAGGGTGAGAGCCTCGTCTTGTTAAACTCGCAGGCTTCAGCGGTGAGAAATTAGTCTAATTAGGTGTGTGTAACAGTCAAAGATGGAATGACATTTCCCTTTGCGGCGGGGAAAAATGAGAAAATGTGTTTCTTCCTCGAAAAAAAAAATGCCGCCTGCTTTATATAAATCGACAAATCCACATCCCACCTCTGACTTGCGATCGTTCCCTTCCTCAACATTTCCCCGTGAACCTCTACGCCGCCGCCGATGATATAACACACACTTCCTGGTTCCTTTGTGGATTTTTTCCGATGGGACCGTTCCAAACGATTAACAGCGAGGTCTTTGCGCGTAACGAGATAGAGCCCACATTCAATCATCATCCTCTGGCGCAACAACAGCTTTTCCCCCCCGGAGCGCTCCCTCCCATCAAAGGGGCCGCGTGGCGTAATAATCTCCGAGAGGATGCGTTCGCTTTAATGTCTGCGTGACATTTTCGACAGCCGAGGGTAAATTCGCGACGACGCTTGTAATAACACGAGGCGTTCTATTTCCTCGGTTTCCAAAAAAAAAACATCACACGCGATCGCAGATGTTTCTCATGTGTGGAGTGGAGGGTGACGTGCAACTGAACTTGGACATCGTGGTTTGGTGTATTTGGCTCTCACACATTTACTTTTTTTATACTTCCTCTACTTGACCAATAGAGGAAAATTGACAAGGGTGCTCGACTTGCACTCCACAAAACCCTGATAAGTCTCTCTCATCGTCAGCCTCCGACCCAGCACTAGAGGCCCTTCTGCATGTGAAGCATGGAAACACTCGGCTCTTCCCTCGCTCTGGCATACGACGCCATGTGGGTCGAGTTTACGAGGAATCCAGATAGATGCTCTCAGGGTTATAAGGGGCCATGCATCATAACTTGGACTTGAATGATGAACTCTTATAAGGTATATCATAAATGTCGGAGGCAGGAATGAGATATTGGCCTAATGCAAGTCGTAAAGAAAACACAAATGGAGTATATGTCACATAAAGCATCAATGAGATTGGTGCCGCGATGAAGCGTCGGGAAAGAAAAAAGAAGCTCTCTGGTGTTCAAACCAAATCAAACTTTCACACAGAGGCCTGAGACCTTGTACAGGGGAATGAGCTACACACTGTCACCTTGTAAAGTCATGCAACGCCGTTTAAAAGCCGTGTTTCCATTCTGTGTTCAACATGGCGGATGGACGTGGCGAAACACCGAACTGAACCGAGCGGGGCAGAGTGCGATCCCTGTTTTGTTTTTTACCTTGAGCTCTGGCAGCCTGGGCAAACCCCTTTAACCCTTTGCTGACGGTTGGCCCGGCCCGGCCTATTTCCTGGGTCACCAGTCCCATGTGAAAGGGTTTAAAAAAAGCCACTTGCATCAGGCTCAAAACAAGACCCGCAGATATTGAGGATCTAACTGGCTGGATCTCTCCCGACGCCTCAAAGTTACTGTCTTTCCACATTTACACTAACACGCTGTACATATCAGCATGCTGTACATACCTGTGAATCACAGCAGAACTTGCAACTTCCTCTTTCATTTTCGTCTCTGCACGCTTTCTCCTCATGCCTGCCCTCTGAATAAAGCAAAAAAAAACAACAACACAAAGGCAAGTGGACTGCCACGGAAACATCTTCCTGAGCTGTGGCAGTGTGATACTAATAATGTCTCCCTAACAGGGCGAACGCAGACAGATCGCGGCGGTGTTTTTCAATATCCTGACAACTTTGGGGCGACTGCTGTTTTGCTTAGACTGCCTGCGATGATGCCATGCAACAATTTGGACAACTTTGGCAACACTTGCAATTCACAGGCGAGCGCCTTTAGCTATTCGATTGCAGCTTTTCAGCGGCCCGCACACATAGAAATGCAATTTTGCAGCATGAAAATTATACCTGAGGTCTGAAATGGAATCCTCGTCCTGAATGAAAGTAATATTTTGTGATTGCGAATGCCATCTCTCCTGCCCTAGTTGTGCAGCTACACGCACAAACACACACACACACACACACACACACACACACACACACAGACCAGGTTTTCATGAGTAATCTTTGCTACTGATTCAGGGCCTGTAATTGTAAGCAGCACAGCAGGAACTGAAGCAAGTCTCAGCTATTGACTGGCTTCAGTCTCACACTGAGCTAAAACACAGGGGTGGTGCCACTGCCGCTGAGAACATGTCAATTTTGCTCTTTAGAAAAGGGGCACTCTTTGAAGACTGAAAGCAAATCAACAAGACTATCGACCCAGACAAACCAACCCTGTAAATTGCACACGGAGAGACGAACAAAACAACAAAAACCATCACTTGGCTTTTATTGACGGCCAACACTTTGGCAAGTGCGCCTTACTTCCAGACATGGATAGGATCGAAAAAGACTCAAAAGGAAAGCTTGATGGGCTGTTCAAAGTTATACTGTATATGCACTTAGTGTTGTAGCTCAAAGATGACTGCAGACCTGAGCGCTTTAATTCTGATGAATAACAGCGATAGCACAGCACTCTTCAAACCCCTCTTCAAAAGTAGCTGCTCACTTTTTTAGCATCATGTTTTCCCTCAACCGCTGAAGACCTGAGACGGGGGAAACAACACACCGGTCTGTTAGTAGGGGAAGTGATACCACAGCCAGCAGTCTACAGCGACCCTATTGTCGTCAAACTCGTCTGAGCTCAGGTCAGACAGCTCTCTTTCTCAGGAATGAATTCAAATCTTTGCCAGTTCCTGCTGCTTCTGTGTCATACCGCAGATGTTTAGACATCGACAGCTCCGCCTCCTTTTCTTTTAGGTCTTAGGTGTGAAACATATTGAGGCCTCTGTTCTAGCAAAAAATAACCTCCATTGTTCCTCTTTTAACATTTTTACGGGAACCGTGCTGACAGGTAGGAACCAACCTTCAGCAAACAGAGAAGCTTCTCTGTGCAGAGAGTCCCATGGGGGGGTCATTTGATGTACTAGGCACTATCTTCCCTAGTGTGTGTGCAAATGCATGTGTGTTAGTGAGAGTGTTAATACATGCTTCATGCACAAGTAGGTGTGCCTAACTTTTTGCCCATGTAGAAGACAGTAAAATCCATTAGCAGTATTGGTATTGTTCCCACAAACAAAACAAAACAGCCTTAAATGGGATAATGTAGCATGGGAATAAAAACACCAGACAGGTAGATGGGCGGTATGGGGCTTAAAGCTGCACTAGGCAAGAGTTCTATGTATAAATGCACCTGTCTTATTGGTCAAAACTCCAAGTTGGGGCTGCAACAGAGACGAACGTCCTGTCATCCCTAAGTGAAATGCTATAGATTCACCCTGTTGGCCCAAAGTCATTTCTGCCGTCGGGTATGGTCACTGCCAGTGCACAGGAAGTGATGAAACAAAATATAAAACCGTCTCCTCGAATCCCTGGACCGATTTGGAAAAGGTGGATGTGGAAAATGAAGGAGGAACACTCTCTCTCAGCAACTACTGTAGAGCCCTTGAGCAAGGCACTTAGCTCCCAACCGTCCCAGTGGCCGACAGTAGTAGACTGCGGTTGTACTGGGCAGCTACCCGGGCGTGAATGTGTGCAACTATGTCAACGTGAAGCAGAACGCTGATGGAAAATAGCACGCAGGTTAAGCCGACTTTCCCAAGATGAATAAAGGTTCAACAAAAAAAAAAGACACGTGCGACACAGTGTATCATCTTGCCCGCCAAAGCGCTAAAGTCATACAGCTTTATCTCTCGATGTCCCGACTCGCAGGGTCACGATGATATAAGAAACACACACGCGCGCGCGGCCCTCTGCTGATTGGGTATAACCACTGCCAAGTGCTGGCAGCAACAAAACTGCAGCAAATGATGAGTCAGCAGCCACCATAATCACATTGCGTGTGGAGGTGGGGTGGGGAGGGGAGGGAGGGGACAGTAGCATATAGTCTCAATGGCGATGCAAACAAAATGTTAAAGCAGGTATGAAATTCTGTATTGGGAAAAAATGGGAATCCTATTATGGAAGGAGGACCTGGTCAATGTAGGACTGGTTAGGTATGGCTCATCTAGCTCTCTCTCTCTTTCTTTCTCTCTCCATTTCTTTCTTTACAACCACTCTCCATCTCTATCTTGCCTCCCTCTCCCTCTCCCTCTCTTTCCATCGCCATTCCTCCCCGTCACACCTTGTTTATTGTGGATGAGAGGAGTGAGATGAAAGAGAGGCAAAGAGGCTGTCAGCCCTTCATTGTTCCGTTCCATACACTTAGAATGAATTACAGTGGCAGTGGAAATAATTGCTTGTCCCAATTATGAATCCATCTGCTGTTGCTTTCCGATTTGATGGGGAGAAAATTCTCGGGAGCGAAACCAAACAAACCGTGGGGACAGGGAACGAAAGCGCGTCTGCGGCCATTAATATCCATAAAGGCAATTTCACAACACACCTAATGACATGAAATGACAGACAATGACCGTTAGGTTATTACTATGTGTGATGGGTGTGTGGGGAGGGAGTGAGGTGGGTGTGTGTGTGGGCAGGAGGGATTAGTAAATAGGTAAAGGAGTATATATATTTTTCTGTAAATGCATATGGACTTTGTTTACTCAATATAGTCCAAATGTCTAACCCACAAATAAAATGTAGACACATAACTAAAAGTCACCAAGATTGTATTTCTCACTTAGTGGGCCAACAAAGATCGCTATTACACTATTCTAATGAAAAAATGAAAAATATATTTATCTCCTCACATATATATATATATCCCTATAATATTCCTAGGGACATACTTTTGCTGTGATATTTGTATTGTATCCTCCAATTCAATGAATGCATAAAAAAGGTTGGAGTATTCTGCTGGAGTTGCACTGATTCTCCAGATTTTGTAAATGTAATGTAAATTGACACAACTCTTTCCAGCCTGAACTACCCATTTTTCTTTTTTGGGGGGAAAAACAGATGCATCACCTGCATAGAAAATTCAACAGTAATATGTTTTTTTAGTATTACCACAATAATAAGGGGGGAAAACTGCAGGAAAACTAATAAAATACAGAGAAAATGTTAAATAAATTGTGTTTCAGTTGAATATTTCTTCATGGGATTTTAACAGGGTTACATTCTAATTGTTGACCATTGGTAACGTTTTTAAAATTATAGCAGTGAAATATCAAACTTTGGTAATGTATAGAAAATTCAGCAAGTTTTAAGTGTAAAATGAACAGTTTTCAACGGACTTATTGGCATTACAATAGTAAGAATCCATGTTTCTATTTCCTGTAGTCCCAGATCTGCGTAGCTCTGATCCTCCACTGACAGCTTCCGGGTTTCTGTCCTCTCACCGTGTTTTGTTTGGGTGTTTTCGGCAGACACTTCAACATGACAGAAACTCAAACTTTACCGTCGTAGTTGTTGTTTTTCTCGTGAACATTTGACGGCTTTGCTGATAACAAGATGTTTTCGCTCGTTATTTACGACACTTTAGCTTCGTAGAAAGTCGGAATAGTGACTTTGCCGTGATTTCACCCCGATCTGAGACACCTGTTGCTCCAGTTTCGACAGGTGCCGTTCCCCTCTTGAACAGGGAGTGGGCGAGAGAGTCACCACCTTTGGACTATTTTTTTTTTTTTTTTTTAAATCAACTGTATTTAAAAAATATATTTGAATTCAAAGTTATTATGAAAGTTACCGTAACTTTCGGGGTCACCGCAGTGGTGGTTCCCTGTAAGGCTGGATGGACGGTGCGGGATTTGATGGATCAAGCCACACGGAGATACCGCAAGGTTTTGGAGCAGGTAAACAGTCTCTTATTAAAAAAAATATCTATTTCATATCATGGGGGACTTTCATCAGGCTATAACATTTGCTTCGCCTATGTTGTGGCTAAACGATATATCATTCCATTCATTCTTGACATTTTGTTTTGAAAAGGCCAGTTGGCATACCTGGCTGAGGTGTGGGTCACGTGGTCATGATGCTCATAATATCTATGCTGAGCTACTACTGTGAAATGAGCCAGACGGGACCATATTCTTTGTATTATAGTGATACAGTTTGGGCATTAGAGCAGAAGTTTTTCATGTCAAGCATCTTCAAGTCACTTTAGAGCCCTTGTGGTTAAAGGTTTGTCCCAGAGCTGCAGATAATATCACCTTGATCTCCTCTGAATGACTTACTTTATCTAGATGACGTTTGGATCCATGCTGCATGTTTGTAAGGTCAGCATCAAGGTGTGCAGGCTCTTGTGACCCCCATCTAAGAGGGTTTTGTTTTGTTGACAGCCTATACTGTAGGTTGGAGGATAACAGCACGAAACCTCTGATCAGAATCGTACACATTCCCTCCTAGTGCTAACTTTGATTGAATGAAATAGTGACTGAATTCATCATTTTGCTGGGGACCCCCCTTAAAGATGAAATCCACTCTAGAACACTTTCACACTGTTGATGATGTACCTTGCAGTTTTGGGCCCATTTTGTTGTGTGGTGGTGTATTTTTCTTGTTCCCGTGGATAACTGGCCACACAGCGCAGCTACAATGGAGTTTAATAGCAGAAATTGTTTCAGCTTTCAATGTCAAGTTTTGGCGTCAGTCCCTCAGAATTCAATAGACCAGAATGAAATGTAGCCACAAGTTGTGTTTTGAGTAAGAGGTGCAGCTTGCTTTTTCTCGACTGGAAAACCTCTTGCTTACTATTGCTCTCTCCACCTACCCGTACAACCCAGAACTGAAAGCATTAAGTTCAGGCTCGTTCTCTGGCGGTTGTCGAAAGTCATTCTGGGAAATGAAGGAAATCACAACATGAGGTAGAAGTAAACGAGGCAGGATGAGGGGAAGTTGGATAAGTCCTGGAATACATTGACCATCGCAGATTGATGATACCTGACAGTGTAACAGTATCTGACTCAGTTTGGGATCCACTGGCCTAGAGAGTCAGCGTTGCCTGTGACCTGTGTTGTGTGTTGTCTCTCTCCGATGGGTCCCTCATGTACACAAAGATACAAACCCCCCTGCTTTCCTTTCCCCCGACGTGAGAATCACTTGAACATTAATCATTCTGCTGAACTGACCTTTTTATTAATCGCCATCTTTGTATGCACGTACTGTCCCGGCCTGATAGCGGGCTGATGTGTGCTTCGTCTCTATGAGGATGTGACTGCTGCGGGCTTCAGCCACAGCTGTCCACCTGTACAATGGCTCCCTGTTAAAGCCCCGGTATCTCAGCGGGCAGGTGGGAGTTTACTGTTTGATGTTCTCAATGTGGCTGCGGTCGGGGCTGTGTGCCGCGGACAGGAGGCTTTGTCCGGTGAGTGATTGGGGATTAGGATTGGTGACAGGCCTGGGTCTTATCGGTTGGCTGGTACCCCCCCACTCCCCCTCTCCAGCCTGCCACCCCGCTCGCCCTGCACTGGGGAGAGAGGGGCCATGGCAGCGGGGATGGACGAATGGATGGGTGACTGGGTGGCTCGATGGATTGCTTCCACTCAGAGTCGGGCCACACACAAACACGTAGATGGCCAGACAACACACACACACACACACACACACACACACACACACACACACAGTGGCTCATCTCACAAGGTGTCCCCTGGGCTGTCTTTTCTCTGCTTCAGTGACAGCCAGAGCCATGCCCACTCTGCCCAGCGGTCCCTGTTGGCTCTTACCGAGACACGCTGGAGTGCACAGGCTGAAGTGTGTGTGTGTGTGTGTGTGTGTGTGTGTGTGAGGCGTGAGTAGAATGCTCTCCGATCTTGATTGGTTTTCACAGAGCATGTTAATTAACCGCCGCTAGACGCTGACTCGGCAGTCTCTGGCCTCCCCCTAATAGAAGCAGATCATCAGGAAAGTCCTGCTCTGCAGCCGCCGGAGGGGACATTGGCACGAATGCGTTTTGATCTGACCGGATGAGTGGGCTACTCCTGCCAAGAGAATCCACTTAGCGCCCACATTAACCGCACATTTCTCCACTCGCCTGCCTCGCCGGTGACAGCGGGGACGGTGTCAAAAACCTGGGCTTAATCGCAGGGCGGGTGCTTGTGTGTGTGTGTGTTTCGCCCGTGGCCATGTATGTGAAGAACAAGCACGGTTTCGCTACAGACCCGCGGCGCCTTTTTGTGGCAGTGACGTATCGACCTCACGCCTTCATCTCGTCTACGGAGAATACAATAGCAAACACAGCTTAGAAGATATTAGATAGATACATAGAAGCACTGCGTTTTCTCTAGTCCTAGAAGTGTCTTTCTCATGGCGAACTGATCTCAATTTGCCTCTTGATGACCATATTTCTGTTGCAATATCGCCACGGGGGGAAAACCAGCAGGCTGAATGCGAGCGTTGTGTTTTCTCAGGGGGAAAGCAGCCAGGTACTGCAGATGTCTCCCTCTTGTCCCACGGTCTGTCTGGGCAGGCTCGGTTCACATTACAGCCCCTATGCTGTGCTCACTTGAGGGTAGCGGCGCTAGTATGCTTGCGCTGACGGCTGACAGCTTGCCTTCCCCCTCCCTCCCTCCCTCCCTCCCGCGAGGCAGTGAGACGAGTTGTCCGGTGCTTGTTTGCATCATCTGCAAACAAGCGTTTTCCACAGTTGATTGAAACTGTTGAAAATGTATTTTTGCTTTTAGTGTCAATGTATCATTTACTGTACAATGTATTCAAAATGTGGCTGCACTATCACTAACCCTTTTCTGTGATATTGATCCCTATTCTCACTGAGGTCCTCGTTTCCCGTGACCACCTGACAGCAGCCAGCCAATGGCATCCACCCAGCCGCTGTACTCAATTAGCGTTTTGGCTCACTTGCCCAGGGCTGGTAAACTAAAACAATGTACTGCCAAGAACCATTTTTCTGTCAAAACAATCACTAATAAGAATGTCAGCCAGCCGGTTTGCGGTGCTTCTTCATGTATCCAGTTTAAGCGTGTTCACTTATTGCAATGGCTCCCGTTTGTTTTTCATCATGAAGAAGCAACAAGAGGCTCCATACAGCCGAGGCATGTAAATATCACCGTCTCAGAAATGTACCAGCCGGCGCGGCGGGGGCTTATTGATTCATTCGCCAAGGACACATTTCTCCCGGCGCTTGGCGCTGGGTGGGTGTCAATTTCAGACCCCGCAGTGGAATGTAGGTAGCCGACTTCAAAGGTCATTTCCCCCTCGGCGGCTGGCTGTCTTCCCTGCAACGCCGCTCCGAAGCTCTTTTCCCCCGTTCATTACAGCTTTTTTTTTTTTACATCTTTTCTCTCTCTCACTCGCTTCCGGAGGATCCCACTCAAAGACGGCTCTTCATTGGCACGTTCATTAAGGACGTTTTTCTTTTCCCTTTTTTTTTGTCACGGCTAAATCCACACCGTCCTCCTGCAGCTGTGTAATTACATATTCTTCTGAGGATCAAAGTGTGAAAAATCAGCCCCACCGAATTTAGCTTCACTAATCGGCCCCGGCGCTTCACCGCTCTCGAGTGGTGTCATGTTTGCTCACCAGAGAGATAGTGAGAGAGAGAGAGGGAGAGAGAAGAGGGAGAAATATCACTTCAAATAGTGGGGGGACTTAATGGTGTAATTTGCAGGGAATTTACTCTTCTAACTGTCACGGTAATTCTCCTCCGCTGTTGACTGATTGACTCCCGACTCCTTTTGTTTTTTTTTCACTTCCTGGGAAGAGTTAACGGTTCGGGGTACAAAGGGGAATTACCAGGGATTGACAATGAGCAACTTCAGAAGGTTTTTTTTGTTTTTTTTATTCCCCTCTCTCCTCCTCTCCAAGATTTCTTTTCCTCTGAAGTGTCATACACTCATCCCTTTTCATCACAAGGTAGGAGAGAGAGGAGGGGTGGAGGGGGGGAGGGAAGTCTTTCCTAGGGCCTCGTGAGTTCTGGCTCGGGAAAAAACAACCACATTTCATTGGTTGCCAGGTATGCTTAAGCACGGCCTGCGGAGGGGGGATGCCAATTAACACCTGGGTGTTGTTTTGGTGTAATCCCACTGATGTGAATTAGCGCTGCAAAAAAATCACACTAATGCTGCTTATTACATTAAGGTGTGTCTTAAGGCTGGTGACGTGATGTCATCATGCGAGGGCCAATTACCCGTCTTCTCACTCGCACGCTTCTCACACACACACACACACTCGCTCACACACAGAAACTGTGTCAGTTGGATGCGCTCAGGCAGAAGAATGCCAGCAGTCCCTCCGGTTGGACCTGTTTTCCTGGCGAGGTGTTAATGCGTTGCCCTGACAACTCGTGGTACAGCTGGAATCCGTCGGTTTCAACGTCTCCATCCCCCGTGTGTGTGTCGCTCCGACCCCGACACGAAACGATGCCCAACTCCCCTAGTAAACATTTAATAATAAAACAAACAATTTCTGTCCGACAGAGGAATTCCTGCTCTATTTTGAAATGACAGTACATCTGCTGCGCTCTGGATCATTGGACTGTCCGCCTATTGTCATATATCACTCCACATTTGGCATTTGAGCACTTGTGTTACAGCGTGTGAAAACCGCATTGTGTGCTAGTTTGTTGTAGATTACACTCGTCGGCTCTCGCTCCCACAGTCCTGGCACCCGGCATCACGGGCAATTCCTGCAATTCTGAAGAAAGGGAGATGCTGGCTTTTTTTTTTTTCCCTGTGATTGAAATCCCAGCCTCTCCCAACCATTTGTTTTAAGAGAATGGACTTGGCCCATTGTGAAAGCCAGACACCCTCTTTTGTGCCCTGTAATTCACATTTGGAGGCAGCGGAGCAGGAAGGAGCCCCATTCAAAACGGGGGCTCGGTGATACCACAGAAGCCCTGGGTCTCGTCCAAACTCATTCCAGCCTCCGAGGCTTATAGCCTATAGCCGCTAATTCAGCTGGTAATGTAGTCTTGTGTTGCTCCGGACAGATTGCTTATTGGTACGGGCCGTTCCTAATGGACCATTTTCTACTGCACACGGTGTTAGAAATGATAAGACTTTGCAAAGATTTCTTGGTCTAGGAATTTCTTTTAATGGGGAATTTGGCAGCAATAGAAATATGAAGTCCACAAGGCTCAATTTAAAACAGGGCAACCTCTCCAGAAGGTTGAAATCATTCTGTTTCACTGCGTAATTCAAGCAATTTATCGTCCGCTTCATCTCATGTTGTCCACGCAAATACTTCTCTTATAGACTTGCCACAATAGACTGTGTGTGCAGGGTCACAAAAAGGGGAAGATGCTATTGTGCCTGAACTTCTCTCCTGGTATTGTTCTGTAAACGGCACGCAGATTTCAGATCGCAGCTCGATAAAAGTCCTTGTTCTCTTTGTGAATACGTGGAGCACCGGGCTTGAGTGGAGTTCCCCCCCCTCCCCTCCTCTCTGGGGCGGGTCCGCTCTGACCTCTGTCTTCATAGTGACACTGAAACTGCCCTGGAATGTGCCCACCTCCGCTCCCCACGGGGTAGGAAAGCTGGAAAGTTCCTATCAGAGCCCTGTCATTCATCTGTAAACACTACTGTAAAACTGCTGCTCTGCATGTAGGTCATCTGTTCCCACTTCACCACTTTCACACAGGTCCGGAAAGTCTGGAAAAGTATGGAAAATCAACTTGATCATTTCCAGCTCTTGAAAAGTTTGAGAATACTGCAGAAAGGTTATTGACTGTACATGTTATGTAAACTGTCATGTGGTATTTGTCGTGGTGAAGAATAGTCTCAGTTATGGAGTGATATGACCTAGTTCACGTGAAACACTGACCAACGTCTTCACATGCAGTCAAGAAATGAGATGTGGGGAAAAAGTTTTGAAAATTGAAAATGTGCAGGGACCTTGAATTGATCTGATTGAACGGTTACCGGGAAGTGAGTAGCACAAATAAAACAGACCTGCTCTGTCTCACCCTGCCTTTACAGTGGATGGGCGGCCAGCAAAATAAAGTGAAAAGGCAGGGATGTGTTGCGTCTCCCAAGGCTGGGAAGGCACCAGATTTGAACCCACTGGAAAACTTGAAGGACGACGACAGCAAAACATTTTTACAGGAAGGAGTGGTGTCATTTCCCCACTGGAGTTTCAGAGACTTGAATCGAAGCCGTTCTGGTGGCTTGTGGTGCCACAACACCCTATTCACACGCTATTTGGGTGTTTTCTTTATTCCAGTAGTCGTCCGTATTTAAACTAAAGTTATTAAGTTACTAAGTATTTTATTAAAATAGCCATAGTTTCTCATAAAACAGATCGTATACTTCCCAGAGTCGGCACACTCCCTTATTAGCTTTGTGTATACAGACTAAAAGTCTTGTCACAGTCCAATGATTTTCAACCCCTCAAGCATTTCCTCCAGGACATGTTTCTGCTATATTTGTTGTGTGGTTCTGAAATCGTTCCATTTTTGTGTATTTGCGGTGCAAGGATTGGTGAAATTGCGACGCTCTGTGAAATGTTCTCTTTCCTGACCCTGCTGGTGAAAGATGAGATGTGATTTTCTGCCTTTTTTAATATGTGATTGTGCTTGTTACACCTTTTGGTAGGTAACCTCGACCCTTGTGATTGTAAAATCGCCAGTTGGTTGGGGCCTGGGGATCCTTTCTTCTCCTCTCTCCTCCCCCTGTTGATATCCAGCATGCGAAGTCGTCCGTTTTGCTAACTGGTCCCTCTGCTCTCTTCTGGGTGCTGCGTCCGTCCAGTATGGGGAGCAAGCAGTGAAGACCCACCACCTGGAGTACAGCGATGGAGGGATCCTGGACATGGACGACCTGCTGACTGAGCTGGTGGAGGACCGAGACAAGGTGAGGGAGGGAGGGAGGCGTGGATGGGTGTGCTGTAGTTGGCTAGGATGCCGTCACACCTCCAGTTACTTTTTGGTCCAAACCATTTGGTTCACGCTGTCCAATTACACACGGGGGGGAAACAAAAGTCATCTGGACTCATTTATTAGACCGAGTCCTTTCTCCTCTCTCCTGTCTTTTCCTCCCTTCATCTCCTCTCCCCGTCCCGATTCCTCTCCTCTCCTTGTTTTCCTCCCGAAGCTCGCCATTCCAGCGTCTTCACATCTGCATCGCCGAAGCCGCCCCCCCCCCCCCGTGTGATTTAGCTGTCATGTTCGTTCCTACCGAGACGGATGAATGACGACTATTTTTTGTTTCTCGCGTTCTCTCTTTGATACGAGTCAACCAAGCGCGTGCGGAGGGGAAGTTCTCGGAAACCGTAGTGATGTAACTTCACAGGACCTGAGTTGGGAGTCGAGGTTCACTATATTTCACACACACACACACACACAGAGTGGCCCAATTTCTACAAAGAGCCAATTTCATTTCCCTTCCTAATTTCCCATAATGCATTCCTAAGATGTGCTAATAAACCGCCCGACATCCATATTCAGGAGCCCCCAGCCCAGACGAATGATGAATTACCAACACTTAGTCAGCAAGAAGCCCAAATGAAATGGAAATGGAGTATTCAGCCGACCCTGTACAGCGCAATAACAATTGGCGTTTAAGCCGAGCGAACAAAGGAGCGAGCGTGCGTTGGCTTTGTGTCTCGTATGTAGGACTGCAGGTTTGGCAGAATACGCTTTTTGTGAAAAAGGGGACAGAAGTAAATAATAGATGTGTGAACTCCGTTGGGGATCTTCATCGGGGGGTGGGGGGGGAAGAAAAAATGAATGTTTTTGCAATCACAGAGAACAGAGGATTCGTTTTTTCCGGGACGATGGAATTGTAATCGTAAGAGCCGCCGTCTTTTTTTGTTTTGTCTTTTTTTGAGCAGCGAGTCGTAGATTTTAATGACTCACTTCCTCCGAACCAAAACCTGCGTTCTCTCAACTTCTCAAGAGATGGAGTGGTGATTAAGTGCCACAGATCAAATCCCGTGCTGGCATTTGATCCCATTCTTTCAAACCCCCCCCCCCAAAAAAACAAAACAAAACGTTAACCTGACATCGTCTCTGCTTTTCTATCCGCCGCGGTGCTTTGTAATTACGGGCTCTGCTGAGCAAACGCTTCACTAGAATCCAATTCTCCCCATCCAGGAAGTGTCCTATTTACCTTCTTTTTTTGTTTTGTTTCTTTACTCTCACTCAGTTTTTACTCTCCAGACGCTCTCCTCCTTTCATCTCACTTCTTATTTTATTCTTTTTTTTGGGGGGATTTTTTTTTGTTTTGCCGCTGATGAAAAGATAGCAGACGGCGTAGGACGAATGATCCTCCGCGACGAGCCAGTCGGACAACTTTATCTCTGGTGCTACCGAACAGCGTCGGCTCTCACAGATTAATGAGCTCCGTCTGGCATTTTTGATTAGGCGGAGTTCCTTTTGTTTGTCTACGTTTTTATTACCTCCCCCCGCAGCGGGCCGATTCCATCTTTTAGTGCTTTTGCTTTTTGTTCTGTTATTGCGGCCGACGCTGTTCCACCATCAATCATACAGGAGTGGCCCCATTGTGAGGGGCCCTCCGCCGCACAGCGTGGGCCCTGTGTTAGCCGCGGATGCTAATGAGAGATAATGGCTAGCTATTTGTACGCTTAGTGGTTAGCGGTAGCTGCGAGTCCAGACCTCTTTATCTGGGCCGGCCCCTGACTATTATTCAACACACACGCACACACACACACACCTCAGTGTTCCCCCCTGCCTGCGCCGAATGATGGGCAGGCATGTAGCGTAACATGTTAGCATTAGCGTGTACCGAAGGAGCACCGCTGGTGGTTGATGAGGGTGAAGATGAGGGGGCGACCGTGATTTGATTACAGTCCTACCTCCTGCATCTGTGACGCGTTCACACACACACACACACACACACACACACACACACACACACACACGCTAACACACTCTCACGCGCACACACGCTAACCCACGCTAACATACACACACACACAGGCGCTCTGTTCATTAACCCCCCATCTAGAGACACCGGCCACCAGCCCTGCCATGAATATTCATACCGATCTGATTAATGTGGAGGCCACAAACACACACACACACACACACACACACACACACACACTTCAGAGTGCAATTGACTGAAGGAACAATTGAGTGTGTGTGTGTGTGTGTGTGTGCGTGTGTGCGTGCTCAGTAGCTCGGCCACCCCAGTATTTTGTTGATGACACTGATAGGTCGACAGCCACCACTGCTTTTCCGGCTCTCCCTCTTTCTTCACGCCATTTTGGCCAAACCATCCCGGCTCCACCCATCCATCAATGTGTCTCTTTTAGTCTCACTCATACACACATACACACACACACACACACACACACACACACACACACACACACACACACACGCACACGCACAAAGGGAGAGCTTCTCTAGCTTATTAGCAGTCCCCTGCTTGGTGTGCTTCAGCTTTGCTCTGATCCACCTAATCAATCTGTTTTCCTGATGAGTTGATGATGATGTTGGAATCCTCTCCTCCTCGTCTTCCTCCTCTATGGCGGCATATGAGTGACATTATTTTTGAGAGCGCTTTCACAGCGCGCGAGTGCTGTGTGCGCGGCTGTTTGAATTACACGCGCGGTGATCTCAATTGTGCTCGCTGATTTTGTCACTCATATGCCGCCATACTCCTCCTCCTGCTCTCCTGCTCTCCCTGTAGCCACTCGTCCATGTACGGTACTGCTACTCAGGACTGTCATTCTCTCCCATTCAGCGCTCCGTTAGGATCCTGCATTAGCTGCGGCCGTTACGCCGGTACGTCTCCTCGGTACGGGAGCTGCCAGGCACATCCGAAGCCAGCGTGCCGTTAACACGCAAACTACACGCTATGTTTCAATGGCACCAGCTCACACAGGACCGCTGTCACTTCCTGTGTCCGTTGTCGCCCGGGGAGCGGAGAGGGCGCCGTACTATAAAGCGGCGAGAATGCCGGTGGGCTCTGCCGAAATGGGAATGTGTATAGATGATGCTTGTTTAGGAGGCCGTCTCCCATCATCCCTCTCCTCTGGCCACATGCTGCCCAAATTTGAATGTGTGTGTGTGTGTGTGTGTGTGTGTGTGTGTGTGTCCTCTCCTGTCACGCTGATCTCCTCTGGAAAGGGAATTAAAGTCAGGGAGCATAGCGTCTCCTCATAAGTGGACTGTCACTCCTCATTTCATGCACGCGTACACACACACACACACACACACACACACACACACACACACACACACACACACACACACACACACACATAGAGACACACACACTGCTCCTTGTGGACCCTATTTGGGAGGGAAAAACACATAAAAACAACTCAACCTTCCATCCTACGCAGCCAAACGAGAAATCTAATTTCATGGGAAATTTAATGAAAAAAACCCATCCTAATGATTTCCTCCATCTCTCTTTAATTAGCCCTTTTTAATTACTGCATCAACAAGCCATCCATGCCCCCCCCCCCCCTTCGGTACTGTCTCCAGTTGCTGGGATGTAAATGGTAGGGGTGGATATCCCAGTTGATCTCTCTCTGAAATGTCAGCCTCTTGATTAGGAGGCCATCTCCCATCATCCCTCTCCTCCTAGCCTGCGCACGGCAACACTGGAAAGAAATGCGGCGCCGCAGAAATGAATCGGTCACATTAAGCTGCACGGTGAGATTTGGATGTTTGAAGCCGATCAGTGGTTGTGAGGTTTCTATTTCTGTCGGTTTTCGGCGGGTGGGAGCAACATTTCACAAGAGGATTCTCCACTAAAACCGATCCCTCTTAAAGGGGTATACATCCCTCTTGTTGAAATGCTCAACCTGCGAGGAAACATTGAAGCTAACAGGTGTGTATGGAAGTGCTGTGTCAGGTAATAGTTCTACAGATTTTATTTTTTTTTGGAGTTCAGATTTCCTGAGCTTCCCCTCCATGGGAGGATTTGGAAACCTTTTTTAAATGGGGCGACGCGGTCACTGGAGTTTTAGCAGCCCAGAACGGAGCCGGCCTCGGGTTTATTTTTGGCTTCCCAGATGTGTCTTTGGCTTAAGGTCATACTTTTTTTCATTTCAATGCTACTTTTATCATCCGATCATACCAGCACACATTAAAGTGACACACACAAACCCGAATGATGCTCACATCGCTATCAGATCTTCACAACCCGACATGGAAGATTTCAGGGCTGCGTCGCTTTTCTGAGTTCGGTGTAGAGCAACATAGAGATGAAGAGGAAAAAGCAACGCAAACAGATTGAAATAAATCCAGCCATTCTCCAAGTGTGGACATACAGCGACGTGATCTCAGATCCTCAAAATCACATTCGAAATCCCAAGTGTAATCATAGTCTTCAATGCTTGCGGCAGGCGGCGATGGGTGCTTCACTTGTCGGGTGTGTTGGAGAACGTACCGAAAGTCATTTATTGTATGTCAGACGTCAGAGCCTCTGACGTTATGACAGGCGACAATAAGGCATTACTCCTAAACGCGCTAAACCGCTGCGGGGGAAAAGTTTGGTGAATGGGGAAGTGATTGCGAGACTCCAGACGCGCTGATTAGCCTCTGGCGCTCGGTGACATCTCGCTCCCATTCACCGCCGCGGCGAGCCGACTTTGATTGGCGTCTGAATAGTCCCCATACCTCTGAATGGCCGGTGATGAGCGGGAGCAGCAGGTTCAAGTGCGCTGATTAGAAAATGTCACATACATGCCAGCCTAATCATGATTTATACCCCTCTCCACATACTAATCATGATCAATACGTCCTCGCCGGTGTAGATAGAGGGTAATCAAGACGGCGCCCGCCTGACACGTCGGAATATTCCTCGTAAATCCTGCGCGGACTCTGAACTTCCATCGGGTGTTGAAGCGGATTAGCTGTACCTGCGGTCAGTCACGTCGTGTTCCTCCTGGTGTTAATTACAATAGGATGTCTGTGCGTGTCCATTTTGGAAGCAATGTTATTTATTTACAGCTCATTCATTTCAAAACCACAGATGATTGCAGCTTTTGCAAATTTCTGTTATGTAGGTAATCAAATGGCTAATAACTTAAATCATGTAAGAGTTTTTCACGTGATCTTCATCGATCATTCGGAACAAAACTCCGCTTTGATACCTAAACCGATTGTTTTCCAGCTCCTTAACCTCGTTGAATGTCTTCATAGTGCGTTGCCGATAACCTTAGTATGTCAGTGTTTCCAACAAACACTGAATCAAGTCAGGTCATTCCCGTAGCGGCGTGTCGTCTCCCGGCCCCCGCGGCTCACAACAAAAACAGTTGACCGAGGATGCCAGGATGCCAGGATATACCGCCGGCTCCGCGGCCCGGCGGGGTTCGGTCACTCGAGCTGATTTGATCACATCTCATCACCGCGCCTCGACCTTGATTCAAACCCCCCCACCACCACCTGAGCACCGCAGCGCCTCTTCAACTGATTATATTCAATTAAAATCCCCCCCACACAGGCACACACACACACACACACACACACACACCAAAGCCCGTTTGATTGTGATTGCGATGACAGGAACTCAAGGAAGGCTTAAGGGAGAAAACTACGTCTCGCTGCGCCGTTCTGCTTTTCATTTAACGCAACGCACGTTGACTTTTCCTCCTCAAGTTTTGGAATGTGAATTCCTCCGGTTGATCCATTGCTCTACCTTTTCACTTTGAATGATGGCACCTTTCCAAAGTGATTTGTCAGTTCACCGAAGCAGAAGACCGGGATGCAGTTCGGATAAGGTTTCCGGATTGTTTTTCTTTGCTCGGAATGTCGGCGACTTGAAGGGCGGGCGCGAGGTCGCCGTGCCCTCAGATGCCCTCTTGCCCTCCCTTTTGGCTTCTCTCTCTCTCTCTCTCTCTCTCGCTCTCTCTCGCTCTCTCTCTCTCTCTCTCTCTCTCTCTCTCTCTCTTTCTCTTTCTCTTTCTCTCTCTCTCTCTCTCTGTAAATCACATTGCCCATCACACCGCCCATTAGCTTCTAATGGAGCGAGACGGTCAGGCTGCAATCTGATCTGTGAACGTCTGCTTTGGTCTGGCAGGAGAAACCTGGGGGGGGGGGGGGGCATGCAGAGGGCAGAGGGGCAGCAAACTTAGTGGACTTTTCTTTTTTTTCCTTTCTGATGACATGTGCACATAATCAGCAGCAAGGCGATGGAGGACTTTGAAAAAGGAATTTGAAAAAATGTTGCTGGCATGGTCTATCTTTTGAATTATGTGTGTGTGTGTATATATAATCCAGTGCTGCCTGCCGTACGCCCCCGCCAGCAGCGTCTGCACAAAATGAATAGGTAACATGACATGCCGGAGTTTGCTTCAAATGCAAATACCTCCAAGAGAAATAAATCAACGTTTGCTGCAGCGGGAGCAGCCAATCCCTATTGATGGCGGTTGTGAAGCTGCATCGTTGTTGTTGTGTGTCTGTCGCGCGTGTGCGTGTGTGTGTGTTTTGCTTTATCAGTTAGCGGCGGGGTTTTGACGCGGCAGCCCACTGAGGAGCTAATCACATCCAGCTAATGATCTATTATAGATCAACTTGTTTATAGCAGGTCTACTCACTGACCTAACCAGCCTCACGCCATCTGTTTCCCTTCATGGCAGTACCCCCAGTGTGTGTGTGTGTGTGTGTGTGTGTGTGTGTGTGTGTGTGTGTGTGTGTGTGTGTGTGTGTGTGTGTGTGTGTGTGTGTGTGTGTGTGTGTGTGCATGTGAGAGAGAGAGAGGGGATGAAAGTGAAAGTGATGTGTGTGTTTTCCCTCTCCTCACTGCGCCTCTGCTCACTCGAGCCGCTAAAAACTCAAATCAGCAGAAAGTCACACTGCCTGGCTTTTTTTATTTCTGGGAGAAAAAATAGAGAGAGAAAATAGTGTCATAGCAGCTCGAGGATAAATGCTTGTAATACTGAATCCATTTAGAGTTTAATATTTAATATGATTCCTGCTGCAATTAGACAACCGAAGACGCGTCGGTGTTCATTCAAACGTTTACAACCCCGTTATTTGTGTTATTCCCCATCGCCCGCTAACCGATGGGCCTAACGGGTGGAGCTCCTGTGATGGTGATGCATCTGGAGAGGCCAACTCCAGCCTACGTGTGACATGGGAGGAACCCTGAACTGGATCGCGGAGGGCTTTGCTTACATAGGAAGTAGCTCCGCCTCTCCAAAGACAACATGAAAACACATTATGGTACTTAGCTACCTTGAGGACGGTACATTTTGGACGGTGACGGTATCTATCATGGTATAGTCGTGTCATGTCATGCGGTTACATTTTGTCATTTGAAGGTATTTTGACTAAAATAGAAGCGTTTTTGGAATAGCTCTGTATCGTGAAAGCAAACAAAAGCTGACTGCAGATCAGTGTTGTTGGTACCAGTGTGGCTGCGTAGCGGGGAATTGTAAGTCACAAGCAGTTGGCAGTGTTCTCTAAAGCAGCCCACTCACAACACATGCAGGGACGGATGCCGCTGTCACGCGGTGTATTATCCTCATAAGTCTGGTTAGACACGACACAACACGAGTCCCGCTTCCCCCCTCCAGCCTTTGATGTTGACTCAGTAAGCATCTAATAAGGCGTGTTGATGAGAACACGTATGTTGACGGCTGTGAGGAAAACCTCCAGGTGAGGTGTTGTTTTTTTTTTTTTCAAACACCTTCGGGGCTGTCAGAGATGCCGGCTCTCCATGGCAACCGCTGGCAGCCAACGGCGGTAATGCATAGCTATATCGTGTGTTTTGCGTGTTAGTGTGTGTGTGTGTGTGTGTGTGTGTGTGTGTGTGTGTAAGGAGGTAATCTCTCCACCAAAGCACTAGCCACACAAATCCACACAAAGAACTGCATTATCAGCTGCATTATCAAGGTTTCTGTGTCCTTAAAAAGTCTGAAAAATAACAAGTCTCTTAAAATAATTACATTTAAGTGTCAAAATGTCTTTTCCTCTCCTCTCCTCTCCTCTCCTCTCCTCCTCCTAAGGTATCTCAGGTGCCTGTTAAGATACTTAACATCTATTAAGACTCCCGTTAATTCCAAATTAAGAGACAATTTTCTCGTCACATAAATCAAACTGCAGGATTAAGCCAAAAAAAACATCTTAAATGAAGCAAGAAATAGAGAAAATGATTCACCTCACAGAACAGTTAAGAGATTGAGAACCAGGTGAGAGTTTTCTGATGATAACCATAGAAACATCAGCCATCTTTAGCCACCACTAATGCTAAATAAGTTACCATACGGTCCAACACAGCATGTTTCAAATTCTGAACAAAGCTACCCTCATTTTCTGGTGTATTCCAGACTGGGAACGTCAAGGCATTTGGGAAATCATCGTCTCGGATCGCTTCGGAGGAAAATATCGCAATGTTTTGTTTTCAGTTTTCAGAGTGGTAACTTAGTATTTCTCCCTTTTTTTCTAGAACTGAGCTGAAAATCAACATTAACAAACCAGGAAGGAATTCATTTTTAGGTCATGGAAGTACTCCGTGGCGGCGGTCCTGTGAAGTATTGATTATATGTGTGTCTTACATAAACAAAGTACGGATCACCAAATTAAACCCGACTTCAAGGCTCTGTCCAGACAAAGAGGAGGACGACAGGAGTGGGGAGAGAGAGAGAGAGAGAGAGAGAGAGAGAGCGCCGGGCAGAAAGAAAGAGGTGACGTCTGAAAGTCCAGTGTCAGGGGAGGGCAGATGGAGAAGGGGGAAAAGGAAAGAGGTGGAGGAGGAGGAGGAGGAGGAAGGGGCTTGGTCTGCAGGCGGAGAGAGCCACAGGTGAGAGGGCTCCAGCCTCGCAGCTCCGAGTTAATCACTCCTTCTATTTCTCTGTCAGACCCCGGGGGGGGAGGAGAGGGGGGAGGGAGGAGGAGGTTGGCGGGAGCAGCTGGCCTTGCGACGGCCACAGGGGAAAGAAAGCTGATTATTAGGCTCTGGCAAGGACTTTTGGTGAAGGGAGCTGGAACATAAGTGTGTGTGTGTGTGTGTGTGTGTGTGAGACGGTGTGACGGCGCGCTTGTACGGGATTACGCGTGCACGCGTGTCTCAAGTGTGTTTGTTGTTTGTTCTGTGTTTGTTTGTGTCTGTGAGCGTGCACGCGTGTGTGAGAAAGTGTGTGTTTGTGTGAGAAATGTGCTTTTGTGTGAGAGATGGTGTGATCATGCGTGCGTGTATGCCTTGGTGTGTGTGTGTGTGTGTGTGTGTGTGTGTGTGTGTGTGTGTGTGTGTGTGTGTGTGTGTCATGTCCACAGATGCGGAACAGGACCATTGTAACCACTAGTAATGTGTGTTTGTGCTGCAGGAATGATGAACGACCTGGTTTGATATTTGTGTTGCCGGCCTGAGAAATACGAGGCCCGGAGCTCCCCCCCGTCACCGCCATCCCTTTTGCTCCTTCTGCTCCTGCTCACTCTTTTCCCTCTTCCTCCTCCCCCTCCTCCTCCTCCTCCTTATCCCCTCCCTCCCTCAGCCTCTCGGGCATATGTGATTTATGAAGAGTTTACCCTCTCCCTTTATGAGTGTGCATAAATAATAATGTGGCCTGTCACCGTGCCTAGCCAGCACTGCAATACCTCAGCTGGTGGCTCGCCGGGTGTGTGTGTGTGTGTGTGTGTGTGTGTGTGTGTGTGTGTGTGCGCGTGCTCACTTACACTCACAGTGTGCGATGTGGGCGTGTGGACAGAAAGAGAGATGCAGGATCGCTCTTTGCTGAGAGAGAGCGAGAAGGATGGAAGAGGAAGAGGAGGGTGTAACAAGATTGGAGAGGGAGGAGAGAGGATGCTGGTAAATGCAACCAGCATACTTGGCCCTCGTGTTTCCTTGTTCCCTGTCAAAGAAACAATACCACAGCCCTCTTTGGTGCTATGAACCTTTTGGCGATGTCACTAGGTTGCATCCTTGTGTGTATGAGTGTGTGTGTGTGTGCGACTTGGATTTTTATGCTGGGCTTGCACTATTTCTGCATGTTATCGCGTTTATGGAAAGACCGTCGAGCGTATGAAATGTGTTCTACAATTAACGCTTGACTTTACGGTGCTATAAATAAACCCTTTGAGGACGTATGTAACGCTCCATATCAGCTGATTGAAAGAAGCGTGCAGCACGGGGGATTCTGGGACGGGTTTTTTTAATATCTGGGTCGTCGTTCGCTCACCTGGTACGAAGGCAGACGCTCAGACGGCTTCACCAACAGTTTAGATCTATCAGAGTGAGAAGCACCAAAGAAGCATTTTGTTCCATATGAAAAGTAGTTGTTGCGACGTGGAACCGCTGATATTTCTTCAAATAGAGGTAAAAAAAAAAAGCTATGAAACAACATTTTGCCATCTTTTTTTGTGCACCTTACCACAGTCTTACCCCGACGACTTTTGACTGTGTGTGTGTGTGTTTGTGCGCTACGGGTGGGAGACGGTGTTTCTCTACGCCCTCCTTCGTCTTCTTTAATCTTAAACGCCGTGTGAGTGTGATTTTACGTAGTGTGTATGCATGTGTGTACACGCATTTGTGTGTGTGTGTGTGGAGGCAGGCCCAGAGCCAGGTGTGTGTGTGTGATCCAGGGAGGTAATCCCCCCCACATCTGGTAGTGTGTTGTGTAGAGCCAGGCTGGAGTAGAGGGATTAGCCCCACTCTCAACAGTAATACAACCAATTTTCTACTTGTTTAAATAACACAGGCCAAACATTCCACTGACGGCCCCTACGGTGCCATGTAAGAGTGTGTGTATAGGTGAGTGTGTGTGATTGGTTGGTGTGTGAGTGCATATTTCCTCTAGAATGTGGACATGTTTTTGGTACACAGTTGTGTGCAGCAGCATGCAGGGTTTTTCCTTGTGCAGGTGAGTTTGCATGCAAGCTTGTATGTATTTGTATGTGTGTAGGTGAGTTTGCATGCAAGCTTGTATGTATTTGTATGTGTGTAGGTGAGTTTGCATGCAAGCTTGTATGTATTTGTATGTGTGTAGGTGTGTCTGTGTATTTACCTGTCACGTCAACATCTTTCCAACACAGCCACAATGATCTAAAACATCACCTGTCAGGTTTTGGTGTCAGTCCCTCAGAATCAAGAGAAGAGCTTCTCTCTAGATTCACCGCTTTGCACCGACGTTCAACAATCACACACGGGGAGAAATCCATCACAGAAGAGGCAGAGATACCAATTTCTCTTTCAATTTCCGAAAGCGAGTTCAAGTGAAGTCAGGTCCGTTCTCTCGTTGGTCGAACGTCATTAAGGGAAATGTAGGAAATCACCAAGTGGAGTAGCAGACGAGGCAGTGAGGGTTTGTGTCAGTCAGCAGCTACAGCCTCAGCATCAGAGCTCCTCATACTGAACATACTTTACGTTTTGGCGTTTTCTCCCTTAATCCCGTGGATATCAAGGGTCAAAGTTCAAGTCAATAAAGAGCAAGACACTCCTCTGCCTGCACGCTATGAAAATTCATCACAGTTTCAAGTTGGGAAATCCATATTGTTGCATTGAGTCCATCAGTTGACTGTAAACTGCAAGTTTGTATGAGTTCAGATATGATGTGATCCACAGAGAGGCTACTGGAGAAGTCAAGAAGTTTAATCTGTGAGCCAGACTTAAACCTTTCAAAAAGTGGATGTCTTAAATAGTCTTCGTAAACTTGTACTTCAGAAACGTGTGTGTGTATATGTGTGTATTTGTGTCAGTGTGTGTATTCACATTGTTTTAGTGAGTGTATGGTTTTTCCACCATCTGCCTTTGTGTGCATGAGTGGTGTGTATGTACTGTACATGTGACCGCCTATATGGGTGCGCGTGTCCGTGCATGTATGCGTGGGTGTGTGGATGTGTGTGTGTGTGTGTGTGTGTGTGTGTGTGAGAGATGATTGGGTTACCATACCACTGTCAGGATGCAGTGTGCTCCTTCTGAATTATGCATCCCTCGTTCAAAGAGAGAATGAAGAAGAGAGTGAGGGGGAGAAAAAGGAGAGAGGGGGGGGGGGGTCGTAAGATAAATGACAACAGCACAAAAGCAGAGCATCTCAATAGACTGGTGCCACACACACACACACACACACACACACACACACTGTGCTAGACAGAGCGACAAGGAAGGAGAAGAAAAATGGGTTGATTACTGTGAGCGGATGAAATGGGGAAGTGTGTATGTTTGTTTGTGAGACTGTGTGTGTGTGTGTGTGTGTGAGAGATGTGCTGTTGCTGCTGATGCTTCTATAAAGGCTGGAGGCGTGAGGGGTAGCAGCATGCAGTTGTGTTTGACTAAAGCAAGGTGGCACTGTTCATCCTCTCACTGTTAAGTGTGTGTGTGCGTGAAACGGTGCATATACTGTTTGTGTGTTTGTTTGTTTGTTGGTTTTCATTTGTGTGTGTGTGTGTGTGTGTGGTGTGTATTTTCAGATGAATGCATGTGTGAGCAGCTCTTTTTGTGTGTGTGTGTGTGTGTGTGTGTGTGTGTGCCCCGCCCGCCCATTCCTAACATACTAGCTCCTCCCCTGCTTCACACAGGTTTGGTATGTTTGGTATGTTTACTGGCTGTATTGAACTGGTGTTTCTTCCATTCATCCGGGATGACATCATATCCTGAACTATTGGAAACGCAAATATGATACCAGGCCTGTGCCAATATTAGTCTGATGTCCATTAAAGGAAGACTCCACCCTAAAACACTTTAACACTATTAACAAATGGCACCTTTAGTTGTGTGGTGGTGTATTTGTCTTACGTGTGTGTGTGTGTGTGTGTGCCTCTCTATGACCGTAAGCAAGATCAGCGTGCGTTTGTCTCCCATGTGCCACACGGCATCACATTTCATAATACTGTGCCGGTGTATATGGGAGAGGACACAAACAACTGGTGTTTATCGTTCTCTCTTTGCATAGGGGCCTCCCTGTACGATATGATGATAGCCCTGGTTCTCTGGAACACACACACACACACACACACACACACACACACACACACAGCCTCACCAGCTAAGTCTAGTCACGTTGCATAGGACCCGCACCACCAGTTCCACACTCTGCGCCGACGATCTTAACATGACAATATAAAGGGCTCAGGTATTTGGTGTGTGTGTGTGTGTGTGTGTGTGTGTGTGTGTGTGTCTGTGTGTTATGGAAATGAGACAAAGGGGTCACATTATTCAACAGTAGTTGACATGCAGGCTCCCCAGGCCCATATCAATATCCCTCCACGGACGCAGCAGGAAAAATAACAAGGCAATTTGTTTTGGAGAATACTAATCACAGTAGAGAGGGACGGGGGGGACGGGGTGTTAAATAAACACACTCTCGCTAGTCAAGGTTTTTTTTCTTGTGTCTCGGGGCCTAAAAAAAAAAAGCATCTCGGCACTAAATTTGAAGGGTCAAATTAAAAACCGCCACGTCCATTTTTGAAAAATAACCGCTTCCTGAATTTCCTCACTCAGTATTTCACAAATACGGACGTTGTCACCCTCTTTCATGAGCAAAGACCGGCTCAAAACCAGTATTGTTTTTGCCAACGAGCGCCGTTTTGGTGGTTTCAGACTCTTCCCAGCCCCTCCTCCTTCCCTGGTCCTCATGCTGTTTTTCATGCTGCCTGTGCAGTAGGTGGAGAACGTCTCAAACCGAGGGCGTCTGACCCTTTCAATAGAAATACCTCAGCGAAGCCGTTCTAAATCTTGTAATAGTAAACCATTTGAATTGGATTTTTCTGCTACTGTGTCTACGTTTTGAAATGGTTTGGTTTTGTAGAAACGCCTTTAGTTCCAGTAGTAGAATTATTGACGATATGCCATCAGCGTTTTTAACATGCTAACACCCTCTTCCTCACCTCCGCTTGACCCCTCGTCAGCAACCCGTCAGCCGTCGTGTATATGTATTCGCCTCTGGAGTTGAGTTGACACCTTTTTTTTTTAGTGTGAGCGTGTGTGTGTGACGCGTTGATGTAAAGTTCAGCTTTTCTTTGGCAGCCGGGGGCGACCTTGTCTGACTCCCCGGGTGTGCCGCGAAAAAAGCAGATCGTCATCCCACCACCCACCACCATTATTCACTGTGTGCGGTAACTCATCACCTGAGTGTGTGTGTGTGTGTGTGTGTGTGTGTGTGTGTGTGTGTGTGTGTGTGTGTGTGTGTGTGTTCATGCCATTTACGCTCCAAGCCTTCCGTTCTGATTGATGCTGTCAGAGAGCGTGAAAAAGAGTTGGAGGCGGGCGAGGGAGGGAGGGAGGGAGGGAAGGAGATAAGGAGAGAAAGAGGAAAGCAGATAAAGAAGTTGGAAGAAGAGAGAAAGAGCTTGAGAAGCATCCATCAGGCGCCACAATCAGATTGTTTTCCTGGCGTTCGGTCTGTCTTTTCCCTCGCACTTTTTTTTTTTTTGCCTCTGCCAGCCCTCGATTTCTCATCTTTTGTCTCACTCACTGTCTCTAATGCTCTCTCTCTCTCTCTCTCTCTCTCTCTCTCTCTCTCTCTCTCTCTCTCCTCTGCATGGCGTTTGCCAGGTGTCATGAGGATATTGAATCATGGCAGGTTGAGGCGAGGGGCGGCGTCACATCGTGATGGATGATTTATAGCTCACTGCCTCCTCCCTGCTTATTGTTTACACACGCTTAAACACTCACACACACACACACACACTTTCCGCGCTCCTTTGTTGTTAATCGACGTCCTCTCCTCCTCTGTTGTTTTTATTTCCATCCCTCGTTTCCATTGCGGTTATTGCCTTTCATTAAGTGGTCATTTCCTTTGCCGACGGCGTCTAATGAGAGCGTCACGCCGCCACGCGCCCATTTATCAAACCGCGGACCCGCGATGGCACGGCCCAGCAGCGAACACACACACACACACACACACACACACACACACACACACACACACACACACACACACACACACACACATTCTCCCTCTCTCACTATCTGCCATCATGTCCCTGTCTCAATTAGGATTGTTTGTCGTTCTCCTGCCCTCCATCCCCTGTTCATTTGGTCGCCCCGTCTCCTCCCGCCGTCTCATTGTGGCAGCCGTGTCATTGTGTTTGACAGCTTCTCATTCTCGTGTCGGATCTCATTTGACTGCTAATTTCGTACATACACACCCCGCCTCCAGTCGGTGTGTGTATATATGTGTGTGTGTGTGTCAAACGACTCCACTGAACCGGCTTCCTCTAAAGTCGCAGGTCAGATTCGCCTTTTGTTCCAAAAACAAAAAAAGAAGATTGCGTTATGTTTGCTGAAAGCGGCATCTGTTGGAGTGTTATGCACTGTAAGAGGTTTGAGAGCGAATGAGCTGTAAATCTAGCTCTGTCTGCTTTCTTTCACGCAAACACACACACACACACACACACACACACACACACCTGCACACTTGGCAGAATGAAGCGGGTTGCATCCCCACTGTTGGCAAGACAAATCACATAAAGCCCTCACTGTGATCACGGCACAGCAGAGATGCTATATTACTTCTGTGTGTGTGTGTGTGTGTGTGTGTGTGTGTGTGTGTTACGTGCTCACTTGTATGCCAGGGATCATTGTTTGTATTGCTATGCTTATCTTGAACAAAGATTCCTCACTTCAGTACGCTTGCACATTATGTTTAAAGAGATTTTTGACTGTGTGTGTGTGTGTGTGTGTGTGTGTGTGTGTGTCTCCAGCTGGTGGCCGTGTTCGAGGAAGTCCAACCTGGGAGGATGGAGAGTCCAGGAAGCAGCGTGTCCAACAGCCACTCAAGTCCCGCCCCCAGCCCGGAGCCCGTCCCATACTATCTCCACCCTCTATCCCAGCAGCCAATCAGAGCAGAGATCGAGGTCAACGAGGCCATCCTCAAAGCCAGTACGTTCCTCCCCACTGTAAACTCACTCGCTAAATGACGTCTGATGCATGTTGAGACGGGGCATTGTTCTCAGACCAAGGTTGTGTTTGTTTTTCGAATGTATTTGAATTGTTTCTTTTCCTTTTCCCGTCTTCTGGGTAATCTCAAAAGCTCTGTGGCAAGAGAAAAAAATAACACCGATGATGCAATTTTAAATGTAGAAGAGAAAGTTGATATTTCTGTTAACATCTGGAAAAACACCTGAGGAGCAAATATTCAATCAACACTTTTCCCACTGTGAGAGTGTGTGTGGAGTGGTGGTGAGACTCTGAGACGTGTGTGTGTGTGTGTGTGTGTGTCAGAAAATACATTTCTGGAACAGCTGTAAACTGAACCTACTGTGTAAAGTGAGATTTTTCCCTGCAACTTCATGGCGTGTGAAAACAGATGCAGCGTTTCTCCTGTCATCCTCACCTAATGTTCTTAGCTGAGCTCCCTCTTGTATTCATACCACAAGTATCAGGGGATCACACATTTGAAATGAAGCCCTTTATAGGTAGAGCCGATGACCCTAGGGCCGTGATTTCAAGAATATGGTCATCCAGCTAAAAATCCAGCTTCCTGAAAGACTTTCATCTGACAGCAGCCCTACATCTCTTCCCTCTCTCCTCTCTCTTCCTTCCCATCCACCCCCTCTCTTGTTCAGTGGTCTGTTATTCTTATCCTCTCCTTTTTTTAAATCCCACCAACCATTTGTTGTATGTTTTTCTCACATTTGCATTTAGATTCCAGGCATTTAGCCGTTGCTGTTCTCCAGAGCGACAGTAGGAAAAAACGTAGATTCCTATTGGAGCAGTCAGTAGAAAAGAGTGTGAGGATTAGAGGCGCACTGCACCGCCTGAATAGATGTAACCGATATTCCTGTGCCCCGACAATGATCACGGCAATACTTGATTGATTCCCTTTTTAGCCTCCTCCTCCAACAGCACCCCTGAGGCTGGTGGGCTGTAAATATACTTTAAATCAACATTTTTGAGCGTCTTGCATGAGGCTACATTTTGAATGACCAGAGTTCACGTTTGTTGACGATCCCGGATGTACCCGCCCAGCGGATGCTCCCCGGGGCTTGAACCCAGGTACTCTGGCTGATGGACGGCCTCTTTAACCACTAGGCCGCCCTGCAGCCCCCCTTCCATTTTCTCCCTCCATCTGTCAGCTGTAAAGGGACTCAGGCTACAGACAGCACCCCCCACCCCCCCACCACCACCTACCCCCTGCCATCCCTCTGCCTGCTCTTAACCCTCCTCTGCACCTATACCCTATTATCTGCCCCCTCTCCAGCCCACTTAGTCACTCCCTGCCTACTCTGCTATTCAGCCCCAACCACCTGCCAGCCAGCTAGGCTGCCCGGCCCCCGAACGCTGACCCATCATCATCATCACCCCCCCCCCCCACCCCCCATCCCCATCCTCCCTGAACCATTCTTCCCTGCTCTCTCTCTCTCTCTGCGTGGCTCCACTGCTAACTAGATTAGCACTGTAGCCTGTTAGCATGCCCGGGGTCCAGCCGAGCGTGAATGGGCTCATTTCAGCGTCCCCGACCCACCAAACTCCCCCACCCATTTCCTCCCTCTCTTTAACCCACTGGGACCTCTTCCTGTGCACCCCCCCCCACCCCCCCCCCCCACCCTGCTCTCCAGGCCTGCTGAACCCTGACTAACTTAGTTATGATGTGACCCTGTGACGCCCCCTGCATTGAGCTAGACTGATGCAATAAAGCATCTTTTGTCATCTGCACACACACACACACACACACACACACACACACACACACACACACACACACAGTATGACAGAAGAACCCCCCCACACATTCAAGTTAAACAACCCAGCGCATCCAAACTGGCCACCCATCCACAGCCGTGAAGGTCTTAGGGGATCTTTATGTGTGTGTGTGTGTGTGTGTGTGTGTGTGTGTGTGTGTGTGTGTGTGTGTGTGTGTGTGCTCTCCCTTGTGCCGTAACAAGATCAGTCGTCAACTGGCTGTCGCGTCACGTCTCGTAAGCGGATCATTTTTTATGACATCATTGCTGAGAGACGGTGACAAAGAGACGGGATGAACAAAGGAGACGTGTCTACATCTGTTACTTTTGAAGTAGCGCTGCTTCATGCGACAGGGAAGACGGAGAGAGACAGACGGGGAAGATGGGAGACAGACGGGGAAGATGGGAGACAGACGGGGAAGATGGGAGACAGACGGGGAAGACGGGAGACAGACGGGGAAGATGGGAGAGACAGACAGGGAAGACAGGAGACAGACGGGGAAGATGGGAGAGACAGACAGGGAAGATGGGAGAGACAGACAGGGAAGATAGGAGACAGACGGGGAAGATAGGAGACAGACGGGGAAGATGGGAGACAGACGGGGAAGATAGGAGACAGACGGGGAAGATGGGAGACAGACGGGAGACAGACGGGGAAGACGGGAGACAGACGGGGAAGACGGGATACAGACGGGGACCCTAAAAATATGCTGTACTGCCACTAGCTTCCCCTGAACTGACTTAGCTGTGACAGTGGTCGTGGACAGGACAAGAACTAATTCAGTAATCAGTCTGACATGGAAGGTGTGTGTGTGTGTGTGTGTGTGTGTGTGTGTGTGTGTGTGTGTGTGTGTGTGTGTGTGTGTGTGTGTGTGTGTGTGTGTACATACATGTCTCAGGTCGGGCCAGGTGTTTGAACAGGGTGATTGTGCTTCACACTGCCCCAGTGGGATGATTAGACCTGCATCGATCCGCTACTATGCACACACACACACACACACACACACACACACAGGGAGAGAGTCCTTATCGCATCATCCTGTGAGCACCCTGGGCTGGGCTGCTGTATCGATTGCCAGGGAAACAAGACCTGTGGCACGGAAACACACACCACATAGACATACACACACACAAACTCAAATACATACAAATACAATTACACCCACACACTGTAGCATATACACACACAGACACACACTATGATTAATACACACACACACACACACTAACAGAGGCATGATGCATCCTTGTTTTCCCCCTGCCCCGGGAGTGAACCGGCGCTGCGGCGTTACAGAACTTTCTCAGAACTGGAAACAAGAGGAACATTCTCAAAATAAACCTCCCAGGGTTGCATAAGCAGCCTAGTTAGACGGTGAGTCGCTGATGGAGAGTCGGAGGCAGATACTAACACAAAAAACAACAACATCTCGACAGAGGAAACGGAAACCACACACACACGACTAGCATGTGTTATCATTTGAACGCCACGCCACTCCTATAAAGCCCTTTTGTGTTCCTGACCTTGAAGTGGTCGGATCGGCCATCGAGATGTCGGGCCGTCCCTTTAAGTGTGCAGTAGACTCAACATCCCTTGTGGCTTCAGCTCTGCAGCTCCATCAAATTAGCAAGCCTTAAAATACAACCCCGAGTTTTAGCGGCTCGGAACAGAGATCTCCAACCCTTTTTTTTTTTTTCTTTTTTTTTGGGCCACATGTTACAGTCAGAAACCGTCTGTGATTGCAGCCTTTTCAACATCTGATCATTATGTTCACATTGTACCGTCGGGAGCGTAAACAGCGTTTCCCTTTTTCCCTCCCCGAGTGCTACAGATGCCACGCTGCTCCTTTTTTTTTTTGGAGCCAGCAGGCATACATCAGCTTTCACCGCGGCTTATGTCCTGTCCAAAAACCCGTTGGCGAGTCATTTGAAAAAGTGACGGGCGCTTTTGTGACCCCTCCCCCCCCCCCACCAACTCTGTGAAATCCAGGCTCGTGTAACTTTCCAGGAGATCTGTTTTACATCAGAAAGTGTTTCATCAGAATGGACTTTTATGATTGAACTGTTAATAATTCCAACACAAATGATTTTCTTGGCCTCTATTGTGTCGTATGTCATTTGAAACGTCTGAACGCCAAGATCAGTGATGTCTGGAAAACATATCGCTGTAACTCAGAACGTGGCTGTTTTTCCATGTTGGGTTATGACAGACATTTCCCATGTATTAGGCTTTTTCTGTGGATCCTATTTTTATATGAGGGAACATTTATAGAAATACATTTTATAAAAAAAGGCGTAGGAATTAAACCAAACAATCCACCATAGCTCATGTTGAATTACGTACACCATGCTGAAGTCATTCCTCCAAGGGAATCCATGTTTACGACCATCCGAAACAGCGGCCGACCCGAGAGAGTTACGACCGCTGCTCTCATCTCCAGTGCCCCGAGGTCGCCTGCAGGTCAGAGGTCAAAGCTGGCGACCCTCGTGTTCCTTCGCATGGCTGACCCGGGCCGTCAGGGCTCTAAGTGGTGGGAGGATTTATGGAGGCGGGTTTGACTCAGACGGTTAGCCTAAATGGAGGAGGATTTATGGAGCTGACCACTGGGTAATGGAGCCTGCCTGTGACCATGGAGCGGCCTTGGTCACTTCATGAAGTCACATCGTAGATACTGCGTCACTGGTGTGTGTGTGTGTGTGTGTGTGTGTGTGTGTGTCTGAACGTCTCTATATACGTGTGTGTGTTGGGGATGCTCATGGATGTGTTTGGAGAGCTCATTTTGAAAACACCATTTAGTATCTTATTTTGAAATTCAATTCTTCAGTTGTTTCCTTTATTTAACCAGGGTAGCAGACTTGGCTCATGTAGTATTTGCAAATATGTGTTTTTTCTTCTTCTTTTTTTATCCTGCTAGGTTTCTAAGGTTTATTTCTCCGGGACAATTCAGATTGTGCTTCTGTGTTTGTGTCCTTTCCAAGTAAGAGCCTCTACATCCTGTGCTGGTGTGTGCATGTATCTATATTCAGGTTCACGCTCCATGAACGTGTTAGGCAGGACGGCAAACAACCATCCATTAAGTTTTACCACTGTCTATACACGGCCCTTGTAAACTTGTGCCGTATGCTTGGTCGGAAAATGTAAAGAAGACATAAACGGTGCTTTCTGAGGTGGTGTGGATTGAATGAAGGAATGTTCATCTTAAGCCATGACATTGACAATTTCATTATAGAGTTTAATGTGAAAGGTGCCATGCAAAGCCCACAACCTCCAAAGCCACATAAAGCTGCATTATGTAACTTTTTTTATGTAAAAATACCAGCGCCTTGTCAGTCTAGTTCATGGTGAAGGGCTGCAACAGAGAAGACTGGCCCCTCCCACTTTATTGAGCCGATGAAGATTTGCTCCGTTCACCCCAATGAAGTTTTGGAGTCGGTAGGTACACTGGCGGGAAAGTTTTTTCCGAGCGCAAGAAGTGACAAATCAAAACTAGCTAACTAGCAGAAAGCTAAGGGTAGTGAAGTCTTCAAAAATACCAACAGTTACCTCTCGCTGCCACTTGGGGCCGCCAACGAGTTACATAGTGCCGGTTTAAAGCCAAAATTCAATAACTAAGTCATTCTCAGGCTGACATACATAGTATTTGCAAATAATTCTCAGCATTTGTTTCAACCCTCTTGGTTTACCACATCATGACGGTTTAGATAGTGTTTGAAATACTTCCCTGCGATAATCCAAACATGCTGGTACTCGGGTTCTCCTTGAGAATATGAAAATATTTGCTCATACTTTGATTCCGGTTCGACAACTTCCCGATCGATAGAAGATAGAGTGGCGCTGTGCAGGGCAGGGCTGGGTAGCCTTGGGTAGTTTTTTTTTACACCATTTTTCCTGACACCTTAAATGCGATACCAGCTCTGAAAAAACACCCTTTTTTAAAAAAATGCCTTTTCTGTGTTGAATGAAAGCGCAGTGTGTATTATTTTCTGCTCGCTGCTTCTCTAAATCAAATAACACCACACTCAATTTATTTCACTCAATAAAGAAAGAAAAAAAAACATCAGTTCTAATTAAAAGAAACCGACATTTTAAACTTTGAGTGGTTTTCCACGCCTCTGGATGCCTCAGTCGGTACAGTAGTGACAGGTATTGGTTTTGACACCCAGCCCCGGTCGGGGTAGAAAGGAAGAGGGACCCATGGACAGATGGAGGGTGGGACAACTAGTCCAGCCTGGAATAACACAAAGAGGATTAGACGGACCGAAACATTAGACGACTTAACATGTGGGGAATGTTCTTCAACAATAGGTGTGTGTGTGTGTGTAGATTTTGCAAGGTGTGTGTGCCTGTATGCGCATGTAGCAGTCATACATGAGCTTAACAGTAGGAGTATGTGTGTGGTGTGATGGGTGGAATGACCATATTTAATTCATCCACAATCAGAGTAGCTCTTTCAAACCACACACACACACACACACACACACACACACACACACAGCCTGACCCCTGCCAGGTCCTTCTCTCCGAGTTGTTCCCCTCCTCTGCTCTCTATTCTGACCACGTTAGACCAGGACCCTGTCACTGACCCTCCAAAGAGAGATTGATTACAGGAAAAGAGAGAATTTTCTTTACCTCCCGTTTCTGTTTCTCTTGGTCTTCTAGGTTTTCTCTCCCCCCTCTCTCTCCCCCTCTCTCTCTCTCTGCCGCTATCTCTTGGCTCTCTCCTCCCCCCCTTTGTTTATCTCACTCTCTCTTTCCTTGTCTGCGTTTTGTCCTCGGTGGAGTTAGACTCACAAACACTCTGGCATGGTTTCCCCATCCATAAATATCGCCCTGTTTCCCTTTGGGTGGGTATTAAAAGCAAGAGGCGGCACAGAGGTCTAAATTAGATTCTTTTGAAATTGTTTTATCTTTGGCAATGTATTCAGACCTGCCCACATACCTCTCCCTCTTGCTTTTTTCTTTTTTTTTTAAATCCCAGCTCCTTTTATATGATGTTACCGGTCTGAGTGAGCACAGCCTGTGCGTGGGGCGTGGGGTTGCAGGGGGAGGAGACAACAGCTGGTCATATGGACTTGTTCACTGTATTTGGGTTGACCAGAAGTGGTGGTTGGTCCAATCAGGTCCTCAAAAAAATCTGAAAGAGTCTTAAGAAAAATCGAAATTTAAAAAGTATTAAATGTCTTAAACGTATTAGAGGTTGTTTTTTTCCCACAATGCAGTGACCTTAACATTTCCTGATCCTGCCAATTTTCGTTAGATACCCTCATTCAGAAATTGGCTGTTTTTTTCCAGCGCTCTTTCTTCATTATATTTTTTTTAATTGAACTTAAATGAAATTGCACATCACAAAAAAAAGCCCTTTAAAAGTCCCTGATGCTCATTTCAACAACGTCTACATAGCTTGTGAAAACGGTGCTAGCTATCATGTACGTAGAACTGTATGGCAATGTTATTCAGTCATTCCTCCCATCTCTCACCTCTCTCCCTCCTCCCTCAACTCTCCTTCCTCTCTCTCCCCCCCCTCCTCCCCCTGACGTCAAAGTGCTCCCCAGGTCCACGGTGTCTTTGGTGGCTCAGTACAGCAAGTGCATTGATTTCCTTTCATCAATTTGGCAAATAAAAGGCACTGCAGTATTGTTTCTGTCATGTCAGCAAGTGGTGTCAGGGAACAACTGAGTGACATCCAGCTCTCTCTCTCTCTCTCTCTCTCTCTCTCTCTCTCTCTCGTCCCTAGACACCCCTCTATTGGTGAGGAGCAGCAGTGACTCAGCCTTGGCTCCGCCTCTAGAGAAGACAGCCACGACGCCCCCACCTGACGACCATAGCAACATGCCTCCTGAACCGGTGAGCGCTTGAACGTGAAGGCACATCTTGACCTAGTTGGATTAGAGCAGCAAACCCTGGAGTGGTTGGTCGTTTTGGGCACGAGAACACAGAAACCCTCCCTCCATGTTGGGTTAGAAACCAACCAAGTGTCTGACCGACGAAGGAAATGACTTCTTGCAATGTGGCCTCTGGTGAAACATACGGTCCATGTGAAACGTAACCAAGCGACGCTAGCTAGGAATGCTAACGACATTAACCAGCCAGTTTTGGGGGGGAACCACAGGATACATCACATCTCCTCTGTTTTTTTTCTAAGAAGGAAAGCAGAAAGAGGCTTAGTGGCTTCAGCAAAAACATTTGACTGAAAGATGCCCCAAATTCTCCAGCGACTAAACTGAGACGGTTCATTCAGGTTGTTCAGGGGATTCGGCTGGACGGTTTAGCGAAGCAAGAGTCAGAAGGTAAAACGACAAAAACGATGAGGATAAATAATAGAAAGATGATGCGATGACACTTCCCCTCGCATTTCTGCTTTGGTTTCCCCCGTTCCCTCTTGAAGACGAGCGAAAAAGAGAATAAAGGAGGGAGGTGGGGTTAGGAGGAGAGAGCTCCACGCCCCAGGCGGTACTTTGAAAGGGTCGGCTTTTCAAGTGCTCTCCTTTCTTTCTTTCTTTTTTTTTTTTTTTTTTTTTCAAAAAACAGGCTGCCATTAAGGAGGACTTTGTCTGCTGCCTTTTTGTCTCACTGTGTTTGTGTGTGTGCGGTGGACAAGATTGGAGGTGGGAGGAGGGGCTGGATGGGGTCAGGCTGCTGAGAGAGAGAGAGAGAGAGGTGAGTAGGCAGGGAGAGAGAGAGGGAGCCCTGATGTTTCCTCCCCGTTGTTTTCCACACAGCGGTGACTAAGCAAAACCCGGGCAGCAAGTAAACACAAGGACCATATTCCCCCCCCCCCCCCGACGTCAGGCCTCGTACCCTTCAAACAGGCTCTTCACGGTTGGCCTGAAACATCCTTGCAGCACACTACCGCAGCCCACATCTCCCTTCTGCCCGGTAGAGGAGGCCCAGATGATTTCAGATGTTGTTCTGCTGTACTAGGTGGTGTGCAGAGGAGAGTATACAGTTATTAGAGGTCTTATTGTCTGACAGGTTTGTTTGTCCACTCTCAGCTTAATGCAGAACAGGATTAATACCTCGTGTTGTTTTTGCCGTCGTATCTGCCTCACTAAGCGCCATCAGACACCATGTCGCTTTTTACAATTCATTTCCTGTTGTCCCTTTGTCGTATTCTGCCCATTTATCACTTCAGATCTTTCATTAGTCATGTTCGATGGAGAGATACGCCGGTTTTGCCAGCTTCGTTTCTCTGTTTTCGGTTTTTAAATGAGTCTTAAAGTCTTAAATTTGGCGTTCTGAAACCTGCAGATACCCCGAGAGAGACGAGGGTGATGGGAAGGAGAGGTCGCGTCTCGCTGTTGTCACGTGAAAACCTTGTGTGAGGGTGTTTGTCCATCCCTCTAGGGGCGACCTGTCCAGGGTTTTTTTCCCCCTGACTTCCACCCAGTGCATGCTGGGAGAGGCCGCAGCGGGTATGGAAAATGAATGAATGAGTGATTGAACTTCAATTGGAGGATTACATGCTCCTCTATTGGCTGAGGAAATTCTCAGACCTCTTGGGCTCATGAGACCAGTTACAGTGACTGTCCCGTAACCAGGTGGTCACAGGTTTGAGCCCCACAACAGCCATGTGACAACTGTCAAACTACATGACTACTGTGATTTGTCATGAGGCAATACAACTCAGTAACCGATGACTTCCAACATTCAGCGACGGATTTCTTTCGGTCGACAGGTAATCTGCCATCCTGACATTTTCAGAATCACCTGATCGAACACTGTCGGGATCCACGGGTATCAGATGGTCGTTACGCAGCCCTCCTTGCTCACGCCTGTGTGTGTGTGTGTGTGTGTGTGTGTGTGTGTGTGTGTGTGTGAAGCGAGTAAGGCCTGTCATGGCTCTTGGGCAGATTGAGTCCAGGATGGACTTCCATAGATCAATAGACTATCACTTCATCTGCACTCATCCACTGTACAGCTCCACTACAACCCCTCCCCCCCTTTTTTTTTCACCCTACCTTATCTCCTTCTCACTCAACCACACACACACACACTCGGACACTCACAAAACACACACTCGCTCCGTCCCTTCCCTGTCTCAGAGGAGGTATTGAAAGTGAGATAAGGTGTAATTAAGGCTGATACAGTGATAAATACGCACCCTGCCCCTTTAATTGATTTTTACTGCCTTCTATAGCGAAGGCCAAGGTTGGCCCACTTCTCTCTCTCTCTCTCTCTCTCTCTCTCTCTCTCTCTCTCTCTCTCTCGCTCTCTCTCTCTCGCTCTCTCTCTCTCTCTCTCTTCTCACTCTCTTTTTTTTATCTGCCTTTCTTACATGTAGGCGAAAGTCATTCCTCTCTTAGTCTCGCTCTGTTTCTTCCTCTCCCTTAGAGGAGGTAATGAAAGTGGCTGAAGGCTGAGCGGTGCTAAACATGCAGCCGGCCCTTTAATTGATTTGGACTCCCTCCCATGTTCCAGGCTAATAAATGCCACATTTATTGTTGCCCCCCCCCCCCCCCTCCCTCCATCACTAACCAGTAAATTCTTGGTCTCTTTCTCCTTTTCATCTTCATCTTTCTTCATCACCCTCCTCCACTCTTAGTTTGTGTTTCTCTCTCCTGCTTGTTTTTCAACACCTTTTAGAGCGAGGCGATGATGCAATACGTGTTCACACGGGGGAAAGTCGGACCAGCTTGTCTTTTCGTATGTTGTGTTCCCTTCAACCGTGATGTGCAACTCCTGACACACACACACACACACACACAGTAGCTTCGTAAACCGAAGTCGGCATGTTTTTTTGTTTTTTTTTGCCTGTGTCTACGTGTTTCTCGTGCTAACAGCGGTATGTTGTGTGTGACCAGCTCCTTCCCTTGAGGGGAGCGCTGCATATGAGTG